>CM021106.1:182337064-182367333 GCA_007115665.2 Sequoiadendron giganteum
ACGTGCTTTTCAACAAAAGAATATCTTGTTTCATAATCATGCAAAAATTGACTAAAAAATGCAATGAGTTGTTCAAGTCCTTGATCATTTTGCTGACAAAGCATGGCAAAAATTGTATTAACACTACCAAATGCATATAATATGAAATCTTTATCAAAGTTTGGATTTATTAGTGTCGGGGCTGCTGCAAGTGCCTCTTTAATCTACTCAAAACTGTTCTTACCCTCCTTCGTCCAGCTGAACTGCATGTTTTTCTTCAGCATGGATGTGAGAGGTTGCAGCAATGCTGCAATGTTAGGAATAAATCTCCTAACAAAGTTTATTCTTCCTAAAAAGCTCTATAAACCCTTTTTGTGAGCAGGAAGTGGTAAAGCCAGAATGGCTGTAATGCACTCTGGGTCAATAGAAATACTGTCTTTTGAAACAATGTAACCTAACAACTTACCTTCATGAGCAACAAAAATACTTTTCTTTGGATTCAAAGATATTCCATATTCTCTACATCTCCCAAAAATCTATCTAAGATGACCAAAATGTTCATTTGCTTTTCGTGAGAAAATAGTGATATCATCTAAGTAAACAAAAACAAATTTATTCATCAAAACTTGGAGATCCACATCCATTGCTCTCTGGAAGGTTGCTCCTACATTTGACAATCCAAATGGCATCTTTCTGTAAGCCATAGTACCCCACTCGGTGGTAAAGGTTGTCTTATACTGGTCTTCTTCCTTAACCAATATCTAGTTATAACCTAAATATCTGTCTAGCAATGAGAACCTTTCCGATCTTGAAACAACCTATAGTATCGACTCCATTGAAGGTAGCAGATAGTGATCCTTAAGTGAAGCTCTATTTAGATCACGAAAATCAATGCACAATCTTATCTCTCCGTTCTTCTTTCTAACGAGCACCAGATGAGATACCCAAGAAGTTTGCTTGATTGGAAATATAATACTCCCTTCAATCAACTTGTTCAATTTTGTTTTCATCAAGTGTTCTAGTTTCGGATTCAGAGGCCTTTGCTTCTGTCTGACTGGTTTTGCATTGGGTTCCAGCTCGATTGTGTGTTGAGCTAACTCAGGGTTAAAACCCTTCAGATCTCCATATTCCCAAGCGAAGATGTCACTGAATTCTTGACAAAGTGAGATAAAATCCTGTTGTTCCTCCTTTGTACAGACTTTGCCAAGCTTGAGAAGTTTGTCTCTGAATATTTCTATTGGTTCATAATGCTTCTGCTTTACTGTGATGCCAGATTTATCTTTTCTAACCTAGTCATCAGTGTTGAAAATGGACTCAAGATTCACCAAACCTTTTGGCAGTTTATTAGACTTTAATTGCATGATTTGATCACCATATTGCTGATCAAACTTGCAATGGTTTCCAGCAGAAAATTATGCCTCCTCCATTAGAAAGTGGCATATATGTTCATCACTATCAAAAATTTGTCAGCTTACATTATTATCAGGTACTGAAGGTCTAACAACTACCTTCACATATTGCTGCACTTTCACATTATGAACTTCAGTCAGGATGTCAAATTGTGATCCCATGGTAGCAAGTTTATCAACATGCTTATTCTGGTTTTTGGGTATTGATTATAGATTAAATGCATCAAACTCTTCAATTAAGTCCCAAACACGATGCTTATACAGTTTCAGAAAATCATTCTTTGTTAAATTCAGATTTCTTACCTGATTTTCTATTAATTTAGAATCACCAAACACCTATAAACACTTAATCTTTCTTTTTCTGGCCCACTCTAAACCGTGTATCAATGCTTCGTACTCAGCAACATTATTAGAGCAACTCAAAGAAAATCTAAAAGCTGAATAATACCTATCATTTTTAGGTGATATGACCACTGCTCCTGCACCAGCACCAATTTTACTCCTGGATCCATCAAAGTGCAGCTTCCAAAGCTGATCAGTTTTTTGTTCTAACTCTTTTTCCTCCTTGACCAAATTTGGAATGGTGATATCGGGCTCCTGAATCATATAAACGCCCAAACCTACTTCATCCATGAGATTGAATGGGTTAATATCATGGTTCTCGGCTGCCCACTTGTCTAAATTAATATTAGGTATGCCTTCTATAGGTACAGTGGGGTCGAGGGTCATGGATTGATCCTCCTGATCATGGAAAACTAGGTTTGCATTTATAGGATTTGGCACATAGGGCTCGATATGGTCTTTGACCAATGGTTCTGACTTAATGATAACTCTGGTACTGTATCTGGTTCTGAAAAACATGTGAGACTAGTCTGATGACAAATAACCACCTAACTTTGCAGTGAAATCTCTAGACAAACAAACAACAAAGTAAGGTGGGAGATCAATAACATAAATGTCCTGTGGTATTTGAAAATTCGGATAGGCATGCAATGTAAGGGGTAGGTTTTTGATAACTCCTACAGACTTAATGGTTGTGTTGTCTAACTTAACTACCCCTTTTCATAATGGCTCGTACTCGAGACATAACTTGTCTACAACTTATTTGGGCATGATTGAGTTGCTTGCTCCTGAATCTATCATGCAATTATGCACTATGCTATTACCAATAATCAGACTAACATAAAAGGGTGGTGGTTTTACCTCTAGAGTTGACTACCCCTTTTTGTTGTCTGAACTGTTAGAAAGAACCCTTGGTTGTTCCTTGAATGTTTCATCATAAATGGAAATTTTGGCCAAAGCTTCTTGTAGACCTTCTTTTTGCCCAGGCAAGTGTAACGCATCCAACATAGTGATGCTAACAATCGCTTTCTTCATATGATCAACAATATTAAAGGCAGGAGAACTAACCTTATGTTGGGCCTTAGGAATAGAAGTTTCCTTTTGCACTGGATCTGGTTGAATTCTTTGTTGCTCTTTAACTAGTTCTACTCATTTTTGTTGTTCTTTAGCAGTCTTAGGTTGCTTCCTTGGTAAAATGTGAAAATTGTGTGAAGAAGGAAGTTGTGATTGCTCTTTATCAACTACTGGAACTTGAATTTTTTGTTGAACAACTTGTTGTTTAACCTTATCAGCTTGTTGTTTGTCACTTTTTGGCTGTTTGTCAAAAATAGCTTTTTGTCTCAAATGTGTTGCTCTTTTCTTGGATCTTGTGTTTGTTGCAATAAATGCATATGACTGTTTTTGACCTTGTAACTGATTTACTCTATAGAATTCATTGCCTTGTTAGTTCATCATGGCGATGTCCATATCATTTTGCTGCATTTGATCACTCTGATCATTGGCATCTTTTGTTGTATTTTTTGTTGCAGCATATGTGCTTTGTACCATAAGAGCCTGATTGTGGGGCTGATTAAATGGGTAACACCATACGTAATCGTGTGCTAAGTTATTTTGAACTGAAATGACCTCCTTAGATGAGTTGCCAGCTTGCTAGTTCTGATTGTATGGTGGCCTAGGATTGAAATTCCTATGTTGTCCTTGATTATCAGCTTGATAGGGAGGTCTGTTAGGCTGAAAAGGTGCTTGGTAAGGCCTATAATTTTGGGTTTGTCTCCTTTTTAGACTCATTAAATCATTGCTAACCGTCTACAACAATTTTTCCATCTCTTGTTAATTTCCCTTAAGCTCTTGAAACTAAGATTGCGTTGGAAAAGAACTATTTTGGACAACTGGCTGATAGCCTAAGGTTCGTTCAGCTGGAATTGTGGTAATTGGTGGAAAATTAATTGGCATCAAGGGATGGATATCTGGAAATATGGGCATAGGCGGCCTTGGTGCACTTTTACCAGCCTATATAAGGTTGTTTTATGCTCTAATAGCAATATCACAAGCTGTTGGTAACGTTAATCCTCCCATTGACTAAATCATTAAAGCGATATCACTATTTAAAGACCTAAGATAATACAAAATGATGTGATCAGGAGTAGGTCTTACCGTTACTGAAATCCTAGTCCAGGTTCATTGAAACTTGAAGTTGAAATCCATCATCTATTCTTGTGGCACTCTCTTGATAGTCGTCATTTTCTCGACTAGAGATAGATGATCAAATTTGTCTAAGAATTGCTTGCTCAGCTTGTCTCCAAGATCATCCCATGTTGCAATAGTGTTAACAGGCAAACTATGAAACCAATGGATCTCTTTGCCTTTGAATGATGCTACTAGCAGCCTCAACACGACATTTTCTTGAGTAACGTGGTGAACTCCACATAGCGAAGCCATATCTCTTATATGCTCTATTGGTGTTGTTTGATCTTCGCCAATGAAAAAGGGAAAAAAATTTAGTGCTGCAACAAGAATATCATCATGTTGAACCAAATTCAATGGGTTGCTCCCATTGAATGGTACAAATGCATGTGCTCTAGCTATCAAAGTTGCTGGTGTTCTGCAAATCGCAGCTTGCAGAACTGGTACATGTGAGGTAGATTATCGGTAGCTTGGTGAAGCTGAATGTGCACTCGGTTGCCTTGTGAATGATTTGCCTCTCCTTGATGTGTAAATAATTGGATTTTTTCTTAAATTTGGAGAAACTGACAGGTTTCTTAAAGGCCTTTCAAAAATTCTTCTTGTTGTCCTTCCTCTTCTTTTTGGTGAAGACAACTACAGATATTCGAATGGAGAAGAGCTTCTTCTCGTCTAGATATTTCTCATAAGCTTTCTACTAATCTACTTTGAATCTTGAACACAGAGTCGCCAGGTACTTAAAAATAGCTCTTCTGAAAAGCTGGTAACCTATTGTACATACCAAAATAGCAGCTTGAATAATTAATTCGGTCCCACCGGGAATGCCAAAAATTGTTGTCAAATAGATTGCACCCGAATGCTTGAATGTTGAAATTCAGCAATCTGTTGAAACATTGGAACTAATTCCAGGTTGTGGGTACCCTATGAGGAATTAGACCTCCAGATTCTAGGCTGGTTCCTATTTAATTTTCTGGTTAATAACTGAGTAATTTGCTGGAAAAGGGAGAAAGACTAAATCTAAAAACTTTAGCTGTGGTGATACACCTAATTGGAAATTTAAGACAACAGATTTATTTCACAAATGATTCTTCATGAGCCTATTTTCACAACTCAGATCGAACAACTCAACTGCATAAATGATTAACAAAAAGGCTAGATAAATCATTCTTTATGAAGGAAAAATAATTTCACAACTTAAAGAAATGAATATATTATGAGCACAATTCATGACCTACAACTAAGAATGTTTTTTTGTGCTCATGCATTCATGAATGTGACAGAAATTTAAAGGTTTCGATATGAAACACAATAAATTTTCATCCAGAACACTCATAAGACACAATACTTGAATCTAAGAAGGCTAATACTTGACTCACAATGATAACAAAAGGAAAAAATCTGCAAAATATACACTAACATAACCTGTAAACCTGCTACTATATTAATCTAAAAATAATGCTGAGTTACAAATAATTCACTTTGCAGAAAGCAAAGGAGAAAAACAAGAACTAAGGAAAAAACAACTAAGCTTTTCCAATATATACAAAAGCCTTCAAAAAGGCATGGAAAAGGAACTAAAAGTCAACCTCAGTGAGAAGAATGATAACTCCAAGGAAATTTACGAGCATAAGAAAACATCTATGAAAAAAGGGTTCAAATCCATGCAAAAATGAGTGCATGATGGTCCAAACTCACTGTCAAGTCATAACTAAAACATGCAGCACTCCAACTGAATTGCAAATCCCTGAAAAGGTGGGCATGCGAAAACCAACTCATTTTTGTCAATCTACCCATGTGAGGAAGAACTCCACTTTGCCTAATATTTTATGCTTGCATTCGAGATAGTTAAATAAATTAAATGATTTATATTTTATCATTTAGTTTATCAACTTTACAAAATGTAATGTAAGGCATAAATATAAAGATTTATATCAAAAATGGAATTTTGACTTTATAAAATATGAGCCCATGCATATTCTAAAATCTACCACTACTCTTAGCATATATTGGTCTCTAATACATTGATCGTCCATTTTATCATTAGCCCCCTTGACTTTGTAAGTCATTACCTTGGCAAAGATAGGATGAGATGATTATTTCAAAAGTCAAAAATTAAAATCATCACTTGGGAATAGGAACTTGGTAAAAGCCATCAAACCCTAAAAGGATACCATCATTTACTTGACTTGTTTTGAAGAATCCTTATGAAGAAGCTACAACCACCATGATTAGGGTTTGAGCTTACTTAGCTCAACTTCAGACCCCATTCGAGCTATCTTCAACCTGCATCTCCAACAGATCTGGCCTCTACTTACTGCCTTGAGCAACTTATTGACCTTGAAGGCCATGGGCCTTGCATTCCTCCAACATTCCTACACTTTCTTTTGCTTTCCTATGATCACCATTACTTCACCTGGCCGCAATCATGTGCTCTATTTTTCTTGTTCTAAGGCTTGGTCTATGCATACTGAGGGTGCGAAACTATTACCATTTCTGTATTTGATCTTTTGGTGATGGAAAACCAGAGTGAACTAGTCACATCCTGTTCACCTTCTAGGTTTTTGTTTAATGGCATGAAATCTTATTTTTTTGGCTGCCATTACTTAGTCTTCAACATGCATGGCTAGCATGAGTTTCAACCGATGCTAAAAAAAATTAAAAAAATGTTGAGTTCCTTTCTTTGAATCTTCATTTTTTATTTTTTTTATGTTCAGGTTGCATCGTGTATAGCCATGTATAGGTCACGGCTCTTATAGCTTCTTATTTGTAGCAAAGGCTCTATTTGAAAAAAAATCATGATTTCTTCTCCGTGTTTATGGAAAATCTCCTGACCTCATGAGTATGTGCCTCTAGATTCTGAAATTTCCCAAGAAATGATAGAAATTTGTCTCAAAATTCTTGTTCCTAGCCGCCATGGTTTGAATACTTATTTTCTTTTCTTTTAGATATAAAGAAAGAAAGGCACGAGCTCATCTGTAAATTCTTTTAATCATCTCTTCTCCATTGGGCATCTTACAACATTTTTGGGCTCGACCCAAGAGATTATTTATATATTTTAACAGTTCTAAAGCAAAAGTCTCGTATGGGTATTTTATAATTCTGAAGAAAAAACCTCTACTTTGCAATCTCTGTTGGAAACCAGCGTTCCACTATGATATGGGTAAATTTGAGTTTCAGATAAAACCTCCATATAGATATTCTACTCTCCTATGGTTTTTTCATGAAACCCTCACATGTGTATTAGATATTATGAATAAAAACAAGCATCTATGTTATTTTTCTCTGAATCTCCATACCCACCCTAATGGATAAGTTATTTAACAAGTAATCATTTTGTTTCTACAGGGAAACCCTTTTTCATAACCTGGTTGTGGCTGCATTTTAAATGGATATTTTCTATGAGATTTGCATGGTGCTTGAACCATTACACATTTGTTTTAAATGATTCAAATAGAATTTCTAGTTTTCATAAATAATGCCCTCCTTACACTGAATCTGTCTCACAGGGATGGTTTTAGACTTATCTTTTTCCTCCATAGCAATATTCTGAAAATGAATGATTTTTTGCATTTTGACCCAGAAAACCTTAACATTGATTAGATCATAAGTAATAGAAACTTTATGGAAGAAAACACATATGGTTATTCCAAGGAATTGTTCTTCTTTAGATATGCTGATGTATATACCCTATTTTACTGAAGCTCCTCCAGAGTTGAGACATGGTACGAATATTGCTTAATATATGGCTTCTACTTATTTGCCTTTGACTATAATATCCATGCACAAAATATTGTATTTCTTTCCTTATTGTTCTAAAATCTTTAGAGAAAGATAATAATAAAAACTCTTCTCTCTTTGCTGACCTGTATAATTGCTATCTCATGCTCCTTCTGTAGACTATTATACGCTTTTTAAATTATGAAAACACTTTAAAGCATGAATACTTTGTTTCTCTTCAATTTAAAGAGGCTCTATACTTCATCATTATGTAATATGAAAAGATAAAGTAGAGCTGAACAAAATATAATGAAAATGATGATGATTTCTCACACTATATAATCCTTTCTTGACATGAAGAGCAAAATTATGCTGTATGCTCAAACTACTTTTCCTAAATCTTTTTGAAATAAAGTTGCTTGTGAAAATGTAGTTTTGAGCAGCTCTCTTAATGACCGTTATCCATGTTAATGAACTCTCATATGTAACTTGAGAGTATGTCCTCCTTGATATGTCGAGCTCGACCCTTGTGGGAGCCCATTTTACTCTGCATATCTGATAAAATGTTCCTGCATAGTGAACAAACATGTTAGCAAAATAAAAGAAACTGAAAGCTTCCTCTTTTCCTTATGCTCTTTGGATTTTGTAATCATCTGATGGATGCCTAATCGATTGTATTGTATATTTCTATTGGTAACATAGGCATATGATAGGATTTGATTCGCATTGCTCTAACAACATTTCCATCAACTTGCAGGTAGATTGGAGCTAGAACTGGAAGTGGAGTTGGAGCTGAAACTTGAATCGCAACTGAAGACCTCAACTTGTCAACGATTCGTCATTCCAGGCAATGACAAATCACTTTCTACCCTATGCTTTCTTTATTTCCAGTTGTATAGCTTACCTTTGCTTATGCACCCTTTATTTGATTGTAAAAATCAAATTGAGTTACCCCCATGGCTTGTGTGGGATTTTG
Source organism: Sequoiadendron giganteum (assembly GCA_007115665.2). Classification (NCBI taxonomy): domain Eukaryota; kingdom Viridiplantae; phylum Streptophyta; class Pinopsida; order Cupressales; family Cupressaceae; genus Sequoiadendron; species Sequoiadendron giganteum. The sequence goes on from CM021106.1 coordinate 182,345,669, forward strand.
GTTTGTACATTATGAATAAAACAACAAACATTATGCAAACTTATATATCATTTTGGAATGTTTTTTACATAACATAACTGAAATTTATACTGTAATAAAACAATGCACAATATGAGTACTTTAGCAAAAAAATTTGAGCAACTTGTGTACCTTGGCTTGAATTTACAATTCAGCTCTACCTGTTTGAGCTGGTAGCAAAAAATAGGTAACACTTATCAGGTGCAAGAGTAGCAATGTGGATCACCAGGTTATTTGCCTCATCTCTGGCGATTCTAGAGATCACCTTAGCTTTCTTCTTTTTCTTTCCTTTGCCTATGTAGGCTATTAACTCATCCCAGTTTGGAGGAGTGTCATCCACAATCACTTGCTTACTCTTCAATCTTTCAATAAGCCAACCTGGGGTAGAAGCATCCAATTGCTACTCACTTTTTTTCTCCTTCTCACTTTGATTCATGGAGGATTCAACATCTACATTATGCTCTGAAGGGACCTCTTTACCCTTGTCCTCCTCTTCATTCCCCCCCCTACTTCTGACTTTCCTCATGATCTAATTTTTCTACCACAACTTGAATAGGAGAGGGAGTCGTCTCATGTGCCTCTTCCTTTTTTGTAGGTATTTCCTCTTCATCCCTGACTGGTGAGTCATCATAAGACACCAAGGAGGAGTGCAAAGTCTTGGCAATCTCTACCTCTGCATTATAGAGGTCCCCATCATGAAACTCTCCTGCCTCCTCATCTAGGTGATCACTAACCTCTGTATTCTTAGGCTCATTTTGCACATCTTCTGACTCATGAAGAGGAGAGGCATCCTTCTTTTGTTCCTCCATATGAGCATTTATGGTCACATTTGTCTTCAATACACTACCCTTGGGAGAAGGAGTCCTTGATATTCTTTTATAAACTTGTGTATTTTCTCCCAAACTCTCCACCTCTACCACTTGAGGGCCTGTGTCTTCTTCCTCCTTGGAAGGCTCATTCATTTTCTTTGAGTTTTTAACCAATCTTCTCCTCTTAGGCACAGGGGCACTATTGATCTGTATACGGATCTAGACTAAACTACAGATTGAATGCTTAAATTTTACAATGATTATTCCAAGTTAATAACATCAAAATTAACTTATGGAAATAATTAAAATGACAAGGTGATAACAACAGAATGAGAGAAAAGAATGGAGAAAGAGATGCAAACAGCGTTTGATTACGGAGTTCGCCACAAACGTGACTACGTCTCTGGGTCCACTCCAATAGAGAGACCGATCCGATTAATCTCCAAATCAATTACAAAATTGCACCAAGACCATTTCTTCTAGCACTTTGGCAGCATAACAATACTCCAATGTACAAAAATGACTTGAAAAATCTCCAGCACCTCTCTTCGTATCACCTATTTCAATACTTCATCACCTGAAAAAAAAACTTAATCTCCACTCTCACCTCACACCCCTTTTTATACATGGAATTTGCCTAATTAGGCCTAACCATCAAAATAAATGCTTAACCCCCCTTAACAATTCGTGCAACAACTATTTTGTCTTGTACAATCTTTTTGTTGAGAGTTTTAAGTGGGTTTTTGTTGGGTTATGGCTTAAAATGCCTTTTGGTTAAGGCTCGGCCAACAAAACATTAACAAACCCAAACGAACTCCCATGATAACCTAGGAGTCATTGGTGGTATATCGGTGAGTATACATTTTACTCGCTGTGAGGTCGGGGGTTCCAACCTTCGCCGGCGGTTTTAAAACTAATACCAAACATTTAAACAATAAAACCAGCCGCTGTCCAAATATAGTGAAAACATCGGCCGCGGGGGCAACGGCTAATGCCCGACTCACCGAGCAGAGGTTGCGGGTTCAAACCCGTCCAAAAATTTTACCAGTCTGTTTAACAAACCCATACGCCGATAAGAGGACACGTGTCATCCTTTAATTCGCCGAACAATCCGACGTGTATGCCGACCAGGTGCTGACTGTGTTGCCGACAATGCCACCACGTGTCCGATGACGTGTCGTACGGATGCCACATGTCACACTCTCATTGGTTCGTATAGTCTGACTCATCTACCACGTGTTCTGGCTGAATTCATCCATCGGGTTTCCGTACTGTACGGACTGACACATCAGCATGATGACATCATCATCTGTACCTTTAAGTCAACCGAACTTTGACTGCCAATATCTTGAGCATACGGTGTCGAATTTTGACAAAATGAATGCCATCAGAATCATCTCTATGAGCTCTTTGTGATGATGCCAACTTCAAGAACTTTTGATGACATCATTTTTTTCCACCTTCTAGATGCCCTCTTATCCCAGTTTGACCCAAGGTTTGACTGGCCATAACTTGTGCAAACGGACTCTTTTCGCTCCGTTCGAGTTGTGTTGGAATTAGGACGTCGAGCTCTTTCTGATGGTGTTGATTCTGGAGAGAATTGAGACACTTCAATTTTCACTGAAAATATCCACCAGATCAACTGTCCTTCTCAGCTTCCTCTTCTAGTTCCTCCTCAGCAATAGATTTATCTTTCTTAGGAACATTCTTCCTCTTCTTTGCAACTCGTTTCCTCCTCTTTTCCACCTTTTTCTCTGCTTGGGCACCCTTAATCTTGATCTTCAAGGGATAATCTACCTTATTCTTGCCTTTGGAATCTTGTTCAACTTCCTCAAAGGTAGAGTGGGATTCCAAGTCTCCCATTGGATCAAAAGTGTATTGCATGCCCTTGCTATCCACTTACCAAATCTTGTGTTTGATCCACAACTTAGTGTACTTGAGGACAGGAGTTGTAATTTGTTCCAATTCTATTTTTTCTTCTTCCAACCAATCAACCTCTCCTACGTATTTGTCCTTGATGAGCTCATAGTCATGGTTTTGGATTACATCCTCATCATCATCAACTTGATCAAGGATGGCCTTGACATTGTACGGTCTCACTAAGTTAACTGGTAACCTTGAGAATTTCTTCCTAACCTCAAACCCATCCTTGTAGTTCACCCAATAATCTTCAATATCATCCTTGTGGTTGAACTCCCTATTGGGCCTCTTTTGTACCTCACTAGTCATGTCAAAATTGGGCCTCTTGGCGTGGAACGCCAAACCCAAAGCACTCATTTCTTCCTCAGAAGAATGGGCTGAAATTATGGAAGGACATGCCTCATGACCACCTACCCTGAGAGGGAAGTCATTACCAAACCCAATCTTATGTTTATCCTTCTTCACAATGGCATTAAAATCACATATCTACCTAGTGACCTTTGAGAGTATGAGGTGATTTGTTGGATACCTAGGTAGTCTATAAGGAGCCCTTTGGCAACCATCTATCCTGATGTGAGAGAAGGCAGGGAACTGTATGAACTAGGCTCCAAACCTCCTTATCAACTCTTTTGCAGCATTTGAGATTCTGACATGCTTTGCACCTTGGAGCAATCTAGTGATGTACATAGTGAATGCATCATTCACTCTTCTTTAGTTTGAGATGCCCAAATGCAACTATGGATAAACCTCATAAATCACATCCTGTCCAAAGACACATTTTGCACTTAGTCCTTTGTAGGGGTGAAATCTTTCAAGGGCATAGACTAAGTAAGAGGTCTTGGTGAAGCTCCTTGTTTTCAACACATTATAGAGTTTCTCACATCTCACTCATTATACTTGTGCAATGATGATTAGTTTTATACTCCATCCTTACTATAACATAGAACATCCAACTTTCAAAGACCCCTCCACTTTTCAGGCCCACCACTCTACTAAGGAGTGTAATGGCATCATAGTACTCTGACTTGAACTTTGCTTTGTATAGCTACTTTGGAAATTTAGAAATGTGGGGCTTAGTCTTCTCCAACCAAGAGTTGATAACCTACAAATCCTTATTCGTATCATCTATATAGTACTTTCTAGCTACATCTATATCTAGACCAACCACATGGGATCTCTCAGGTATGTTAAAGGTTTGTGCCACTGAGGGAGGGGAGAAGTAAGCCAACACTCTTCCTTGTGGACCAATCACCCTTTGTGTGCTCTTGTCATAATGTTTGGCACACTCCAAAACTAATTCATAGCACTAGACCATGGGAGGAAACCCAACCACATGATCCAATCTTGATTCCACTAACCTTCTGGCCAACAATGGAGGATCTTGCACTGCCATCCTTGCCTTAAACTCTTCATAATCCCACTTGCCTACATTGGTATCAGTAATCTTTGCCCAAGTGGAAGACAAATTGCTTTCTGGAACTTTACTTTTGATATCCAACTTGATTCTCTTAGCCTCTGAGATGGGAGCCCCTTCATCACTAGGATTCACCACTTGTTTATTGTTGATCTTGCCAGCAATTGTCTTACTTGATTCAGCCTACACTCAAAGAAGGGCCACAATAAATATATATTATAGCATGAGAATCCAAGTTAGTCCATTACAAATAATATGATAATCATAAAATAAGTCCAAACAACAATCATAATCCCCTTAAAATATCATTAAAACACACTTTCTTCAAAAATTGGGATTTTCACCCCTTCGTGGAATTCAAGTCAGAAAGGAATTTTGGGGAATTCTGGGCTAGGTGGATTTTAGTGATGAAAATCAAACAACATCCATAGGGAACTCAATCATCACCCAAAAAATCAAGAAATTCCTGCAAATACTCTTAAATTATACAAATCAATCATGCCATGCAAAATCATTAGCCATTCACTCATGCATTCCTTCAATTCTTCATTCCTAACAGATCTTCGAGGAATTCTGTCAGGGACAAAAATTCGTGAAACTTAGCAAACTTGGCACATTTCGAGAAAACGAAGGGGTGACAGAAGTTCGATAATTTCCTAGGACAACGGATTTTCATGAAGTCAATCGATTTTCATGTTTTATGCATGCTTTCAGGAAAATGACCTATTGATGGTGAAAATGACACAAACAACGTTAAACAGAATATCTCTACTCTATTTCTCCTGAAAAAGAAAGACGACATATAGTGGCCTAACTCCCAAGGTCCTGGTAGTTGGTTCTCAATAGTCTGGTGTCACTCAATTGGTCCATGCAACTGTAATATTCAAGGGGCCTTTGTCGGTAATAAGGAATGCAAGCAATGACTAATTCATCGATATGTCTTTAACGAAAAGGGGTTTTTCAAATAAAAGAAAAAGATAGGTCAAGGCGTACATCAATGAAACATGAATAAAACTTATTTAGTATCCGGACATATATCTTCAACAACGAATGTTTTCCCAACAGATCAAGAAAACCATAGCATGATACAATTTACAGAATAGTCCATACCATTGCATGCATCTAAGGTGCTTAATTTAACATCACAATCACACATCATAAATATTTTAAAGATTCCAAAAGAACACACTCTCATTCGTTGCCAAGATCATAGATCAACAGACTTTCAATAAATTCAATTCACAGATAATCTAATGAAATAATCCTTAAATTTGGTTTCTTCTAAGGATTTTCATCACAAAAGAAACACTTATGCTTCAGCACAATCACTGGCATACAGATAGACTATATTTCATCAACCTTATCCAATAAACTCAATTCCAACACCATATTGCGTAAAAAAAACCTGTATTTATATTCACCTGTAAATAAAATAACAAAGTATCTCTGTATAAACTACAAAAAATTATATCTTCCTACTATTAGGTGGCTAATCTTATTCTCATCAGTCGACCCTTTACAATATGGTATCCTATGCGTATTTATAGATGTACAAAAATATGAAGTCCTCCCTTAACTGAAGTCAATCCACCTTTTTAGAAATTTAAGTCCTCTCAGAAACTCAGATCAATTTGATCTCTAGTTCCCACCTTGATCATTTAGTTAAAATGGAGAGAAGAAGATAGAGGAGAAAAGAAATCCATGCGCCTACAAAACTGCCAGTCATGCATGCAGAGGAGAAAAGAAAACCATGCATGCAGGAGATTATCAATTATGCATGCAAAGTTTTCTCTATAATGTACTCGTCATAACTGGAGAATAGTTGTTGAAGTATATCCAAATCCAGCCCATCAACCCAACTATCTTCAAACTTGATCCTTTCTAATTTCGTAGTAGCAAATCCTCTCATGTCTTTTAGCTTTCTCAACTCCCTTTTAGCTGCCCTTACTTCTTCTTTAATGTCCATCAACTGATCTAACAACAAATCCTCTCCATAATCTCCCTTTTGCATGATCCCTTTAAGCCTATCATCCCATTTCTCTTTCACTCAACTCAAAGGTAGGCCCTCCTTTACTGATATATCAACATTTACTATAATAGCAATAACTACTTCTAACTCCTCAAACTGTTCATTTAGATCCTTGGTAGAATCTTGAACTTCATTTTTATCCTTGTATAAAAAGTCAAATCTAAACCAAACTATGCAGGAGGTCTTTTCCAAGAAATCTTTGTTGTCCTCAAGTATTGACTGTTCTAGAAGAGTGGACTTCGGAAATTTATTAACCTCTTTCAGATTCTGGCTATATCCTCTGTACTCCTCCTCCTGTTCTCCCAATACTTTAACATACTAATTCATCTCTTCTATTAACTCTTCTATCATCTTGTGAACCCCAAAACTATTGTCCAACACCTCACCTACTTCCTGATTTAGTTTATCAATCCATCTATCCAACATCTCTGCCTTAATCCTTACTTGTACCAAATCATCCACTTCTTTCTTACTAAGAAAAATTGGTGTCTCAATGGTGGCAACTTGTTGTGACATCGGAGAAGAAACACTCTTTAAGAAAGTATGCAATTGATCTAATTGAGCCTTAAGCTCATCCTTCCTCTGCTTATCCTTCATCATTCTTGATTTAGTGGATGATGCTGCCACATCTATCAAGTTCATTTTTTGATCTCTTGTGGGTCTCCCCAAGTTAACCGTGCCCAACTGATAATCAGTTAGTTGCATGTCCCCTACATCCTTGTCCACCATCGGTATTGCACATTCAGCAACAATCTCCTCTGCTTCAGTAAGTCTAGTGGAATGCAAGATTTTAGCCTTCTTTTTGGGCCTTTCCTTTTCGATCTCCTTCATCATATCATCCCAATTGGGAGCACCTAGAGTAGTGGTCATTATAGCTGAAGAAGAAGCAGCAGTAATGGAGGGTTGTTGCACATTTACCTTAGGTTGAGAATCAACCTCTTGTACCTCTTGTTGCTCTTGCTCTACATTTGTCTGTGCAAGCTTTTCAGCTTCCTCTCTGTCCTTTTGTTCATGTATCCTCTTGTCTTCTTCTTCCTTCTTCAACTTTTCTTCTTCTAATCTTTTCTCTTCAAGTTCTTGGTTTCTCTCTTCCTCCAATGCCTTAAGTCTATCTGCATCTTCCTTTTCCTTTTGCAGCTGCTTGGTCAGCTCCTAGGCATATTTCTCTTTTTGCACACGTTCTGCTTCCTCTTTCTTTTTATAGGCATCTTCAACCAGCTTCAATTTGGCTACAAGGACTTCTCTTTCCCTTTGTTGCTTTGCCTTTTCCTCCTCTAGATCATGAATTTTCTATACTAACTCCAACTTATCATTCTCTTCTTTGATCTTGAGCTCCTGCTCCTTTTGCCTTTGCTATTTTTCTATTTCATCAGCTCTTCGTTGGGATTCTACTTGTTGTTGTTGAAGTAAGGCATCAGCTTGTGCCTTAGCATCTATTGCATTTTTCCTTTCCATTTCCTCTGCATGTGCTTGAGCATCTGAAGCCTTCTTTGCTTTCTCAAATAGTGCCCATTTATCTTCCTCTATTAAAATATGTTCAATTTCCTCATCTAGAGGCATCTTTTCTTGTGCATTTTTCTCTGATAAGGTCTCATCAGAGTCTATTTCAACATCATGGATCTCTAGCTCTACTCCTTTTCCCTTTAATGCTTTAGATATACTATGAAGAGTTCCTTCAAGCATCTCCCCGCTTGGTTGATTTGTAAGAGGGACTTGAGTAGATGACTCACCTATTGCTGGTGTTGAAACCACTGGTCTTGTTTGGGCATCCTCTTCTTGCACTCCAGGTAAATCTTGAGTAGAGGCCTCAAGCTCAATCTCTTCAATGTCAGGAGGGAAGAACTCCAAAGGATCCTTGGAAGGAAATTTCCCCTTGATTCTCTTGTATCCCTTCCCTTTCTTAGGAGCTGGTCCCTGAGGATTTTTGGTTCTTAGAACAGCCCAGTGGATACTCCTATCCAAGACTGGTCTCCCTATTTTCTTGATATTGATGCTCTCCTCACCATCCCAATCTACCAGATCCAAACTTTTAGTACCAATGTTCAAAGCTTCATATGATGGATCAACACAACTCCATCATCCACTAATGTGTCAGGGATATCATCTTTGATCCCAAATTCTACCATGAGTGCAACAGGCAACCTCTCGTAATACCTCTTCTTGAGGTCATACTCATCCTGAAGATCACTTCAGAAGTCTTCTAACAGATTGAAATGTTTGTCAAAGATCGAAGGCAGAAAAGTATTCATTTTCTTCTTTGGATCAAAGTGCTTTCGAGCAGTGTACAAACCTAGCTTCAAATGTATCAATTCCCTACAAACTACCTTAGCTCCCACAAGGTGTGGGCAGCTATATTCACCCAATTGCATGGGGAACTTGTGACAACCTATCTATTGTTTTAACCCAAATCAGGCATTGACCCCCAGAGCTTGATAGACAAACTCCATCAGAACCATCCTATTGTTGAAACATCTTGGAAGTAAGTGGGGATGACCTTCAAATCCAGCCAGCCTGAAATAAGTGAACTTGGGGTATTGGATATACCAACATCCCCATTATGTAATAAAGGCCATGGCTTCCTGGCTCAATTTGTATCCTACATCTCCATTAAGCTGGTTAATGATTACATATAAGAATGCATCATTTACTCTTCTAAATTGTGTTTTAGAGACCTGTAGAGATAGTTGATCATAATGATCCCATACTCTCTTTTTTCCATGAGCCTCTCCCAATATTCCCACTCTGTTCAACCCTGGAAAGATGCCTCCTCTAGCTGCTACATAGACAACATAAGAAGTCATGAAAAATATCTTGGTTTCCCTTATTCTAATTAATTGGTCATGAATAGTATTTGAGACAATCATCATCCAATCAAACTATTGGTTGCCATTAAAGATTGTCTGAATGAAGGGAAACATCCATTCCTTGAAATGAAATGTATCCCTCTTCCCAAATGCTCTAGATAACATAATTATTAGGTCTAATATCTCTCTGTAAAATTTTGTCCTCTTTGGTTAATCATGGAGCTTGGTCAAAGATTTCTTATTTGTCCTCAACCACTTCTTATTCAAATGAGCCTTGTTGGCCTCCTTGTATTTGCTATATATACCTAAAGCATCTACCTCATTTAACTATACCAGGTTCTTTGGATCAGGGATACTAAACATGTGTTGAAACATTTGATGAGTTAGATCAATGATCACATTGTGCTATGAATCCATACATTGTCTAGTAGCCAAATTGTAAGCTCCTGTTGCTGTCATAATTAATTTCGGGCACTAGATAGATAGAGGAAATAAAGTGATGTGAGCCAAGCCGGACTCAACTATTCTTCCAGTTCTTCCTGTTACATCCTCAGTGAATGTTTTTTAATATAACTCCTCAAAATTATATGGGCCTAGATTAGTGTCAGTTATATCAAACCAATCAGATTCTACTTTGCTTCCAGTGATAGCAAGACCCCTATGGTTATACCTCAAGGTATAAGGTAGCTGCTCTGGCTTAATCTTCTTAGGCTTAGTTGCTGCCTTTGAATTTTTAACAGGTCGATTCCTTTGGGAAGCTTCTCCTGATACTCCTGACATTCTTTAGCTTCCAACAACAAAACCTCCAATTAGATCCTTGAATAAACATCACAAAATATGCTTTAAAATCTTAGCCTTCATATATATATCGGAGGTGGAACCAAGCATAAAACATTCTAAACAGGCTCTTCTAAAACACTGTTGGGATCAGAGCCAAAACTGTCATTGAGATTACAATACTAACAAGTGGGATCGGAGTAAGAATTGGAATGGAAACTAGAATTAGAATCGGAATGGAAACTGATTTGGTTTCATGAAGATTTTCTAATTTCACATTCAGTTATGGTTTCATTTCTGCCTAGGTTAACATTATTTTGAAGGCCGACTTCTAATTATAATCAGAATTGGAAATGGGATGGAAATGGAATCAATACTTATTACAAAACATGGTTCAAAGTCTAAATCGATTCCGATCCCGCTTCCGCCTAAAATGACCATGATGTCATAAGTGATTTTAACAATTCGATAAATAACTTCATGATTTAAGGACTAGGTCATACCAAAATGAAAAGGGCTTAAAAAAAACCTAATAAGACCATCCCCATATGATCGAGAGGTGATTGTACTATTTAGGGCATCATATTTAAAATAGGAATGCATCAAAACCCTAAATAAAACCATTGATTTCAAATAACTAGGGCACAAATTTAATCCTATTTTAAATTAACCAGATCTAAATCGAAACAAGATCCCTAAGTAAAAATGACATTTTACCAAACCCTACTCACTGTAAAACAGTAACTAACCCATGCATTTAAAAACTAGGGCACCACGATGCGGTCATGATTTAAAATGTGAAAACGACCGTGTCCAAAACAAACAAACCAGAAATAAAACCAGAAAATAAAAAATGAAAACAAGAAAACAAAAAAGAGAAAGAAAACAAAACATACGAACTCATAGAGAATCACGAATTCGCACGAAACCAAACAATCTAAAACGAACAGAAACAGAAAATGTGAAATAAAATGAAGAAGAGAATAGAAAACCCTACCTCGAGCGTAAATAAATAGATTAGTTCCCTGAAGCAATCCATGCACAATTTTCTCTCTTTCAATCAATTCACTCGCACAAATGCTCCCCTACAACTCTGGTTCGCTCTTTGATCTTTTAACAATAATGATGATAACTACCATTAATCCCTAATTAAGGTAAAAACTCAGATTTTCATGCGTGCATGGCACTTGTAATTAATGCCATAAATGTGGTAGAGCGGAGTTAGAACTACAGAAGGAATAGGGACATTACTGCCGTGCAAATTCAGGTAATGTGAATGACCAAAAAATGGTGGGAGCGGAATCAGAATTGGAATGGAAAATGATTCAGAAACTTGTCTAACTTTCCAACTTGGTTCCCGTTCTAGTTCTGGTTCCACCAACAAAGAAGAAAGCGAAACAAAACATCAATATAAAACAAAAAAACTAAAACGAGAAAACTTAACATAAAAACCTAGTTTAAAACGAAAGACTAAAAAGCGAAGGTGGAGGCGGAATTGAATTTGATATTGAAACTTCAAATAAATTTGGACCTAACTTCCACTCTAGCTCTGGTTTCGATAAAAACAAAACAAAAAGGGCAAAAGAAGACTATCGGGATTGGGATCAGAATTAAATTTTAAAACAAGATTCAAAACCCGATTCAGTTCCGATTCCGGTTCCAACAGAACAAACCAAAGAAAAAAAAGTATTGAAAAAGCAAGACTCCAAACTTTCTATGAAAAACAACCAAGGAGAAAACATAAAGGGGGACCCATCTTGACCAAGGAAAAATATGGGGTAGTTATGCAAGGCATAATATGACCGAGTGATGGAAATCTGGGAGAATCCTAAGGTGAAGGAAATCCCCGAAATGATCGAAATCCTGAAATCTTTGACTTCGTCAATATTTCGCCCAAATTGATCAAACGATCATGAATTTGGGATTTCTAGCTCGGATTCAACTCTCTTCAAATCGCTCATCAATAAATTTAACTTTCTAACTCTTCCAAGGGTTATCTAACAGTTATTGGTAATCAATTCGAGACCAAACCCTAGGGTTTCATGATGAACACGCAATAAGACATTCAACACACTCACTTGCAAATTCTTCCCAAAGAGGAAATTCTCGAAACCAGAGAAAAACCTGAAAGTGGCCTCGGGACTCAGAATTTTCAAAGTGTTATCTCAAAAGGGAGATTTGCACAAGCAAGAAAAGCATCAAGGGGCATTGCAAAGTAATTGAATCCCACGACCAAAGGACCAAAGCACCAAAGACCAAAATCTCATGATTTTCAAAGACAAGGCCATGGAAAAGAGCCAAAAGACCAAGAAAAGAGGGTCCGCACTTCCAGTGGGACTTGTGTGCAAAAACTGCACAAAAAATGGAGACTCCACTGGGTAAATTCTCCAGAGCATTTCAATTACAAACCTGAATCAGGAACCCAGAATCTTTGGTTTCAGTCCTTACATCAAGTTACCTATGGACAAGGTTTCATAAATCACAAACAAGAAAACCTTTCCTATACCAAGGTTGAAGTGTGTGTGTATGCATTCATTCCCTTTCCTTGGTTGCAAAAGAGACCAAACTTAGCCTAACCAGGCTACATAAATATTCCAACTCCAAAAGCAACCTGGATAGATCCTCATTGCCAGTCGGGTGTCCATGGCCCCAATGAGGTTATCATTGTGATCCTCCCAAGCATTGCTCTACTGCTATCCAGGAGCCTATAGCCCTAGTAGAGATACTAGGATACCCTCGATAAGGTGAATATTTCCTTTTGATTTTCAATATTTTATTTTCCTTCCTTTTTTTTTGAGATTTTATTTGAGCTCTTTTAAACTTTCCCTTTCACCTTCCAAGCAATGAAGCTCACACTTAGGGATGAGAACCACAGTGGCGCTAGAGCAGAATATAAGATTTTCACCTAACCAGACTTCATAAGGACCATATGCAACCTTAGAATCTTTAAGATTTGTGTAGAAATATGAGACCCAAATACATTCCAAAATTTGACTTAGTGACTCCAATTTCAATCATATGTAACACCAGATAAAGAAGTTCCATCAATTGACTTTGAAAAGATGATTGGAATTTGTAAAAGAAATCCTTAGAACAACCCTAGGCAAGCAGTCTATTATACAGATGCAACATGCCCAGAAGAAAGCTAGAAAACCCGAAGCAAGAGCAAAGAAAAAAGAAAAACCAACCAAAGCAAAACTACCCTAACCAAAAGCATAAAATGAGCCAAGAAAAACAAAAGAAACCCTAATCTAACCAAAGCATAAACAAAAAAATAGAAAGGCAAAGCTACCCTAACTATGTACAAGGAAAGAGTTTTAAACAGCTCAGGACTGGAAGTAATGCTTCAAATATTGCCCATTGATGGGCAGCAGGATATCTTCTCCAGTGAGGTTTTTCAAACGAAAAGCATTATCTCCCAAAATCTCTGCAATCTTATAAGGGTTGAGTCATAGTCTGTCAAATTTTCCATGCTCCCCTTTTTGGTCATGGACTTTGTCCTAGTAGAGAACCAAGTCAGAAATTCTAAAGGCTTTCACCTTGGCTCTCTTATCAAACCATCTTTTCACTACACCCTGATGTTTAGAAAAAAATTCTAGGGCCTCATCTCTTTTCTCTTCAAGGTGTAACAGTTCAACCAAGTAGACTTCACATTTATCCTCTCCATCATAGTATTCATTAATGAATTGCAAGGTAGGGATCTTTAGCTGGATGGGAAATATAGGTTCCAAACCATACACTAGGTGATAGGGAGAGGTTCCTAGGGATGTCTTTTGTTTGGTACGATCTTCCCAAAGAGAAAACTTAATCTGGGTGTGCCAATCCTTGGGATTCTTTTCCAATAACTTATGGATGATTGTTAACATATTCTTATTGGAAGACTCAACCAGACCATTACCCTGTGGGTAGTAATTGGATGAAAACTTTATAATGATTCCATGATCAAAGGCCCAATTAGAAAATTTCAGTGATGCAAATGCAAGACCATTATCATAGACTAAAGACAATGGACATCCAAAGTGATTAATGATACCTGATTCAATGAAATTGATTACCACTTCAGAAGTGCATTGTCTGCATGCAAGAGCCTCAGTCCATCTGGTAAAGTAATCAATTACAGTGAGAATATACCTGTGGCCTATAGAGGAAGGTGGGTTGATTGGACCTATGAAGTCCATTCCCCACTGTTTAAATGGTTTTACCTCTATGACTGGCTGAAGTGGAAGGGTTGCATGTTTCTCCTTACTTGTTGCGGTTTGACATACATGGCAAGTCCTCACATGGTTGTGTGCATCTTTGAATAGGGTGGGCCACTAATAGCCTACCCTTAGGATCTAATTTGTAGTGAAGGGTGCTGAGCCATGGCCTATACCATATTGATCATGAAACTTAGTCATCACTCTCCCAACTTCTTCCTTCCCTAGGCATCTCAAGTAGACACCCTCATGATTTTTCTTACACAAGACAACTCCCTTCATCATAAAACTGTCACTTTTCAAATGTAGAGATCTCCTTTGTACTACATTAAGATGTTTAGTACATTGTTTGTTCAATAGATAATAGATGATTTCATCATACCAGTCTCCTGGAGAGACATCCTGGAGGTGGTAATGCTGAGCTTTGAGGTGAGGACCCATTTCAACCACTATCTTTGTTAATCCCTATCCTCTTACTAGTTTCATCGGCTGGATTTCAATATCATATTCTTGTAGCATGGTTACCCATTTAGCCCTTTGTTCTCCTAATTCATTCTGCATCAATAACAACTTAACCACAGGATCAGGTACTATGACAAAGACTTTATTTATCAGTATATAAAACCTGAACTTCTTCACAGCTCAAACCATGGCATAGGCTTCTTTTCCACATTGGGATATCTCAATTCTACATCCTTCAGAAGAACACTCATAAAAGCTATGGGATGTTCATTCCCTTGATCAAAATTTTGAGTTAACATTCTAGCACAAGAGTGATCAGAAGCAAACAAATATATATAGAAAGGCTTTGCATAATTTGGACTTACCAATACTGGAGCCTCAACAATAGATCTCTTCATTTCTACAAATGCTTTCTTAGCCTCTACACTCCACTCAACTTTTTCTTCTTGCTTCAGCATTGCATTCAAGGGCTTTACTATTTCTGCAAATCCAATGATGAAATTTCTGATGAAGTTGATTTTCCCAAAGAATGATTTCATTTCCTTTTTGCTTGCAGGAGGTTGAATTTTCAGGATAGCTTCCACTCATTCAAGATCAATAGAAATACCTTGTTCTAAAATAACATGTCCCAATAATTTTCCCTTAGTGACTCCAAAAATGCATTTCTTTGGATTGAGTGAGATGCCAAATTCTCTGCACCTTTGGAAAACTTTGCATAGGTCTGCTATGCGATCACCTTGCTCCTTGGAAAAAACTATCAAATCATCCATATAAATAATTATGCACTTACGAATGATGTCTTTGAAGGCAATATACATGGCTCTCTGGAATGTAGCTCCAGCATTGATCAATCCAAAGGGTATTCTTTTGTAAGAAAAAGTTCCCCATTTTGTAGTAAAGGCAGTCTTATGTCTATCCTCATATTGCACCATAACCTGATTGTATCCAGAATACCCATCCAAAAAAGACATCATTTGAGATCCATTGATGATCTGAAGTACTTCATCCAGTGAAGGGACTAGATAATTATCCTTTTTTGATGCCCTATTAAGATTCCTGAAATCAACACACAGTCTAATTTCCCCATTTTTCTTCCTTATTGGAACCAAATTCGCAACCCATGTTGAATGTCGCACTGAAAATATGATTTGTGTTGACATTAGCTTTTCCACCTC
This sequence comes from Sequoiadendron giganteum, assembly GCA_007115665.2. Taxonomy (NCBI): domain Eukaryota; kingdom Viridiplantae; phylum Streptophyta; class Pinopsida; order Cupressales; family Cupressaceae; genus Sequoiadendron; species Sequoiadendron giganteum. Next base: position 182,361,273 of record CM021106.1, read on the forward strand.
TTTCTAAATGATGGGCTCTAGCAAAGCATTAATTGACCTTTGTCTTTGCCTAAATGGTTTAACATTTGACTTCAAGGGAATAGTGTGTGTAATTATTGAAGTATCATATGTCTTTAGGTCCTCATAACTCCAAGTTATCACATCTTGATAGGTGTGTAAGGCATCAATAATCCATTTCCTTTCCTCTGGAGTGCACACCTTACCAATAAAGACATTCTTTATATTATCTTGAGTCCCCATGTTGTATGTTTCACATTGACTACTAAGAGATTCCATTTTAACCTATTGTTCCTAGTCTTTCATCCTATCCAAATCAAAAATCCTCTCTAATTGGACCATACCTCTTGGGATAGTATTAGTCTTCAGGTTGATGACCCCTTCTAGATCCATTTTTTCCTCTTGAGGCTCTACCTCATCAATCACCTGAGAAGTAAACACATCATAGCTAGTAATAAAATCAAGAATGTGCTTGTCATCCTCAAATACTTGGAAATTAGTTACGTTATCAGGCACAGAGGGTACTAGAGTGAGCTCCACTGTGAACTTCTTCAAACCTGAGAGTGACAAGGGTTGCAACGTACTAGCTACTTGTGCCAAAGAATTAGCAGTTTGATTCTTGCTGTGAGGGATCAACTAAATGTTGAAGGCATCAAATCCTTCAATGAGATTCCATACTCTATGTATGTAATTAGTCATCCTTCTATCATGACATGAGTATTTTTTCCTTACTTGTCTAACCACCAACTCAGAATCTCCAAACACTTTCAAGATCTTAACTTTCTTCCTTAGTGCCATTAAAAAACCGATGGACTAGAGCCGCATACTCAGGCACATTATTGGTACACTGGAATTGGAGCCTATGGGTAGAAAAATAGGTCTCACCTCTTGGACTAATCAGTTCAAACCCTGCTCCAGCACCCTATTTTTATTTGGATCCATCAAATCTCAATATCCAGTTTCCATCAGCTCCTAATCTTCTTGAGTTAACCTTGGCACTACTGCTACTAGAAGGTTCTTCAGGGGGCATTGGTCTTTTACCTTTAGGATCATCTTGAAAGCTTTGTATATCTAACCTGACCATTGGGGTCAGATTGATGCACCTCTGGATTTGCTCCACTACTATTTGACATAAATGACATTCAATATCAGAGTGAGGAGCATTGTGTACCCTACACCAATTGGGAAGAAGCAGGTCCTCAAACTTCATCCCTCTTACTAGCTGGATTTGATCCTCTACACATTTATGTATAAATTCTTGGAAATTGTTCAGTAGCCCAAGTTGTCCATATTCTTGATCATCAACCTCCTTTGTTGATTCACTCAGCACCTCAGAACTGCTAGATTTTGATGTAGGCTCACCAACATAACCTTGTAACATGAAAATCTCTTCTGCATTGGAAACTAGGGCAGACAATACATAATTCTCCATACTGACCTTTTATACCAATATCTCATTTGAAGTATTTTGGTATTTAATTATTGCATACTTCATTTTGGGTTCCCTTTCGATTTGGATTTGATTTGGGACTCCTTTCCATGGAAGCCACATGTGGGAGTGATCTATGGATGTATATCCATTTAGTGCCTTAGTGAAATCTTGACCTAAAATCAGACCATAAGTATCAGGAATATCTATGACCTAAATGTTGATCACTTGTTGCGCCCTAGGATCTAATTCAACCTGCATGAGAATCATGTTCAGTTCTCCTACTACATTTACCTTTGCCTTGTCTAATTAAGTGACCTTCCTCTGAGAGGCAGTAGGAGTGATACTTAGTGCTCTACAGATAGCAAAAGGCATGACATTTGTAGATGCTCTTGAATCTAGAAGACAATTGTGCAAATTCTTCCCAAAGATACGAATAGAAATCAGGAAGGGAGGGGTTTCCATTTTGTCTTGGAACAAACTCAACTGAGTGTCAACTTGTGCAACCTGATTCTTATCCTTTTCTTTCCCTTTTTCTCCATATTGTACCTGACCTTGGCCTTTAGGAACTTGTGGACTAAGAGTCTTTCCAATTGCTTCACTTACTATCTTCCCTTGTGAACCAAAGGATTCAAAAACTATATTCCTGATAGTAGAAACCCTTAATAATTCAAAAGTAGAAAGAAACACCTTTACTTTCATGAGTTCTTCAGTGAAATACTCTCCCAATTGCTCCACATTCATATCAGCATACATTTCCTTAGGATGACCAGTTTGCTTATCAATATTACCTCCTTTGAGTGCATCAAGTTGTTTTCCTTTTGAAAAGTATTGTGTAGTCACTGAGGGTAAGATGGATTATTGTTGGCATGTGGATCTAGTGGAGTAGTAAAATTGTTTGGAGGAATAGATGTAGTGAATGGACCTCCAACTTGTGGATTCTTGTTAGGCATGTTCCTCAAATCATATTTCCTTGTTGGTTGTTGAAACATCTGGACTTCTTCAACACTAGCTTCGTCCTCATCAAAGGGGTCATTATCATTCTCATTTCCCTCATTAAATAACTGAGAGATTTCATCTTCATTGAATACATGTTCAACCTCTCCATTCTGGCTACTTGACTCCTCTTCAAGTTCATTCTCTTCATCCCTTGAGAAAGGAGCATGATTTATCACTAAAACTGAGGAATCATAAGGAGTAGAAGGCATCCTGACTGGTAGATTTATTCTCTACTTCATACTGGAAGATCAAAGTAACAGTCTAGAACTCAGGACAATCCAGCTCAGAGTGTTGACTTGTCTTGTGAAGCCTACACCATCCGGAAAAAGTAGCCTCTGCTAGGTATACACCACTTGGAGGTTTCTCTTGATTAGGAGGTTGGTCTAATGGAGTAGGGAAACCTCCATTATTAGGTCCTATGTTCCATGACCTATTTTTTCGGGGTGGTTATCTTCTTTCAAATCCTTGTCCACCTTGTTGCCCCTATCAAAGTTTTGACCAGAACCTTGTCCTCTTTCAAAATTTTGATTTATGTCAGAAAGTTGTCCTCTGTCAAATTTTTGTCTTCGTATAAAATCTTAGTTATCTCTATTTTAATTTGATTGCATGTTCCTTTGTGTAGCTTGGAGTTGGTTGTTATGATTCCTTAAGCAATTTACCTCCATATTTAGTTTTTTCACTTACTCAGTCAACCCATCTAACCTTTCCTTATCAAGACTACTATAAGGCACTAAATTCATATTGTTCTGAAGGTATCTTGACACTCCCCCAGAATCAATGAATTGATTCAAGGCTTCTAAATTTTGCAAATATGTAGGAAAACCAGCCTATTGTTGTGGATGAAGGGGTTGATTAGCATTTTTTTGTGGATAACTAGGTACTGGGTAAGCCTGACTTATTGGAGGACTTGGGTGAGGAACCAGAGGAAACTACATAGTAGGTTTCATAATGGGAGTATGATTAGTCAAAGTTTGGTTAAGAGCTTGGAATTGTCTAGGATTAGCAGTAGGTCCCAGAGATGGTAAAGGTCCCAACAAGTGTTGTCTCAGATCAGTGCTAACCTTAACAACTTTTGTATATGCATTGAGCAAGGTAGTTGGGGGATTAGTTTTCCATTTAAGGAATGTGGAAGTGAGACTATCAAGAGCCTCGAAATAAACCTCCAGAGCAGTAGCATCATCCATAGAATAGGGAGATTGTAATCTAGTATATGCATAGTGGAACCTATTGTTGAATGATCCTATAGGCTCATTAACTTCCCTCTTCACTCCGGTAAACTGCAAGTAGAGCTCGTTAGCATTGATAGGGATTTTAAACTTCTACAGGAATGCAGCCTCAAGTTCAATCCAATTATGGATTGATGTAGCAGGTAAATGATTGTACCAATAAAATGCATCCTCTCCCAGGGAATAAGGGAAAATCCTACATGCAACATCCTCATGATTAATCCCTCTATCCCTCAGACAAGTCTAGAAAATCCTAATGTGCTCCTCCGTTGTCCTATTGGGGTCATTTGTATGGAACTTAGAGCAAAAAATATCAAGGTTTTTGGGCATAAAATTGTAGTTATTAAAGGATAGAGGTGATGGGCTAGTCACCAAGAAATCCATTAGTGGAAGTGGAGGTGGTAAAGGCTAATGGACGACTGGTTGGGGTTGTTGAATAGGGATGGCCTCAAAATCAGATGAGGACAGGCTTGATGAGGGTGAGGATGAAGGAGATTATTGGAGTGGTTGGGTGGATGATGATTCTCCCTCTCTTCTGGTCCTTATTGACCTAGTTGTGAATGGTAGTTCCTAAAACTTTTCTTCTCCTGGTGTGGATTTGGTTCTCCTTCTGATCCTCTCAAGAGAAATGGCATTAAGAAAACAATCTAGCTTGTTTATTCAGGCCCTCCTTCTAGCGCCAATTTGTTGATGGTGTTTTATGCATAGCAACAACTCAGACAGAATATGATATTCTATCTCTCTTGAAAGGTCAATCTCTATTGAAAAAGAGATAACCCCAAGGTCTCTAATGTCAGGTCTTGACAATGCAATAAAACAACTCAGTGATAAAATGTGAAATGTTGGTAATCACGAAGGGACCTTACAAAACAAATACTAGAACCTCTAAACCTATCAGATTTGGCAATATGTTGATACTTGAAATTCCTCATCCTAACTCAAATTCAAATAAATAGCAAAAGATAAGGGTCTCAAAAATCCTAAGGTTAAAATCACTCCTAAGATCAACAATACTAATGATAAAATACTTGGAATGGACCAATCCCTCAAAACTAATCTCTACTTAACCCAGGCTTAACTTGCAATCTTACAAAAATAGTGCAATCTTCTAAGCAATTCAAGATTTTCAAATCATGAAAATTCACTCAAGTGAACCTTCATTTGCAATTGAAATGAATAAATACCCACAATTGAACTCAACACACAAATATAAGGTACATATTGACCTTGCACGGCAACCCAAAAATCAAGAAGCTACCCAAAGTATGAACCAAAGATTGCTACAACACCCCAAGTATCAAATCACAAATACCATTAAATAATTTAACTCTAAATCTAAAATGCATTCAAATATTTCCAAGCAATTTCAAAGATAGTATAAGAACCATGCAAGATAAATCAATCCAAGAGAGAGGCCACCAAAGCATAATTTCTTCACTTGTATTGAACCACCAATAATAGCAACAATTCCAATATTTTGTGTTACAGCACTTGCTTCAAAATATAACTAACTCCTAATTCTAGCTCTTCTACTTTATCACTTTGCTTGCTTCAAGATCTAATTATCTAACTTGAACCTTAACAAATGAGGCCAAATGCCATACTTATAAAACATGCCATCCCAAATTAGGGTTACAAGGAAGGTCGGCCAAAAATAGGTCGGCCAAAGAAAAAAGCTAATTAAATATTCTATTAAATGCTTGAGAATCTTTTCCAGGTCGGCCTGGGATCTCCAATATAATTTGGTCCAATGCATGTGAAGAAAAAAATAATGAATAATGGGGAAGCAAAAATTTTGATGTAGCTCTGCATTAAATTCCTTACCCCTTGTCCTTATCTCACCCCATTTTATCCTTTACCTTAAGGAAAATTTCCTCTAGGTTAGCCAAAGGTGGGATATTTAATACTTTGAATCTCCTATCAAGAGATTTAATTTCTTCCCTTGATTTCCTAATGACCTCATCCCACTCCACCTTGAGATCCTGATATTTCTCCATAACTACAACATTTGTGGCCACATCATCAAATTGGTGCATAGTAATTGGACCATCATCAATCGAGGTATAAATCTCATGCCACCATTTCCTCAATTGTTCCAAACTTAAGTACTTAGATGCAAAAAATTTCCTTCCTATCATGATCTCAAAGAATGAAATGCATCTACTATATATATCAGTCAGGGTGCCCTCTATTTTTTTCCTTGCTTTTGTATCTTCTTCAATACCCTTTTCCTTATTTTCAAAGCTTCATACCATTCCCAGGGCTCGACAACCTTTGAAGAAGATAAAATCCCATCGCTCACAAGCTTCTCTTCAATATACTCCATAACAATCTTGGTTTTTTGCAGAAAGAGGTCAATATCCTCCTTATCTTGATCTAACACATTCCTCAACCACTCCATCAACCTGTG
>CM021106.1:182367433-182424318 GCA_007115665.2 Sequoiadendron giganteum
TAACCTCAAACTCATCCTTTTAGTTAGCCCAGTAATCTTCAATATCATCCTTGTGGTTGAACTCCCTACTGGCCCTCTTTTGTGCCTCACTAGTCATGTCAAAATTGGGCCTCTTAGAGTGGAACACCAAACCCAAAGAACCCATTTCTTCCTCAAAATAATGGACTGAAATGATGGAAGGACATGCCTCATAACCACCTACCCTAAGAGGGAATTCATTACCAAGCCCAGTCTTATGTTTATCCTTTTTCATAATGACATCAAAATCACATATCTACCTAGTGACCTCCAAGAGTATGAGGTGATTTTTTGGATACCTAGGTAGTCTATAAGGAGCCCTTTGGCAACCATCTATCTTGATGTGAGAGAAGGTGGGAAACTGTATGATCCAGGCTCCAAACCTCCTTATCAACTCTTTTGCAGCATCCGAGATTCTAACATTCACTTCACCTTGGAGCAATCTAGTGATGTACATAGTGAATGCATCATTCACTCTTTTGTAGTTTGAGTTGCCCAAATCCAAATGTGGATAAACCTAATAAATCACATCCTTTCCAAAGACACCTTTTACACTTAGTCCTTTGTAGGGGTGGAATATTGCAAGGGCATAGACTAAGTAAGAGGTCATGGTGAAGCTCCTTGTTTGTAACACATTTTAGAGTTTCTCATGTATCATCTCACTAATTATACCTTCCCAATGACGATCAATTTTCTACTCCATCCTTACTATAACATAGAACATCCAACTCTCAAAGAGCCCTTCAATTTTTAGGCCCACCACTCTACTAAGGAGTGTAGTGGCATCATAGTATTTTGACTTGAACTTTTCTCTATATAGCTTCTTTGTAAATTTAGAAATGTGGGGCTTAGTCTTCTCCAACCAAGAGTTGATAACTTGAAAAGCCTTATTTGTATCATCTGTATACTACTTTCTAGCTACATCTATATCTAGGCCAACCACATGGGATCTCTCAGGTATGTCAAAGGTTTGTTCCATCGACGGAGGGGAGAAGTTAGCCAACACTTTTCCTTGTGGACCAATCATCCTTTGTATGCTCTTGTCATAATTTTTGGCGCACTCCAAAACCAATTCATAGCACTGGATCATGGGAGGAAACCCAACCACATGAGCCAATCCTGATTCCACTAACCTTCTAGCCAACAATGGAGGATCCTGCACTGCCATCCTTGCCTTAAACTCTTCATAATCCCACTTGCCTACATTGGTATCAGTGATCTCTACCCAAGTGGAAGACAAATTTCTTTCTGGAACTTTACTTTTGATATCCAACTTGATTCTCTCAGCCTCTGAGATGGGAGCCCCTTCATCACCAGGATTCACCACCTGTTTATTCTTGATCTTGCCCACAACTGTCTTGCTTGATTCAGCCTATACTCAAAGAAGAACCAAAATTAATATTTATTATACCATGAGAATCCAACTTAGTGCATTACAAATAATATTTTAATCATTAAATAAGTCCAAACAACAATCAGAATCCCCTTAAAATATCATTAAAACACCCTTTTTTCAAAGTTCAAGATTTTCACCCCTTTGCAGAATTTAGGTCAGAAATGAATTTTGGGGAATTCCAGGCTAGGTGGATTTTTGCAATGAAAACCAAACAACATCCATAAGCCACTCAATCATCACCCAAAAACTCAAGAAATGCCTGCAAATACTCTTAAATTATCCAAATCAATCTTGCAATGCAAAATTATTAGCCATTCACTCATGCATTCCTTCAGTTCTTCATTCCTAACAGATCTTCGGGGAATTCCATCGGGGATGGAAATATGTGAAACTTAGAAAACTTGGCATATTTCAAGAAAATGAACGGGCAACAGAAGTTTGGTAATTTCCTAGGACAAAGGATTTTCACGAAGTCAATCTGTTTTCATGTTTTATGCATGCTTTTAGAAAAATGACCGAGCGATGGAAATCTGGGGGAATCCTAAGGCGAAGGAAATCCCCGAAATGATTGAAATCTCAAAATCTTTGACTTCATCAGGATTTCGCCCAGATTGATTGAATGATCACGAATTTGGGATTTCAAGCTCGGATTCAACTCTCTTCAAATTGCTCATCAATAAATTTAACTTTCTAACTCTTCCAAGGGTTATCTAACAGTTATTGGTAAATAATTTGAGACCAAACCCTAGGGTTTCATGATGAACATGCAATAATACATTTAGCTCACTCACTTTCCCTATTAAATCATGGTGGATACTTGTAGAATCCTCAAGGAAAGGGAACCATCGAATGTGAATGGAAATCAAACACTCGAACCTGCCTGCAATCACCAATTTTATCGAATGTGAGGGATCCATGATCAAAACTCCAGGCCAAACCAATCACACCCACCAAGCCAAGTTCAAGAAGAGGTAAACAAAAACAGCCAAGCATGGCACAATCAAATCATAAAATAAGCAAGGATGGAGACACCGATTTTAGAGGAGACGTCAAAAAAAAGGAAAAAACCTGAACTTACTCACATACCACCATCACTCTAAAGTCTGGACCCAAAGCATACCCAATACACTCAAAGAAGCACTCACATTCATCAACTAAAATCAAAGCGATGAATACATACCATTGGTGAAGTGAACTGGGTAGTAAAAATGACTAGTAACAAGCTTTGATGCCTTAGAGAACAACATCAATGATGATGCCAGGAAAATCACCACCAAGCTCAAAAATTCACAGGTTCAAACGCCAACCAAGCCAAGAACTCAAGACCAAGCTCTTCCAAATTCAATCAAGGAAAAAGAGATCAATTCATAGCATAAAAACCACCTTGGACTTCATTAAAGACCATCTGCAGAGTTCGTACGCGAAACATAAATGCAATGACATGACAATCTAGAAGAATTTGGGAATACGAGGCGATGAAGGAGTTTCAAAAAAATCCGGGGAAGATGGAATTCCCCGAGGAGCTAAAATCCTCGAAGATAGTGCAAAAATCAACCTCCATCGGGTTTTCTAGGCAACCAGGGAGTTCTGCCCAGAGAGGAAATTCCCAAAACCAGAGAAAAACCCGGAATTGGCCCTAGGACTCATAATTTTCAAAGTGTTATCTCAAAAGGGAAATTTGCACAAGCAAGACAAGCATCAAGGGGCATTGCAAAGCAACCAAATCCCATGACCAAAGGACCAAAGCACCAAAGACCAAAATCTCACGATTTTCAAAGACAAGTCCAAAAGGCAAGGCCATGGAAAAGAGTCAAAAGACCAAGCAAAGAGGGTCCCCACTTCCAGTGGGGCGTGTGTGCAAAAACTGCACAACACTATACTATACTCTCCATCAAAGGGCAAGGTCATTTCCAATTGGAATTTGTGTGGGAATTGCCAGTTTTTGGTTTGAGGTAAAGCACTTGGGTGATGCTCTCCCTCTTGCAGATGACACGTTGAGGCATGTGAAACAAAAGAATAATCTAGCTAAGGATATCCTTACTTTTTTCTCATTTGTAAATTATGAAACTAATTACTTAATCATAAATCTTATATGCAAACTATATTTGAATAGATGTGTTCCATTTACATGGTGTTAAGTTATGTTATTTCAATTATGAAATATTGTATGATTTCCTTTATGCATAATGCAAATTGTAAAATTTTAAAAGAAAAATTCGACCTTCCTATTTTGAAGGCATAAAATTATTTACTTCACGTATTAAAACCTAGGTGAAAACTAAAGGAGTATGGGTAGCTCAATTTTACATATGGTATCTGAGCTACCAAGTTCAACACATGGACCTATGAGCTCATTTCATAAATTTTCCTCAAACATTGTTAGTAGATAATATTTGAAATGTTCTTATGCTAGAATGGCGAGAAAAAGAAGAACAAGAAAAATAGAAAGGAATTTAACTCCCCAAAATTTGCCTAACCTTAGGGCTAAGAAAGAGTCATCCCCAAAGGTTAAACTCCTTAAGAATATTAGCTACACAAGAGGTTCTTGGCTAGATTAATTTGAGACACTGGCTGACACACTCAAGCATATTAGGCTAGAGAAGAAGTGGAAAGATATACCAGCTGCGAAGGCCATTGTTCCTACCTTTATGGTCAAACCAGTCAAACTATTAGCTCATAGGGAGATGCCCTTTGGCTGCGTTAGGAATGCACCTATGATTAGTAAGGAGGTTATGGATTAGTACCTATGAGTACATCCACCCTCCAAAATTGTTTTAGTTGACTTGGAGGGTGAGGAAGAACCTGAGGAGATCTCTCTTTCTGATAGTGACTTGTAGTTGCCAAGAGTCAAAAAAATTGTATTAAATAAGGATATTATAGTAATATTTTGGAATTTTAAAAAAATATCTCTCCATTTGATGAAGTTGAATGAATGAATATGATTAATATCTATTGATACAAATTCTAAATTAGAGGAACTAATTGTATGCATAAATTGAAAATTTCAGGTGAAGTATAAATTCAACATGATATAGAATGGAACAATCTTTGGAGGTATCCAAGAGGTAGGAAAACCTTCTAACAACCCCAATTCAAAACTAGATCAAATCCTAGAATGATAATTGAAACAAGAGTGAGAATTGGTACCTTAGAGCAAGAGGTCTAAGGCCAAAGTAGGCGAGAAAAGGAAGCATCTCACAAAGGTGAAGATGAAATAGACATGAACACACCACAAGAGTGGGCATGGAGAAAGCAAATCTGAGTCGAGGCTTGTTAATGAGAAAAGAAACCAATCAACCCTTGAATTATCTAAGGTTATGAAGAAGGTGAAGTCACCAAAAATTATAGATCAATTTCTTAAAAAATTTGGTTGCGTGGAAAAACTTTGGTCAGTAAAGTATGTTAACCAAACAAGAGCTCAAGTAGAGCACTATTTTTTTGAAGCCAAAATTGAGCTCTCAAGCTTTTCTATTCGAGTAAATCTATTTGTAGCATCTTAGGATCTTATGATTTCATCCTAGGAATAAAATAGTTATGGAGGCATATGGCTAAGGTAGACTATTTTTTCAAAACAATCGAGTGTTTGGATGACCTTGAAAACATTATTTTCTTGCAAGGTACACCTAGTGAGGTCAAGCTAAGGAAAATATCAGTGTACAACTCAACAAGGCCAAGAAAAAAGGACGTCAACTCTTTGCGGTCAAAATAGAGAGAATAGATGATTACAAAGAGTTCATCTTTCAAGATGACTTTATGCATTATGAATCTCGAAAATGCCAAGGAGTGGAAGAAGAGGAATATATGGATCAAGAAAGATCACATATAGAGTACCCTATTCTATAGGAATTTGATGATGTATTTCCAAAAAAAATCCTAGAGTACTTCCTAAGAATTTTTTTTACTTCTCCATAGACATAATTATGGGATCAAAACCTCATATCCAAAGTTTCTTATCTATTGACCATAAAAGAGTCATTGGAGTTGAAGGCTTAGTTGTAGGAGCTATTAGAAAAATGTTTGAATGGTTAGAAAATGCTAGGATGCATTTAACCAATTAAAAGACAAGTTAACTACGTGATGTTATGCCTTGCATAACCACCCCATCTTTTGCCTTGGTAAAAATGGGTCCCCCTTTGTTATTTTTGTACTTAGTTGTTTTTGAAACAAAGTTTGGAGTCTTGTTTTTTCAATTCTTTGTTTTTCTTTTGTTTCTCTGTCGGAATCGAAACCGGAATTGAATCGGGTTCTAAAAGTTTTTTTGAAACTTGTTTTGGTTTCTATCCCGATAGTCTTTTCTTTATGTCTTTTGTTTTGTATTTAGCAGAACCGGAGCCGGAGTGGGGGTTAACTTAGTCTTTACCGAAAATGGCAAGTTCATAATCAACTCCGATCCCGCCTTCGCTATTTTTACTTTTGGTTTTGGTCTTTGTCTTTTTGTGTAGTTTTTTTATGTCAGTCTTTTGTTTTACTTTTGTGTTTGCTTTTATTTTATGTTTAGCTGGTGGACTCGGAACCGGAATTGGAATGAAGTTTGGAAGTTTCTTGAAAGTTTCGAATCAGTTTCTATTTTATTTCCGCCCCCACCGTTTTTCTGGATCGTTGACTTTTTTGACTGAAGTCACACTGTTGTGAAGTGTTGGTTCTCTTTCACTTCCGACTCTGCCTTTACTACATTTAAGGAATTAATGATAGCTGCTTGTGTAGGTAGGAATCTTCATTTTTGCTCTATTTAGGGATTAAACGAGTCATTGTTATCATTATTAAGAGATTGAAGAGCACGAAAGAGTAGCGGCAGAGTTCATTCGAGCGAAAAGATTGAAAGAGGAGAAGATTGTTGCGAATGGATCAGTTCAGAAGGTTAGCTACATTCTTGTGTATTCGAGGTAGGTTTTCTTATTATTGTTCTTTGTTTTATTTACTGTTGCATTTTTTGTATATACGTTTTCTCGTGCTCTAAATCATGTCATTTTCAGGTGATTTCATGTTTCTTGGCATGCTTGTTTGTTCGGGTCTTGTTTCATTTTGTTTGTCTAGTTATTCTTTGTTTCTTTTGCTTTTATTTTTAGTTCTTTCTATTTTAGGGCACGGTCGCTTTCACGCTTTAGTCGTAATTGCGTCGTGCTGTTTTGGATTTGCAGTGAGTTAGATTAAGTTTAGGTTTTAAAGGGTGGTTAGTTAGATTAGAAATTTACAGTGAGGTCGATTAGAGATTTACAATGAGTTAGGGTAACTTGATTTGTCATTTTTACTTAGGGTTTTATCATGTTTTGCATTCGGGTAAATGGCAAGGTTTAAAATCCGTGCCCTACTTTTATCGGGTTTGTTAGATTAGGGTTTTGTTGGTCTCTGTAATCACTTTTAAAATGATTAAAATATGATATCTTAGGATTCAGTCGTTCCTCATGGTCATATGAGTATAGTGTTTTAAAGCCTCTTTTCATCTAATATGACCTTGGTTTTAGTCATCAAGTTATGATTTAAATCGATAAAATCTTTGATGACGTCATGGTCAATCTAGGCGGAGACGAGATCGAAATCGATCTTGAGCTTGAGAGTTCAATTTTGCAAAAGGTATCAATTCCAGGTTTCATCTCGTGTCTAGCTCCGCGCATAATGAGAATATCTCCCTTCAAAATAACGATGACCAAATCGGAAGCAGAGGCATAATGGAAATAGAATATGAAAAAAATGAAAATTTGAAGAAAACCAAACCCGTTTTCTATTCTGATCCCAGTTCTGATAACCTCCTCGATTCTGACTCTGAGCCCATTCATTGTTAGTGAAATTTCTATATCGGTTTTTGTTCTGAGTCCGACAGTGTTGTAAAAAGGGACTGTGTTAGGTTGTGTTTCTTCCTGGTTCCACCTCTAGTGCATATATGAAAGGTATGGTTTTAAAGTATGTTTTATAATGATATCTAAAGATCTAATTAGAGGTTTGCTTGCAGGGGAGTTGAAAGATGTCAGGAACATCAGGAGAAGCTGCTCGAAGGAATCAACCGGCTGGAACATCAAAGGCATTACCAAAACCAAAGAAGGTAAAGCCAGAACAACTGCCTTATACCTTGAGGTATGATCATAGGAACCCGGTGGTGAAGGTGAGCAAGGTGGAATCAGACTGGTTAGATATCACGGATACCAATTTGGGCCAGTATAACTTTGAGGAGTTACATGGAGAAACCTTTGGAGAATGAGAAAATCTAACGGGAAGGACACAAAGGATTATTGATTCTAGCCTGGCACATATCATTGTGTTCCCTTTATCAGTTCAGTGCTCGGAGTTGATCTTAACAGTAGCCAGTGCCTACAATCCAGCTACAAGATTATGCATGGATTCACAGAATAATGTTATCATTAATCTTACTCCTCAGATGTTCCAAAATATATTTAGTGTTTCAGATCCCAAGAGCTTGGTTCTGCTAACTGAAGTAGAGGCATTAGAGAAGTATAGCAAACATAAGAACTCCAATAGGTCTCATTTGAATAAAAGGTGGTTGAATATAGAAAAGAAATCTCTATCCAAGCTTGCAGACCAACCTAAGAGGGCAGATTTCAAAAAGGAAATATCAGATTTAATATTGATGTTGTCTAGGGTGTTTGGGAAGAGGGATACCCTCTACTTCAAGGAATGGATGTTTCCTTTCATTCAAACAATCTTACAGGGTGACCATCAGTTTGATTGGTCAATGATTGTTTCTAATGCCATACATGATCAGTTAATCAGGATCAGAGAAACCAAATCTTTCTTCATGACTTCTTACATTGTATATGCCGTAGCAAGGTTGGGATTTTTCCCAGGTTTGAATAGAGTGGGCGTAATGGGAGCCTTGGATGGACAAAAGAAGGTATGGGAGCACTATGATCAATTATCTCTTCAGGTTGTTGAGACTCATTTCAGAAGAGTCAATGCATTTTTATATGTGATCATCAATCAATTAAATGGAGATGCAGGATACCGGTTAAGTCAAGAAGCCATGACGTTCATTGTTGAATGGAGATGTTGGTACATCCAATACCCCAAATTTACATACTTTAGGTTATTTGGTTTTGAAGGCCATCCACATTTACTTCCAAGGTGGTACTAATGGAGTTTGTATATCAAGCTATTGGAGTTAATGCTCGATTTGGGATTAAGCATAAAACTGGATGTCATAAATTTCCCATGAAGTTGGGTGAATATACCTGTCAACACTTGAAGGGAGCAAAGGTGGTCTGTAATGAGTTGATATAGTTGAAATTGGGATTATATACAGCTCGTAAGTATTTTGATTTCAAGAAGAAGATGTATTCCTTATTACCTTCAATGTTCACTAGACATTTTAATTTGTTGGAAGACTTTTGGAGTGATAGGCAGGATGAGTATGATTTGAGAAAGAAGAACTATGAAAGATTGTCGGTTGCACTTATGGCAGAATTAGGTGTTAAAGAAAATATTCCTGACACCTTGGTGGATGATGAAATGGTGTTGGATCCATCCTATGAAGCATTGAACATTGGGACCAAGAGCTTGGATCCAATTGATTGGGATGTTGAAGAAACATTTGATATTAAGAAGATTGGAAGGACAGTGTTGGATAGAAGTGTGCAATGGTTAGTGTTGAGAACTCAAGCTTCTCAAGGACCAGTTCTTAAAAAGGGTAAAGGATACAAGAGACTTAAGAGAAAGACACCTCCCAAAGAGCCATTAGAATTCCTTCCTCCATACATTGAAGAAATTGAACTTGAGGTGATAGATGATGGAGAGGAAACACAAGAAGGAGATGTTCCAGTAGGATCTGTTGTTTCAACACCTACATTAGGTGAATCATCCGCTCAAGCCCCACTTCTAAGAAAGAAGAGTAAAGAGATTCAAGAAGGAGCTCTTCATACCATGGCTGAAGTTGACAAGGGAAAAGAAGTGGAGGAGGAAATTCTGGAAGTTGAGACAAATTCAGATGAAACTCTATCAGAAAAGGATTTGCAAGAAAACATGCCTCTAGAGAAGAATGTTGAGTAGATTTTGACACAAGAAGAGCAATGGATGATGTTTGAGGAGGAAAAGAGAAAGTCTGATGCAAGGGCTGCAGCAAAGAAGCAAAAGGAAATTGATGCTTAGATACAAGTTGATGCTCTTCTTCACCAGCAACAATTAAAGGATAAACAAATTAAGGCAGCGGCTGATGAAGAAGAGAAGCAAAGAAAGCAACAAGAATATGAGCTCAAGGTCAAACAAGAGAATGACAAGTTAGAATTAATACAAAAAATTCATGACCTTGAGGAGGAGAAGGCAAGGAACAGAAGAGAAAAGGAAATCTTGGTTGCCAAACTAAAACTTGCAGAGGAAGCTCGACAAAAAGAAAAAGAAGCGAAAAAGATAAGGAAGGAAAAGGAGGCTGAAGAGTTGATTAGGAAACAATAGGAAGAAGAAGCAAAAGCTGAAAAAATTAAAACTTTGGAGGCAGAAAGGAAAGAGAGGGAAAGGCTAGAGGCCTTAGAAAAAGAGAAATTGGAAAGGGAAGCTCTAGAAAGGGAAGTTCTAGAAAAGGAAGAATTAGAAAAAGAAAGGTTGGAGAAGGAAAGAGTAGAAAGAAATCGGTTGGAAGAAGAGAGATTGAGGAAAGAAGAAGAAGATAATAAAATACAAGAACATAAGGATAGAGAAGAGGCTGAAAGACTTGTGCAAATGCATATACTACAAGAACAACAAGAGAAAGCAGGGGTTGAATCCCAATCTCAAGTGAGTATGCTGCCACCTTCTACAGTTATTGCTCCCTCTTCCTCTAGGATGACTACTACTCCAAGTGCTCCTACATGGCTAAAACTGGACCTGTAGAAGAGGGCAGTAATACCTTCACAACCTCTCAATTGGGAGGACATGATGAAGGGGATTGAGCAGGAGAGGCCTAAAAAGAAGGCTAAAATTCTACATTCTACCCGACTCACAGACAAAGGAGAAATTGTTGCTAAATGTTCCATGCCGATGACAGAAAAGGAAGTAGGGGATATGTAGCTAACAGATTATTAGTTGAGTACGGTCAATTTGGGAAGACCCACTAGAAATCAGCAAATGAATTTGATTGATGTGGTGGCTTCAACGACCAAACTAAGAATGATCAAGGACAAACAAAAGAAGGATGAGCTTAAAGCTCAATTGGATCAGTTGCATTCATTCTTGAAGAGTGTCTCCTCTCCAAGGTCACAACAGGTAGCAGCCATTGAGACTCTTGTTTTGTTAAGCAAAAAGGAGGTAGATGATTTGGTGCAGGTTAGAAGAAAGGCAAAGATGGTAGACAAGTGGATAGATAAATTGAACCAAAAGGTAGGAGAGGTTTTAGTGAAAGGATTTGAAGCCTACAAGGATACTGAAGGGTTGATCAAAGAGATGTATCAATACATTGAGGCATCAGAAAAGCAAGAAGAGGAATACAAAGAATATAGTCAGAAGTTAGAAAAGGTGAGTCAATTGCCTCTAACAACTCTTCTGGAAAAATCCATACTTGAGGAAGACAACAAGGATTTTGTGGAGAAAACTTCTCGTATACTCTGGTTTAGGACTGACTTTTTGTGTAAGCATAAGAATGAAATTCAAGAGACTGTAAATAATTTGACTGAGCAATTGGAAGAGTTAGAAGCAGCTATTGCCATTATTGTAGATATAAATGCATTTGCAAAAGAGGGCATGTCTTTTAATCAAATAAAGGAAAAGTGGGATGAAAGATTCAAAGGGCTTATGCAAAAGAAAGATGATGTTGGAGAATTGATGTTAGATCGACTACTAGAGGTCAAAGAAGAGATAAAAGCTATTGGGAGAGAGTTAATAAAGGTGAAAAGTATGAAGGAGCTTGTTGTAGTTGAGTTGGATCAGATCAAATTTGAAGATGACTAGATTGATGGGCCAGAGATGGATACTTTACAGCAAGTCATCACCAGCTACGATGAGTTCATGGCAGATCCAGCTTCACATGCATGAATCCTTGCATGCATGATTTTTATCTTTCTTGCATGTTGCATGCATACAGCACTGACATTCTTGGGGGTGCATGACTTCTTTTCTTTTCTTCTATCTTCTATTTTTAGTTAAGACCGAATGTTTAAATGTAATAACTCAAGATCAAATTGATCCGAGTTTCCAAGAGAGTCTAGTTCCTAAAAAGGTGGATAACCTAAAAATAGGAGTGAAGTTCAAAATTTTTGTATATCTATAAATACCAGATGGGTATCATATTGTAAGGGTCGGCTAATTGAGAATTGGATTGGCTTACCTAATGCTAGGAGATAGAATTTTGTAGTGATTTTACAGAGATACATTGTACTTGATCTTTTATAGTTAATAGAATTACAGGTTTATTTGAAATATGGTATTTAGAATTGAATTGTTTGTTTGATAAGGCTGATAAGTTATAATCTATCTGTATGTAGTGATTGTGTTGAACATAAGAGTTTCTTGAATGATGAAAGTCATTTGAAGGAATCAAATTTAAGGATTATCTTATTAGATTTTCATTGAGTTGAAGTTATTAAAAGTTTGTTGATCTATAATCTTGATGATGAATGAATGTGTGTTGTTTGAAACCCTTGAAATATTTGTGAAGAGTAATTGCGAAGTTAATTAAGCACCTTGGATGCATGCAATGGTATAGTTTACGCTATAGATTGTGTCTTGCTTTGGTTTTATGATCTGTTAGGAAACATTCATTGTTGAAGGTATATGTCCAGATACTAGATAAATTTGATTCATACTTATTGATTTACCCCTTTGTCCTATCTTTTTCTTTTATTTGAAACCCCGTTGATCTACTAAAGTAGTCGATAAAATGAGTTATAGCTTGAATCTTTTGTTACCAGCACAGGCCCCTTGAATATTATAGTTGCATGAACCGATTGAGTGACACCAGACAGTTGAGGACCAACTACCAGGACCTTAGGAGTTAGGCTACTATATTTTGTCTTTCTTTTTCAGGAGAAATAGAGCAGAAATATTTTGTTTTAACGTTGTTTGTGTCATCTTCACCATCAACACATGTCACCTATTCTAAAAGTTCCTAATCTGGAAGGCCAATTTATGGTTATCATTGGTGCCTCGAGAGAAGGATTAGACGAGATAATTATGCAAGAAGGTCGATTTATCGCCTATGAGTCTAGTAAATTGAAGAATTGTGAACAAAACTTTACTCCACATGATCTCGAGCTAGCAATAGTTGTTTATGCATTACAAATATGGAGACATTATTTGCTTGGGAAACCTTTTGAGTTAAAGACAAACCATCAAGGTCTAAAGTATCTATTTACCCAACCAAATCTAAATTCTCATCAAAGGAGATGGTTTGAGCTAGTATCTGACTATGATTTTAAAATCAACTACATAAAGGGAAAATAAAATTGATTTGCAGATACCCTAAGTCGAAGGAGGTATATCTCCTCAATGATAATTATTTATTATGATTTCAAGAATCAAGTGTTATATAAATCCAGGGGAGATGAATACTATGAGTAGGTCAAATAAGCTCTCATGGAAAATCCTCAAGGTTAGAGGTAGGATGGGTTTCATTTTGAACTAGACGGATTGCTAAGATTTAGAGGAATAATGTGTGTTCCAAATTCCAAGGAATTAAGGAATATTGTGTGGAAAGAATTTCATTTTGCACCATATTCAAAACATCCTGGAGTTAAAACTTCTAGTAGATATGAGACCACTATATTTCTAAAAAATGAATGAAGAGGGATGTTGCAAGATTTGCAGCAAGATGTCTAGAATGCCAAAGGATGAAAGAAAACCATCATCACCCAACATGACTCTTATGTCCTCATGAGATTCCAAAATAGAAGTGGCAGATCATCAGTATGGGTTTTAGTACAAGGTCTTCATATGTCTAAAAATAGGCATAACACTATTCTAGTAGGGGTGGATAGACTAACCAAGGTAGTTCACTCCATACTTTGTAATTGGACAGGTGGAGCATCAGTCATAGTTGCAAGATTGTTCAGAAGGTATTAGGGTTGCACGAAGTTCTTGAGAAGATCATCTTAGATAGGGATGCATGCATGATGTCAAGATTTTGGTTTACCTTATTCTCCTCACTTGGAACTCAATTGGATATAAGCTCAACTTATCACCCTAAGACTGATGGTTAGACGGAAAGGGTAAACCAAATTCTAGAGGATTGGTAGAATTTTCTTAGTACAACAATTCCTATCATTCCATAATAGTTAGATCCATTTGAAACATTATATGGAAGAAATTTTCAAATTCCTATAAGCTAGGATAAGCTAGAAAATAGGACTAGCCTTGGTTCGAAAATGTTATTAGAAATGGAAGAGTAGATCAGATGATCAAAGAGAAATTAGCGAAGAAGAATGATAGGTAGAAAAGCTATGTTGATGCTAATCATATACTAAGATAGTTCTTAGAGGAGAAAGAATGCTTGAATCACGCAAGTTCCACCAGCATATTAGAAAGGTCACTGAGTACAAGGTCAGTGGGACCAGTTTGTATAGGACACTGCTACGTGGGAGGATCACAATGATATTAAACAAAGATTTCCTCATCTTTTTCATGCTTTTGAAAACATAAGAAATCTTTTTTTATTTTTATATGTTGTGATACTTTGAATCATTAGGGACGATGATCCTTATGGAGGGATATATGTTACACCCCATTGTTGATTTACCAAATTACTTTAATCTTTATGTTTAAAAACAATTTTAATGCATGATGATGTCAATATGGTATTTAAAAATTGGATGAAATACATCTATATGCAATATGATGAATCTTATTTTAAATCATTATATGATGCTTAAAAAATAATGTGATTATGTTTTATATGTAATCAGCTAACTACGTGAATTTTTCTCTAAGTGAAATGCAAGAAATTTTGTTGCCTCTAGAGGGGGAGAGAGAGTATCACCCAGGAGAGGAGTTGGTATACATGATTCATTTGGTATTTCTATTCGATTTGGTATTTGAGTTATCAAGTATCAAGTTGGGCAAAGTCTTAAACCTAAGTTGATAGGTTAAGTGTCATTAGGTAAAGTAAAACCCCTATCATTAAAGATCCTCTTAAATTGTCAAATTAAATTTATTTCAAATATCTTTTGTAATTGGTAAATAGCATATTTATAATATATATAAATATAAATATATGTGTGTGTGTGTGTGTGTGTTTATGTTATGTGCTAAATGCATATATATGTATGTATGTATATACAAATATATACAAATATGATAACCTTAATTTATTTATGTATATTCATACGTATATGTATATGTTCATAAAAGAATAAGAATATATATATATTAACCTATATATAAAACAATAAATGTATGTATGACATATAAATATTTATATGCTCTACTCACGAATTTTTTTTGCATGCAAATTAATAGAAGACAAAAATTAGTGTTTATATGTGAATATCAAACAAATATATTTACAAATTATTCCCTATAATAAGTTCCAAAAAAGAATCAAAGATAAATATTGGGCACTATAGTGAATTCCTTGATACAAGCCCTAAGCATTAATAATGGAGGCTAGAGCTTTAATCAATCATGAAGACAAAAAAGGGGAGAGAAGATGACCCTACTAAATTTGAAATGTTTGATGAACCTCAAACTATATATCTATCCAAAGAGGCTAAGGAATACATATCAATACTTGAGGATATGGCAATAATTTGTAGATTCATCAGGCCTAGATTTGAGAGAAAGAAAATAAGGGAATGGGTAAAGGCATGGAAGACACAAGAAATTATCAAATTATTCCCAAAAGGATTATTTATTGTGATCTTTACATCTTAAGAGGAAAGAGAAAGAGCATTGAATGGAGTATGGGGATTGGAGGGGCATCCACTATATATGAGAAATGGCACCAAAATTTTAACCCATACCAATTAAACCCCTACGAAAAGCCTGTATGGATTCGCCTTCATAATCTACCCTTGGACTATTGGTCTAAAGTGTGCTTTGAAAAGATAGGGAGATCATTGGGCACACTAATAGATTTTGATGCATAACTATTTGAAGAAGAATCCTACCTATATGAAAGAATGAAAATCGCTACAACCATACCTATACCAAGGGAAATCCTACTTTGTGTAGACGGGGAAAGGTGGAAGAAGTCAGTTGAAATAGAGGAGGATAAGCATTTATGCCTAGGATGTAGGAGTAGAAAACATAATGAAAAAGACTATGGAAAAAATGTGAAAGTAAAAGAGCAAGAGAAAAATAAGAAGACCAAATTGGTTTGGAGGCCTAATGAAATAAGGAATACCCGAGAGATGGCGAAAAGGAACCAAACTGAAATTACCCCTCAAAATGAAAAAAGTGGCAAGGAGTTGTCAACTCAAAATTCTTACATGCAAAAGGAAAATAGGGTCGAACATAACAATTTAGAAGCATCGACTATACAAGTAGGAGACTGTTCAGAAAAGAAAGGAAGCATCTTGGAGGAAGGGGAAGGGCTTGTAAACACCTACCTAAACTCTACAAGAGAAGAATCCGATTTTGATGATCTGGAGGAGGAAGAGGATCTGTTGGAGGTGGATGAATGGGAATAATAGACCCAAGGTGCATTATTCATACTGCAACAAAACCATTGGGGAAAGAAAAGAAGGGAAGAGGTAGGAAGACTAAAAAACAAAAGAGGGAAGAAGAGGCAACGGAGAAAGGTTTGAAGAGCATATCAATTCTTTTGAAATCCAAGGGAGCTAGTGCCTCACTTGGACAACAATGAAGATTTCCTCTTGGAATTTCAGGGGCCTAAATACCCCTGATAAACAACACTTGGTGAAGCACCACATAGAGAAGATAGAGGTAGATATAGTAATATTACAAGAAACTAAGCTAGATCAAAGTGAGGGTGGAAACCTCTTAAAATATTGCAAAAATTGGTCAAGACATTTTCAAGAAGCCATAGGTACTACTAGCAGAATGGAAATTCTATGTAAAAAACCAAATTTAATAATCAACCTTGCATAGGCTCATCCAAATTGGATGGAGTGCATGCTAAGAGCTAGGACATGGATCTAGAATTTTCCTTGATTATTTTTTATGGACCAATAAGAACGGAGGAAAAACGAAATACCTAGAAAGTAATCAATAGTAGCATTAGGAAAAATGGTGACCATCTCTTCATAATGGGGGGGGGGGATTTTAATGCTATATTAGACCTATCAGAAAAGAATGGGGGAAGCAAAAAAGTAAATAGAAATTTTTTAGATTTTAGAGAATTTGTGGAAGAATCCAAGGTTGTTGATTGTTACACATCTAATGGAATTTTCACATGGACCAATCACATAATTGGCTTTATAAACATAACATAAAGATAGGACAGATTCTTAATTGGTCCAAAATGGTTGGGAAAAGTGGCTAGTTTTGAAGCTAAGAATCTACTAGTCTTAGTTTCTGATCACTTCCCAATTCTACTATAACTTAAGCAGGATCATCCACCATCTAAAACATACTTCAAATTTGAGAATATGTGGTGGAGGGAGGAAAACCTAACAAATGTATTGGAAACTTGGTGGAAGATGCATGTGGTAAAAGGTACCCCAAGCTTTGTATTTATGAATAAGTTACAATACATCAAAGAAAAATTACAAGTTTGGAATAAACAAGTATTCAAAAACATCTTTCAAGAAAAGGAAAAGGTTGAAAAGGAACTAGAAGAAGTTAACAATAAGATCATTAGGCATGGAATGTTCCATGATGATTTTTTAAAGGAAAAATCACTCAAACAAATGCATAAAGAACTATTAAAAAGGGAGGAGATATTTTGGAAAGATAAGGCAAGGGAAACATGGCTAATGGAAGGAGATCTTAATACCAAGTAATTTCATGCCACTACAAAAGAAAGAAGAGCTTTAACATAATTGAAGAAATAAAAGATGAACAACGGGTTTTTCTCAAGAAGAAGACAAAAATTGAAGAGGCGGCGATCTCCTTCTTCAAGTGAATCTTGGGGGCTGATAAGGATGTGGTAGACTATGGGAAAGAAACCTTGTTGGAATGCATTCCAAAAATAATTATAGAAGTAGATAATAAAATGCTAGAATTTATGATCTCAATGGAAGAAGTATGGGCACCCACATTTCAATTGCACCCAGGGAAGGCTCTTGGGCTTGATATATTTCTAGCAAGTTTCTATCAAAAATGATGGCCCTTCATTGGAGAAGAAATTTGGAAAGTGGTGGAGGATTTTAGAAGAAATTTTTTGTAATGGATATGAATAACACCATTATCTCCCCGATCCCAAAGAAGAAAGACAGTGGCTCTTTAAATGAGTACCAACCAATTTATTTATGCAACACAGTTTATAAAATAATTACTAAAGTATTGGTGAATAGACTAAAGAAGGTGCTCAATACAATAATATTTGAAGAATAGAGTGATTTTTTCCCAAGGAGAGAAATAGTGGATAGCATTATATTAACTAATAAAGTTTCCCACACAATGACAAGAAAAAATATCTAAGGGATGATGATCAAATTAGACTTAAGCAAAGCTTATGATAGAGTCAAGTAGGGGTTTCTGGTGGAGGTCCTACAAATATTTGGTTTTAATGCAAATTGGGTGTAATACCCCTCCATTTTGTTTCTTGTTCAGTTTGCTTTATGCTATGTTTTGGTTGCAGATTACTTTGATACTGGATACATTTTGTTATGATGTTTTGATCGCTACTATTGAGCGACAACTAATATTGTGGGATGTAGTTATCTGATTATTGTTTCACTTGCATTATGGATTAATGATGTTGTAGAGTTAACATGCGATGTTATTATGAGATTACTAGATTATGATGGAAGTGTCAGTTTTGATGAGTGTATGGGTGAAGAAGACGAGTTCGCATCACTCGCTTGCGAGCGCCCTACGAATCCATAATTCCTTCTTCACAGTGTGTATTATATGCTGGATATATTGTATGATGTTGTTTACTTGGTTGCAGGATTGCAGGTACATGACATCGACTCCACCTGGTTTCACAGGTTTGAGCGTGTCGATCCAACGGTTAAGTTGAACGGGAGATAGTAGTTAGGTAACATGTGTCAAGTTTACACCCTAGCCTTAGTGTGTCGTCAGTTGTGTGTGTCGAGTCATTGTCTGTCTTGCTTTGATGTTATTTAATTCTGAAGAATTCTTGATTTGGAAATAGATATTTAGAATAATTGCATTTAAATCATGTTGATGGTTATTTAATTTAAATAATGCAATGTGGATAAAATTTATATTTAAATTAATTAATTATATTTAAATTATTTAATTAATTAAATTTAATCCAAGGGGGTTGAGTTTAGTTATTAAATAATTAAATTAATTAATTAAACGTGATGCAAGAGAATGAAAGGAAATAAAAGAATTAGAATTAATTTTGGAATTTAATTCCAACGTGTGGGAATTAAATTAGAAATTGTAATTAAATGTTTATTTGGAAATTGGTTGCAACTTTGGAAATTAATTTATTATTTGAAATTGAAAGTGAAATTGAAATTGAAATATCTAATTTGCATGTAATGTGAATTAGGGTTGTAAAAATTGAAATTGAAATATCTAATTTGCATGTAATGTGAATTAGGGTTGTATTAGGTATTTTTGATTTATAAAGAATATATGTTTTAATTTTAGGGCAGCATAAAGAGATTTTAGGAAAAAAAACACATTTTTACAGCAGAGAAGAAATTTTGGAAAATTTGCACAAAGGTTTGAAGAAAGTTTGATTGTAGAATTGATTGAAGGAAAGATTGTTTGCATTTGTTGGATTTTGGATTGGATTGATTGGAGGATTGAAGAAAATTCAGGAAATCCTTGGAGGAGGCTTGCATCAGAAATTCACCTCTTCCTGTAGCTTCTTGTACCAGGTTTTCCTCTTTGTATTTTATTGTTCTTGATTGTTTTTCTTTAAAATAGTAGTGATTAAAGATTTGTTTGTTAAATCTGTTTTAGAAAATAAATTTGATAATAGAAAAAAAGAATTAAACAAATTTACAACCTTTGTTTGTGAAAATTCTTGAGTGAAAATTGTGAAAACCTTAGTTGAATTTAAATTATTTGGGGAAATCGATTTTGTTGTTATTGAAATCAAACATAGAGATTGAACAATGCATTTAGAATGATTTTAAAAAATAAAACCTTCTGTTTATTATTAAAAATCGGATTTTAAAATCTGCAATATAGTTATATTTTTCATAGTAAAATGGTCTGGTTGCGTCGCCTATAACTTCACTTACACAAACTGGGTTGTCAGAAAATTTAAAGAGTTTTTTCATTTTGAAATTTTCTTATCTCTATTAAAAAATCGCAAATACCCAGATGATAATTTTTGAGTTATGCTTGAAATATGATACTGTTGTTAAGTTATTTTCCTATGGCTGCTCTAAAAATAAAATAATGATAAATTGATATTTATAAATATTAATATTTTATGTATTGTTATTATAATATTAAAATATTATTTAATAATATTTTATATTATAATATATAATATTAAAGTATTATATTTATTTATATTATTTTAAATAAAATTTGTATATTAGATTAGTGGAATTAAAATTATAAACGTATGGGAGATTATTGTTTATTTTAAAATGGCATGTTAAAATTTAACTGAAGGAGGTATATATTTGATTTAAAGAATGCATAATTTAAAATTTAATTGTGGAATTTAAATTCATGTGTAAAAAGTCCAATTATTAATTTGATTTAATTGGAAAAATATATTTATATTTTGGAAAATTGATGATAAGGGATATTTTATTTTGAATTAAACAATTTGATATTGTGTAAAAAATAGAAGACATGTTAATGATTAAATATATTTAAATATATTAATTTATATTTAGTATATATTGAAGGCATATATCCATTTGAGAGAATAAATAATATTTTATATTATTTTATTCTGGTGTTTACAAATTTGATATTATTAGTGTTTTAAAAGAAATGATTAGTATGTGTAGAAAATATATAAAAAAAGATATTTTTTTAATAGAAGTAATTACTTGATTTAAAAGGAAATGTTTATTTTGTTAATATGATTGAAGAAAATATATTGAGATGTATATATATATCCATGAGTATTTTCAATCAGTATTACCTTGTTTTATTTAAGTAAGTGTAATTTAGCTTTGCATAAAGAATTTAAAAGATAAGTTTTGAATGTATGGTCAAAATTGAGAAAAAAAAAAGATATTTAAATATATTGAAGAATTATAGAAATATTTATATTTAAATGTTTGTTTTAATTAATGAGATTTAATTAGAAACAATATGAATGCATGGTCAAATAGATAAGCCAAAAGATATTTTTATACATTGATAAAATTACATGTTTTTAAATGGATAGTTGAAGAGACATAGATTCTGGATAGAAAATTGAAAAGATTGTTTGCAATAGTGATAGGTTGCATTAAAAGTAAATTTAGGAACTAACTATATTGAAAAAGGCAAATAGTTATTATGTTTTATTTAGTTCCATAGAGTAATCTAGTTATTGTGAATGAAATATTAAAGAATATATGTAATTAAATTTATTATATATATATTTGGTGTCTATATAATATGGAGCATATATATATATATATTAAGTGTAAAATTCATTATCGTATTTTATTTTAATGAGATGCATGCAATATATTATTGAATAGAGATTTTAAAATGGATTGATTAGTGTATATGAAAAATGGTTAGAGAAACAATATGTTATTATATTAAAGTGATTGAATGTTTTAAATAGAAAATTGAATGAGACGTAAGATTTGGTTAGGAAATGGAAAAAATTTACTTGCATGGATTTGTGTCGATTTAAAAGTAAATTAAAAAGTTGTTTTATTGATGAGGCAATCAATTATGTTATTTATTAATTTCTATTTAGATTAATTGAAGCATTGTGATTGGATTATGAAAGAGATATAGATTTAGTATATCTAAAAGTAGTATATTCCTCATGATTATCTTAAAGGATTTAATTCTCTGTATTCAGTAAAGGGAAGTTAGTTTAATTGTTTTAGATTTCCAATAATGAAAAGGGAAATAGAGGTTATGATTATTTTAGATGATCTAGTTATCGTGTCTTTGACTTTGTCAACACTACCTATTGAATGAGTATGGATTTAGTAAATCCAAATATTAGATTTGATTGATGACTTGAATGCTTTTGTTGCAATGTCGTTAAGTTGCATTGTTGGTTTTGGGATTTAGTGTTAGTTCTAAATTATAAGTCTTCCAAAAGATCTTAGAGGATAAGAGTTGTTGAATCTTTTTTTCATCCAATTATTTTCCCTTGGGTAGTGCATGACATCTTTTCAATTTTACCCGGTTTTCATGAACAGCGATGTTTGCACCTCCTTGATTTAGGAGCGGATTATGGGATCCGTGTCTCCTTGTATGGAGTGACCTTGTGATGTGGTTTCATCTTGTTGCCTCCCGTGAAAGGAGTGGACTATGTGATTGTTGCCTCCAAGATGTTTGGAGTGAGATCTTTTGTACCTCCTGTGAAAGGAGTGGACTATGTGATTGTTACCTCCAAGATGTTTGGAGTGAGTTTCTATTATTTATATCCTCCTTGTGTTGGAGTGGTTATGATGCCTAGTTTGTATGCACTTGTGTTTCCCTTGGTGATTGGATGTGAGTGTGTTGTCCATCAGAAGAGTGGCTTTTGATAGGGGTCGGAGCCCAAAGTGGTAAACCGGGTAACCTTCAAAAGTGAGTTAATCAAGTGATAATTAAATTAATGTACTTAGATGATTAGGATGCATTCACATTAATCAAGATAATTTAATCCTCACTCATAGACACAAGGGCTTGTTTAGACTTGGGATGAGTGAGAAGGCCTGGAATGGCAAGATCAACTATCTTGTCCTTGCGAGAGGTAGTTGATTCCGCATGAGTGAGTATGAGTGTCGAGATTCGGTTGAGGTCACCAGGATTACTTGTGTCGGAGCCTATGAAGAATTCCCAGAGGAGATCTCATGACAAACCTTGCGATGACACTCTATCTAGGACAACTGTTGTTAATTATTTTATGTGTATGGTTATTTGAACATACTTGATCTACTTTATGTCTAGAAGCAACGTGACATATGTCAATGATGTGAATGTTGTACTTGAGTTGTACTTGATTTGTACTTGTATGGTGATTGAGTTATACTTGTTAGTTCATATATTTGGTTGGCTATAACAGTATGAGTCAGTATGAGTCTGCCTTTGGTTAGTGGATTGTAAATCTTTGTCCATGTTACTTTATTACTATCTCCTAACATGGGGGGTGGGCCTTTGAGTACCACATTGGTAGGGTGGAACATGCACCAAAACCGTTGGGTCCCCATCGATCTTCAGTACTTGGTGGCAAGACATCCTGATGGACAGCTCGCGGTTCTTGTTGTAATTACTTGCATTGTAATATTTTAACTTGTATAAATTATTGTATCCCTCTTATGTTTATGAGGTGGAAGTTTGTAATTGTAATACATTTGTACTACTGTCTCATTCTGGGAATGAGTGATGTAACTATTGGATTAAGATAATGATTATGAGATTGTATCTTGGTTGATTATCTTATTATGTTATATGGTATTCTTATGATGTACGATGTTTATTTCATACAGTTCATACTACTATGGTTATATGTAATATGTATGTGTGGGTTAAAGTAATCCTAACCTTGTAGCCTTAGAGGTTGTTGTTAATTTGTAAGTGAATGTGTATGTTAAATGCACTTTATAAAAAAAAAATCGGTTCGCTTATGATGTTAATTGCAACTTCCCTTAAGGTTACTTGGCGATGCATTACATTGGGTAAGGATGATACATCACTGCATATCAATAATAAGGTACTCAATCAATGTAAATGGTTCGGTATGTGGCTTTTTCCCAGCTACCAATGGTTTGAGGCAAAGGGACCCCATACCCCCATTCTTATTTGTCAGGAGATTAATCTTTATTTGGTAAAGGTTATTCTTTAATTGTAATTATTTATTAACTTGTAGGAATATTCCTAAGGAATCCCTACAAGTCTTTTATCTTTTATCTTCTCACACATGTGTGAGAATGATTCATTTTATTTTAATTCCTTTATTAAGAAATATTTGTAGCCACCTCCTTAAGAGGTTTTGCACACATAGATGAATGGTGGCATTCATTGAGTTGAGAGTTACATTCTAACTCCTCCTTATCACCTCTACTTATTGAGGTGCCTCTCCTCTCATTCTTCAAGACTCAAGCAAGCAAGCCTAAGGTTGAAACTCTCTCTCTCTCTTTATATTATTCTTTAGGTATTTTGCCTCCATTCATAATATTGGTGTTTTTTTTTTGTTTTTCCCCTTAACAAATTCTTGTGTCTCTCTTGCTTTGGCGGTGCTTGGTTTGGCTACTTCAATCTATTTGGTAATCTCTTTCCTTCAAAAAATTGTTCATTCATTAGTACTTTCCATTACTCTTTTATATTTCCTTTCATGGTATCAGAGCTTTGTTATTACTAATCTTGTGAGCTACATTGTTGAAGGTTTGCCTAGTTTTTTAAGCACACCATTGGAGGCACTCAAAGAGAAAAAGAGAAGAGTCAAAGTCTATTTTGCTTCTTGTTTGATATTTGTTTTTTCTAGCTTAGTTTTATTGTGGAGGAATTTCAAAAAAAAATTAAACCCAATAAGGGTTTATCTTATTTTCTAAATTTAAATTCAAAGTTTTTTAATCCTTTGTGCAGGTTATATTATCTAAATTTTTCTAAGTTTTTTTACAATATTAGATTAAATCTGAAAAAAAAATCTCAAATCTGTACAATATATTTTGCATGCATGTTTTATTTTTTGCAGAAAAATTTAAAAACCCTCTAATAAAAAGGTTATTTTTCAAAAAAAAAATAGAATATTTCATTAGTTTTGTAAAAAAAAATTTGCAATATCAAGTTAAATCTCTAAAATATTCACTATATTTTGCATTTTGTAAATAAAAAATCAAAAAATTGGGGCTCTATTCTGCATATTAATCTGTAAAAAAATATTTTAAATCTGTATAATAGATCAAATACCAAAAAAAATCAAATTTTTTTTAGGGATCTAATCCTAGCTCAATAATTCTTTTTAGAAAAAAGGATAATCTGCTTTTTTGCAAATCTGCAAAAAAAAATTGTATATGTGCATGTTCAAATTTCTTTAAAAAAATATTTGTTTTTATTTGGGCTCAACCCCTTTTACAAATCTAATAATTTTTTTTTTAATGTTTCAGAGTTTTTTTATATATAAAAAGAGCATTGCAAAATATCAAAACTAAAAAAAACAAATAAAATAAAATCTAAATCTAAAAAGGGTCCTTAGATCCTTTCATTCCTCCTCTCAGTTGTGATCTCCCTTTTTCACTATTGAATCTGTAACCTTCTACCCAACCACATTTGTGCAACTTCATTTGCTATTTTCCATGCATGCAGCTCTTTATCATTTCAGCCTGTTGCTTTTTATTCTCAAGCTCATTTTAAATATTGTATATTGTTTTTCCCGTCTATTGAAGGATTTAATAGAATCTAATTTAATTCAACTTTAATTTATTTAAACCTTTTTTTATCCTATAATTAAAAAAACTTCCATAGGCATGTTTCTTTATAAGGAAAAAGTAACAAATAAGAGCTTTTATTTTAATGATATCAAGTTTCCACAATCCATAATGTTTAGTTGAGTGATTTCTAGATTTGATTGTGTGTGAATTTTTTGCATCAATGTTTCGAATCACACACAATCAAATCCAGAAATCACTCAGCTAAGCTTTTACTTTTTCATTATTTAGTATTTAAGTTTTTTTAAATATTATTTTAATATAAAAGATTTTTAAAAATTGAAAAATTTAAGGTTATAAGTTTTTTTTAAATATTCTTTTATATGAAAATTTAATATTTAGTTCTTTGAAAAAAAATTATATTATGTTTCTTTTCATATTTTTTTAGTTCATCATAATAATTCAATATTTTATTTTTTTCCAATTTAATATTATTAATTTTAATTTCACATAAATTTAGTTAAAATTATTCAATTAATATTATTAATTTAATTTCATCAATTAATCAATGCAATTATATTTCCACAATCCATATGAAATAGTTTTTTTTGCTTCTGGATTCGATTGTGTTGGAATTTTTCATCAACGTTTCGGATCACACTTTGTGATCCATCATCAAGATAGAGAGTTGAAGAGGATGATAAAATATTAGTTACAGACTAGCTGGAAAAGAAGATAAATAGAAGGAAAAATTGGGGGAAAAGAGGGCACAACCCATGAGGGAAAGAATATGAGATAAAATTAAGTAAAAAGAAGAAAAGAATAGAAGAGAGAAATAAGAACATCTGAAAACAAAAACCCACCAAGCCAATACAACCCCAATGAAAAACTACATATTATAATATAGTATAATATATATATGTAAAATAGTATAATATTCTATAACATATGTAAAATAGTTTAAATATAGTATCACAAGAATAATACATGTGTTATTCTATTATATATTATATAAAAAATATGTGAAACTAGAAAACAAACAAAATATACATATAATATACACGAATAAAACTAAAAACAATCGCAAGAATTTACAATATATTACAACAATTATACAAAATATATGTAAAATACAATATATTATATGAGCATAAAGCCAAATATATATATAATACTAAAAACTCAATATATTATAATATATATAATATATTGTATGAGTATATTACATATATTATATATACGTACAATATATAAATATAGATATTTAAAAGAACAAAAATACTAAAACCAACACATAACACTAAAACACAAATGAAAATACAACCAATATATATATAACTAAAAACGATCACAAGGATTTACAATGTATTACATAAATTATACAAAAAATATATAAAATACAATATATTGAATATATATAAAGTAATATGTATATATAATACTAAAAACTTTGTATATTATAATATATATAATATATTGTATGTATATATATAATACAATATATTACATATATATACAAATAAAAGTAATACTAAAAACTAGATATATAATATATACGTATAATATATATAAATATAAATCAATAAAAGAAAAAAAATACTAAAACCAACACACAAAAAATTAAATGAGAATAAAGAAAAATATAAAATAAAAATAAAAATATATATATATTTAAAAATATACAGTATATTGTATATATACATAATACAATATATTGTATATATTAAATATACATATAAACATGCAATACTAGAAACTATATTATACATATACATAATACAATATATTGTACTAAAAACTACATAATACTATATATATATTGTCAAGTGCAAGGTTAATAATGAGATTGCCTCCTTAGTGGAGTTATGCTTGAGATCCACTTTCTTCTCTTTCCAAGGTGTTATTTATGAGCAAGTCGATGGAGTGGCCATGGGCTCTCCTCTCTCTCCTGTAATTGCCAGCCTTTATATGGAGCATTTTGAAGAAATCGCCCTCAATTCTTTCCCCCTCAAACCAAGATGGTGGAAACGTTATGTAGATGACACCAATGTTTGTTGGCCTCATGGACTGGACAATCTTGAATAATTCCATGCCCACATCAACAACATTACTCCTTCCATATCTTTTACTAAGGAGCTCGAATCCAATAATCAATTGTCATTCCTTGATGCGCTAATCCTCAAAAACCTTGATGGGCACCTTGGTCAACGGTTGTTCTGTAAGGCTACCCACGCTGATTTATACCTCCACTCAACCTCCCACCATCACCCTAGCCAAAAATTTGGTATTCTCAAGACTTTGGCCACTCGGGCATACCGCATTTGTGATCGTGAGAATTTGTGCCAAGAATTGGACCATCTTCATTTCATCTTTAGGTTGAATGGGTACACCAACAAACAAATCTCCAAAGCCCTCAACCATTCCAAACACCATTCTCCTCCTTTCTCCAATGATATTTCCTGCCAACCTACTCCTCCCCCTTGCACCTCCTTGTCATTTGTTGAAGGCATCTCCCATAAAATCTCTAAAATATTTCTAAAAAAGGGCCTTCGTTGTGCTTTCAAGCCTTTCTCCATGTTAAGAAATTGCACCCCTCCTATTAGAGATCCTAGAGATATCCTTCTTGACTCAGGAGTCTACAAAGTTGTTTTCTCTTGTGGCACTCCTTATATTGGAGAAACATGTTGTTCATTCAGCACAAGAATCAAAGAACACGGCGCCGACATCTTACATGATTGGGTTGTTAAGTTAGCCTTCATTGAGCACTCCTCTTTAACCAAGCATCACATATGTCTTGAGAACACCCAAATATTATGCAAGAAAGACAATTTTCACAAGAGGAAGCTCAAGGAAGCCATTTAAATATTTAATCACCCCACCAACCTCAATTGTGATGAAGGGTGGAATTTGAGCCTCTCTTGGCATCCTCTTCTTTCCAACCACTTAAACCCCCATTGAGCTTGTTTGTGGCTCCCCCTCCTTCCCTTTCGCTTTCCTTCTTCCCTTGCCTCTCTTTCGGTCTTCCTTCTTCATTTCTTGGGTCTACCCCATCCTCTTTTTGTGCCCCTTCCTTTTTCCCCCCCTCTTTCTCTTCACCTTATTCCCTTAGTTTTTAGATTCTTTGTCTTTAGCTCTTTCCTCACTTTATTTATATTTTGGCCCATTTAACTTTTCCCTTCTTTATTCTTTTGTTTTCCTTTTATTTTCCTTATTTTCTTATGTCTCTTTCTTCCTTATTCTCTTCTTTGCTTTCTTTATTCTCTTTTTCTCTTGTTTCCTCTTTCTTTCTTCTTTTTGTATCTATGTTTTTTTCAATTTTGGCTCTCTTCTTTTAAGGTTGCTCATGGGCTTGGCTTTTCTCTGGTGTTTTTTTTTTGGGTAATTCTTCTCTTCATTTATTTTCCTTGCTCTCTTTTCTCTTTAGGTGTCTCCTTGTTTAGTTTGAGTTGTTTTGATTCATTTGCATCTCTCCGTGCTTTTCTCTTTCTTTTCCTTGTCTTTTATCTTATTTTCTCGTTCGCTTGGTTCCCTTCTTTCCTCTAGTTTTTCTTTGGATCCTTTCTCTTTATCCGTTTGGTCAATTATTTTTGTGTTTATCCTTTGGACTTTTTAGTGTCCTTGATTTCTCCCTTTCTTGGTTCTTTTTATTTATTTTTGGTTTATTTTATTTCCCCGTTTTCGTCTTTTTCCTTTTTTGTTTTGTTTTAGGCTTGTATTCCCCTTTGTCATTGCTATTGCTTTCTTTGATTTTCTTTTGTTGCATTTGTTTATTTTCTCTCTTTTGATAGTTGCTTGCTCAATTATTTTCTATCTTATTCTTGCTCCCTCTTTTTAGATATTTGTTGTAGCATTCTTAGTTCGGCTTTATTTTGTTTCTTTTCTTTGTCTTGTGTTCTTCTTATTCCTTTAGTTATTTTTTTGTTTTTGCTTCTTCTTTTCTTATCCTTGCGCTTTCATATTGTGCTCTTCATTTCCTAGGTTCTATCTCCTAGTAATTTATTTATTCTTTTATTTCTTCTCGTATTTTTTTATTTGTTATTGTTTTTTTCTTTATTGTTTATTTATTTATATTGTCTTCTTTTCCTATAGTTATGATTGTTGTTAGTTATATATGTAATACCCCTTCGTTTTGATTCTTGTTCGAGTTGCTTTATGCTATGTTTGGTTGCAATTACTTTGATATTGGATACATTTTGTTATGATGTTTTGATTACTACTATTGAGTGACAACAATATTATTGTGAGATGTAGTTATCTGATTATTGTTTCACATGTATTATGGATTAATGATGTTGTAGAGTTAACATGAAATGTTATTATGAGATTATTGGAATTATGATGGAAGTGTCAGTTTCGATGAGTGTATTGGTGAAGAAGACGGGTTCGCATCACTCGCTTGCGAGCGCCCTACGAATCTGTAATTCCTTCTTCACGGTGTATATTATATGCTGGATATATTGTATGATGTTGTTTACTTGGTTGCAAGATTGTAAGTACATGACATCGACTCCACCTGGTTTCACAGGTTTGAGCGTGTCGATCCAACGATTAAGTTGAATGGGAGATAGTAGCTAGATAACATGTGTCAAGTTTACACCCTAGCCTTAGTGTGTCGTCAGTTGTGTGTGTCGAGTCTTTATTTGTCTTGCTTTGATGTTATTTAATCTTGAAGAATTCTTGATTTGGAAATAGATATTTAGAATAATTGCATTTAAATCATGTTGATGGTTATTTAATTTAAATAATGCAATGTGGATAAAAGTTTATATTTAAATTAATTAATTATATTTAAATTATTTAATTAATTAAATTTAATCCAAGGGGTTGAATTTAGTTATTAAATAATTAAATTAATTAATTAAACGTGATGCAAGAGAATGAAAGGAAATAAAAGAATTAGAATTAATTTTGGAATTTAATTCCAACGTGTGAGAATTAAATTAGAAATTGTAATTAAATGTTTATTTGGGAAATTGGTTGCAACTTTGGAAATTAATTTATTATTTGAAATTTTATTTTAAATTGAAAGTGGGTTTTGAAAAGTGAAATTGAAATTGAAATTAAAATTGAAATTGAAAGTGAAATTGAAAGTGAAATTGAAATATCTAATTTGCATGTAATGTGAATTAGGGTTGTATTAGGTATTTTTGATTTATAAGAAGATATGTTTTAATTTTAGGGCAAGAAAGTTTTTAGAAAAATACATTTTTACAGCAGGGAAGAAATTTTGGAAAATTTGCACAAGGGTTTGGAAAAAAAGCTTTGATTGTAGAATTGATTGAAGGAAATATTGCTTGCATTTGTTGGATTTTGGATTGGATTCATTGGAGGATTGAAGAAAATTTAGGAAATCTTTGGAGGAGGCTTGCATTAAAAATTCATCTCTTCCTGTAGCTTCTTGTACCAGGTTTTCCTCTTTGTGTTTTATTGATCTTGATTGTTTTCTTTAAAATAGTAATGATTAAAGATTTGTTTGTTAAATCTATTTTAGAAAATAAATTTGATATTAGAAAAAAGGAATTAAACAAAGTTACAACCTTTTACTTGTGAAAATTCTTAAGTGAAAATTGTGAAAACCTTAGTTGAATTTAAATTATTTGGAGAAATTAATTTTATTGTGATTGAAACTAAACATAGAGATTGAACAAGACATTTAGAATGTTTTTAGAAAATGAAACCCTCTGCTATTATTAAAAATCAGATTTTGAAATCTGCAGTATAGTTATATTTTCATGGTAAAATGGTCTGATTGTGTCGCTTATATCTTTACTTTCACAAACTGGGTTTTCAAAAAATTTAAAGGGTTTTTGCATTTTGCAAATTTCTAACCCCTATCCAAAAATCTCAAATACCCAGATCGTAGTTTTTGAGTTATGCTTGAAACATGAGGCTGTTGTTAAATTATTTTCCCATGGCTGTTCTGAAAATAAAATAATAATAAATTGATATTTATAAATAAT
The DNA here is from genome assembly GCA_007115665.2 of Sequoiadendron giganteum. Taxonomy (NCBI): domain Eukaryota; kingdom Viridiplantae; phylum Streptophyta; class Pinopsida; order Cupressales; family Cupressaceae; genus Sequoiadendron; species Sequoiadendron giganteum. The sequence continues at coordinate 182,398,264 of CM021106.1, forward strand.
CAATTTGATATTTTGTAAAGGATAGAAGATATGTTAAAGATTAAATATATTTAAATATATTAATTTATACTTAGTATATGTATATTGAAGGTATTTATCCTTTTGAGAGAATAAATAATATTTTATATTATTTTATTCTTTTGTTTGCAAATTGGGTATTATTAGTGTTCTAAAAGAAATAATTAGTATGTGTAGAAAATGTATAGAGAAATATATTTAAATATATTGAAGAATTATAAAAATATTTATATTTAAATGTTTGTTTTAATTAATGAGATTTAATTAGAAACAATATGAATGCGTGGCCAAATAGACAAGCCAAAAGATATTTTTATACATTGATGAAATTGCATGTTTTTAAATGGATAGTTGATGAGACATAGACTCCATATAGAAAATTGAAAAAAGATTGTTTGCAATAGTGATAGTTTGCATTAGAAGTAAATTTAGGAACTATCTCTATTGAAAAAGGCAAATAGTTATTATGTTTTATTTCCATAAAACAAATTAATCGTTGTGATTTGAATATTAAAGAATCTATATAATTGAGTTTATTAATATATATGTTTGGTGTAGATATAATATGGAGCATGTAAAATATGTCAAGGGTAAATTCATTATCGTATTTCGTTTTTATAAGATGTATGCAATGTATTATTGAATAGAGATTTGAAAATGGATTGATTAGTGTATATGAAAAATGGATAGAGAAACAATATGTTATTATATTAAAGTGATTGAATGTGTTAAATGGAAAATTGAATGAGATGTAAGATTTGGTTAGGAAATGGAAAAAATTTACTTGCATGGATTTGTGTCGATTTAAAAGTAAATTAAGAAGTTATTTTATTGATGAAGCAATCAATTATGTTGTTATTAATTTCTATTTAGATTAATTGAATCATTGTGATTGGATTATGAAAGAGATATGGATTTAGTATATCCAAAAGTAGTATCTTTCTCATGCTTATCTTAAAGGATTTAATTCTTTGTATTCAGTAAAGGGAAGTAAATTTAATTGTTTTAGATTTCCAATAATGAAAAGGGAAATAGGGGTTATGATTATTTTAGATGATCTACTTATCATGTCTTTGACTTTGTCAACACTACCTATTGAATGAGTATGGATTTAGGAAATCCAAATATTAGATTTGATTGATGACTTGAATGCTTTTGTTGCTATGTCGTCAAGTTGCATTGTTGGTTTTGGGATTTAGTGTTAGTCCTAAATTATAAGTCTTCCAGAAGAACTAAGAGGATAAGGGTTGTTGAATATTTATGTCATCCAGTTGTTTTCCCTTGGGTAGTGCATGTTTAATTTTACCCGGTTTTCATGAACGGGGATGGTTGCACCTCCTTGATTTAGGAGCGGATTATGGGATCTGTGTCTCCTTGTATGGAGTGACCTTGTTATGTGGTTTTATCTTGTTGCATCCTGTGAAAGGAGTGGACTATGTGTTTGTTGCCTCCAAGATGTTTGGAGTGAGATATTTTGTACCTCCTGTGAAAGGAGTGGGCTATGTGTTTGTTGCCTCCAAGATGTTTGGAGTGAGATATTTTGTACCTCCTGTGAAAGGAGTGGACTATGTGTGGTTTCCTCCAAGATGTTTGGAGTGAGTTTCTATTATTTGTATCCTCCTTGTGTTGGAGTGGATTATGATGCCTAGTTGGTATGCACTTGTGGTTCCCTTGGTAGATTGTTTGGATGTGTGTTGTTGAATAGAAGAGTGGCTTCTGTTAGGCGCCAGAGCCCAAAGAAGTAAACTGGATAACCTTCAGGAGTGATTTAAACAAGTGATAATTAAAATAATGTACTTAGAAGATTAGGACTAACTTCACATTAATCAAGATAATTTAATCCTCACTCATAGACACAAGGGCTTGTTTAGACTTGGGATGAGTGAGAAGGCCTGGAATGGCAAGATCAACTATCTTGCTCTTGCGAGAGATAGTTGATTCCGCATGAGTGAGTATGAGTGTCGGGATTCGGTTGAGGCCACCAGGATTACTTGTGCCGGAGCCTATGAAGAATGCTCAGAGGAGATCTCATGACAAACCTTGCGATGACACTCTATCTATAACAACTGTTGTTAATTGTTTTATATGTATGGTTTTGTGAGCATACTTGATCTATTTTATGTCTGGAAGCAATGTGACCTATGTCAGTGATGTTGGAGTTGTACTTGCATTGTACTTGATGTGTACATGTATGGTATTTGATTTGTACTTGTATTGTACTAGATTTGTACGTGCATTGTATTTGATTCGTACTTGTATGGTGAATGAGTTGTATTTGATTCGTACTTGTATAGTGAATGAGTTGTACTTGTTAATTCATTTGGTTGGTTATAACAGTATGAGTCAGTATGAGTCTGCCTTTGGTTAGTGGTTGTAGATCTTAGTCCATGTTACTTTGTTACTATCTCCTAGCATGGGGGGTGGGCCTTCGGGTACCACATTGGTTGGGTGGAACATGCACCAAAACCGTTGGGTCCCCATCGATCTTCAGTACTTGGTGGCGAGACATCCAGATGGACAGCTCGCGGTTCTTGTTGTATTATCTTGCATTGTAATATTTTAATTTGTATAAGTTATTTTATCCCTCTTATGATTATGAGGTGGAGTTATGTAATTGTAATCTTATGTACTATTGCCTCATTCTGGGAATGAGTGATGTATCTATTGGATTAAGATAATGTTTATGAGATTGTATCTTGGTTGATTATCTTATTATGTTATGTGGTATTCTTATGATGTATGATGTTTATATCATAAAGTTCATAAGGCTATGGTTATATGTAATATGTATGTGTGGGTTTAAGTAATCCTAACCTTGTAGCCTTAGAGGTTGTTGTTAATTAGTAAGTGAATGTATATGTTAAATGCACTTTATAAAAAAAAAAATTAGTTCACTTAAGATGTTAATTTCAACTTCCTTTAAGGTTACTTGGCGGGGCATTACTATATATGTTTATATTGGTTGTATTTTCATTTGTGTTTTTAGTGGTATGTGTTGGTCTTAGTATTTTTGTTCTTTCTTCATGCTTTGTTCTTTTCTCCTTTTTCTTAGCTCTATTTCTTTGTATTCTTTATCTTTCTCTTTTCTCTATTCTCTTTTAAATTTTTGAGTTTGTTTTTAGTATTATTGTTCATATATATAGTTTTTAGTACAATATATTGTATTATGTATATATATAATATAATTTCTAGTATTGCATGTTTATATGTATATTTAATATATACAATATATTGTATTATGTATATATACAATATACTATATATTTTTATAAATATTTATTTATTTATTTTTATTTTTTTCTTTATTCTCATTTAATTTTTGTGTGTTGGTTTTAGTATTTTTTTCTTTTAACGATTTATATTTATATATATTATACGCATATTATATATCTAGTTTTTATATTACTTTTGTTTATTTGTATATATATGTAATATATTGTATTATATATATACATACAATATATTATATATATATATATTACTTTATATATATTTAATATATTGTATTTTATATATTTTGTATAACTTATGTAATACACTATAAATCATTGTGATTGTTTTTAGTTATATATATTGGTTGTATTTTCATTTGTGTTTTTAGTGTTATGTGTTGGTTTTAGTATTTTTGTTCTTTTAAATATCTATATTTATATATTATACATATATATAATATATGTAATATACTCATACAACATATTATATATATTATAATATATTGAGTTTTTAGTATTATATATATATGGCTTTATGCTCATATAATATATTGTATTTTACATATATTTTGTAAAATTGTTGTAATATATTGTAAATTCTTGTGATTGTTTTTAGTTTTATATTTGTTTATTTTGTTTGTATTATCGTTTTTAGTTTTATTCGTGTATATTATATGTATATTTTGTTTATTTTTTATTTTCACATATGTTTTATATAATATATAATAGAATAACACATATATTGTTCATGTGATACTATATTTAAACTATTTTACATATGTTATAGAATATTATACTATTTTACATATACATATTATAATATATTATAATATGTAGTTTTTCATTGGGGTTGTATTGGCTTGGTGAGTTTTTATTTTCAGATGTTCTTATTTCTCTCTTCTATTCTTTTCTTTCTTCTTCTTTTTACTTAATTTTATCTCATATTCTTTCCCTCGTGCGTTGTGTCCTCCTTTCCCCCTCTTTCTTCCTTCTATTTATCTTCTTCTCCAGCTAGTTTGCAACTAATATTTTCTCATCCTCTTCAACTCTCTATCTTGATGATGGATCACAGAGTGTGATCTGAAATGTTGATGAAAAATTCCAACACAATCAAATCCAGAAGCAACAAAAACTATTTCATCAATTAATTTCTTTATAGTATTTTTTTTCAATCAACTTTTAGAAAAATATATCATTGGATATTTGTATCAAGCATTTAGTTTTCATTTATTAAAGGAGGTTATTTTTAAAAATTTATTTAAAGGGGCTTATTTTATTCTAAATTTAGGCAATTTATTTTTAAAATATTTTTTTTAAGATTTAATTCAATCAAGAGGGATTATTTTTAAGCAAATATTTATAATAGTTATTATTTTTTTTCATAAAGTTGTTTTTTTTATTGCAATCATGTCAACTTTAATTCCTAAAATTAAGTTAACTAGTTCTAACTATCATTCTTGGAAAACTCATATCTCTTTTTATTTTTGTTTTAAACATCTTTTGGATGTTGCTATGGATCCAAAATCAAAACCTGGTCCGTCTGCATCCCAAGATGAACAAGAAAAATGGAATCTCAAAAATGAGGAAGCACTTGGCCTCATAGGTATTTCCATGTCACCTAAACTATATGTTCACATTGGGACATTTACAACAACCTATGAAGCATGGGACAAACTCGAGACTATTTATGATAGTTGAAATGAATCTAGAAAGATTCAACTTCAAGACCAACTTCAAGATTTAAGGTATTCTGATTTTGAATCTATGGATGATTTTTTATTGAAATTTGATGTTTTGAATAGTCAATTGCATGGTTTAGGAGTAGAGTTAGATAATCTTAGATTAATTCATCTTATTCTTCAAAAGTGTCTTCCTAGACAATTTCATCAATTCATTACTAATATTCATGCTCAGTTAGTTATTCCTTCTTTAGCTACTCAATTAACTTATGATATTTTTTGTGATTTATTAAGACAAGAAGAGGCTAAGTTAATTCAATTTGGTACTCTTAAGTCTAATGAATATGTCTTTTTGTCTAATCATAAGAAAAAATTTAAATCTCATTCTAAACAACAACATTATAATTCCAAACCTCATTATAATAATGACAATGATCCTAGAGAGTTTAAATCTTCTAAGAGACCACATTGCACTTATTGTAATAAGGATGGTCATTGGAAAAATACTTGTTTTAAAAAGCAAAATGAGAAAAATCTTATGAATCAAAATAATCAACAGTTTCATAACAATGGTAATCAATCTAGATGTGCTTTTACATGTAGTTTTAATGTTTCTAAACCTTTTGAATGGGTTATTGATTCAGGTGCATCTCAACATGTTACTTCACATAAAAAAAAAAATTTTTAAATAACTTCACAAGTACTTTATTATTGGACTTGATCAACTCAATAATAGTGTACTTGTTTTATTCAATTATATTTGGAATATGAAAAGGGGATATTCATGTAGTCATGAATGCATGAATATCATCTTAATGACTTATTTATACTTAATAATCCTTCACGTCCTAGTATGCAATTCTCATTTTTCGATCACAATTTTTTTAATATTAATTTTTAAATTCAAGGTGGCTTGATTTGTGAGCCTTCATATTTAAATATATCTCTAATATCTTTCTATCACACTTTGTGAGAAATTATCATTCTCTCTACCTAAGGCTTGATCTATTACAATATTTAAAACAAACCTAGTTTTTCCTTCTCATCTATAGTTATGTTGTTTTGATAAAGGGAATTTGATTTTTTATTGGTAAATTTGTCTTTTTGACGGCTTTATCTCATCTATATATTTTTTAAAATTAAAAGCTCATTGCAGTATTTGCCTTCTTGATGGATTTATTCCATCTATATATGCTTTTCAAATTAATCACTTTATCAAGTCTCAATGGAGCCTTTACATATATATTTTATGCATTAGTCGCATTTGCAGCATTGTTGCAAAGGGAGCCCTATCTCTAATGAATCATATATTTTATCAAGTCTCATTGGAGTTTTCTTTTGGGACCCATGGAGAATATTTCCATCCACTTTGATGGTATGCACTTACTCATTTATGATGAACTTAGATCTATTTTCTTAATTGATGGGGATCAAGTTCTTGAAACTTTTCTATTTCACTATTTTATTGAAGGCAATATGGCTTTTTTTGTAAATATTTAGGAAAAAAAATTCAAAGTCCTTTATTATTAATCTTGATACAATTTTCCTTTACAAAACAATGATGTAGTGAGAGGAAACCTGGATCTATTATTTTTATGTCTATATATTGACATTTTATAATTTGGGTTATCCTTTCTTTCTATCTCATGGTTTCATTAGAAGTAAAAATGATCCAAATTTATATATTAAGCATAGTGAAAATAATATTGTGATTATTATTTTATATGTTGATGATTTAATTATCACTTCTAGTTCTAACATTTTGATTAGAGGATTTAAGTCTCAACTCAATCAACAATTTCAAATGAGTGATTTAGGCCTATTACATTGTTTTTTGGGTATGCAAATTTGGCAAACGCCTAAATTTTTAGATTGGTTTGTAGATTTATGTCTAAACCACAACAAACTCATTTTAAAGTTTCAAAAATAATTTTAAGATATACTAAAGGTACTCTTAATCTTGGTCTTTTTTATGATGCAAATTGTGATTTTTCTTTAAAAGGTTTTACTGATTCAGATTTAGGAGGTGATCCCAATGATGGGAGATCCACTTGTGGTTATTGTTTCTTTATTGGAATAGGTGCAATCTCATGGAATAGTAAGAAACAAAAATCTACTTCCCTTTGTTTTATGGAAGCTGAATATAAAGTTTGTACAAATGCATCCAAAGAAGCATTATGGTTAAGAAGATTACTTGAAGAAATGGGTCTACCTCAAATGGATCCCACTCCTTTGTATTGTGATAATCAAAGTGTTATTTCTTTGGCAAAGAATCCAATTTTTCATGCAAGGACCAAGAACATTACTCTTCAACATCACTTCATTGGAGAGAAAATTGAAGACAAGCAAATTTCTCTTTTGTATTGTAAAGGTGAAGATCAATTGGCAGATATTCTCATTAAAGCTCTTTGTAAAGATAAATTTCTTATTCATTGTAAAAATCTTGGATTACAACCCATTGAAGGGTTTGATGTAACCTCCCCAAGTAAAGCTTAAGGGAGGATGTTAGAAGATTAATCTTTACTTGGTAAAGTTTATTCTTTAATTGTAATTATATATTAACTTGTAGGAATATTCCAAAGGAATCCCTACAAGTCTTTTATCTTTTGTCTTCTCACACATGTGTGAGAATGACTCATTTTATTTTTAATTCCTTTATTAAGGAATATTTGTAGCCACCTCCTTAAGAGGTGACACTTTGCACACACATAGATGAATGGTGGCATTCATTGAGTTGGGAGTTACATTCTAACTCCTTCTCACCTCTACTTATTGAGGAGCCTCTCCTCTCATTCATCAAGACTCGAGCAAGCAAGCCTAAGGCTAAAACTCTCTCTCTCTCTCTCTCTCTCTCTCTCTCTTTATATTATTCTTTAGGCATTTTTCCTCCATTCATAATATTGAGGTTTTTTCTTGTTTTTTCCCCTTAAAAAATTTGTGTGTCTCTCTTGCTTTAGTGGTGCTTGGTTTGGCTACTTCAATATATTTGGTAATCTATTTCCTTCAAACAATTGCTCATTCATTAGTACTTTCCATTGCTCTTTTATATTTCCTTTAATTATTTATAATAATAGTGGAAGTGTTGGGGAGATCTATTAAAGCAAAGCAAGAGAGATGTCTGTGGAAAGGAATATGCCCTACTTAGGGATGCAATTCCATCACACATACACAATTTACAAACGTCGCTATCTTATTCATTGAAGCATCCTTGAAGGAAGTTGAAGCAATCAGAGATACACTAGAAGAATATACTAGAATCTCAGGGAAAGCAATTAACAAGGATAAATTCTCAGTAATATTCTTTGATTTAAAGAAGGTATTACAAAAGAAAATTGCAAATATTTTGGGATTTTCTATTAATATGATCCCAGCCAAACATCTGGGGCACCTCTAATTACAAGAAAAATTTGATCCCAGCATTGGGAAGAAACTCTAGATAAGTGTTGGAACAAAGTTATGGATTGGAAAAATTGATGGCTAACTCTAGTCGAGCGAGTCTTGATGATAAAATCAATTTTGGTCACAGTACCAATCTACACAATGTCATTCTTTCAAATAGCACATAAGGTTGAATCAAGCGTAGAAAGCTTTATGAAGAGAGGTTTCTATGGGAGGGAGCCAAAGGAGAAAATATAATCTTGTTGCTGCATTGGGACAAGACATGTTTAGCAAAGAAAGAAAGAGGAGTAGGATTAAGAAAGATGAAGGAACATAATGCATGGCCCTAGGAGATAAACTCTCATGGAAAATGTACAAGCACCCAAAAATTCTATGGTGTAGAATCTTTCAGAAAAAATATTTAGATTATTAGAACCCTCAAAGAATATTGACTCAAGGGAACTTGACAGGAGGCTCAACTATTTGGAAGTTTCTTTGGGAAAGTAGAAAGATCATTACTAAACATCTAGCATGGAAGGTCAATGATGGAAGACAAGAAATTTTTTGGAGAGATTATTGGAATGGACACAAGACATTGGAAGTTTTGGATGGGATGAAGGACCACATACATACATTGCAGGAGAAATATGGTGAAAAAGTAAGAGACTATATAAGTATTGTCCCCCCAAATTTGGCAATTTGAGGGAATGGATTGAGGTAGAAACAATGCCAATTATGGATAATATCAAAACAAATCTAAAAGAGGAATTGAATAAAAGGAGAATAATCATCACATAAGAAGAAGATGAGATCATATGGTGTGGGGCCAAGTCAGGCAAATATTCGGTTAGACTTGGATACCAAATTCAAAAGGCAACAAGAAATAATGACCTTTTTCCAAGCAAACTATGTCGGCACCCGGCTGTGTTGCCAAAAGTCGGGGCATTCCTTTGGAAGGCACTACATAAAAGCATTTTGATATTTGATGAACTAATGTCTATTGGAATCCAAGGCCCAAACAAATGCACCCTATGCTACAAATCTTGTGAAATGGGCTATCATCATTTATTGGAATGCACATATGCCAAAAGGTGTTGGGACTAGATTCGAGAGACAAAATGACTTAAAAGAATGGTTATGTTGCTCGCCAAAGGGAAGAAATGAAACACTATGGTAAGATGTATGGATTAATGCATCATCGATGGTAGTTTGGCACATTTGTAAATAGAGAAGTAGGAGAATATTTCAAGAAAAAAGTATAGATGTTGAAAGGTTGACACAAGAAATTGAGGAAGGATTGTGTGAACTATTGAATGCTAAATCTAGGATTAAATCAAATACTAAGTTCACTAAATGGGATGAAGATATTCAAAGAAGGTGGGAAAAGATGGAAAGGCCAAAAGGATTGATGAGGTATAAACAACCTCATTTTTATGATAAACTAAATACCCTTCTTTGTTCTTTCCATCCACCTTAGCCATGCCAATGTTTATTTTTAGAAGCAATAATTGTCTACTTTTTTATAAAATGGTGTATAAATATTTATTTCTCAAATTGATTGGAATTAGCTAACTAATGTTGATATAATGGTATAGACTTTGGGTAATTGTGTAGGACTTATGTATGACCTATGAATGGAGTCGACTTCAAGTGGTTGAAGTTGAAGCATTGTAAGTTTGGGCGCCATAAATTTAGGCGTGCATAGTGGAATGACTTCTTTTAAAGCATTATGTTAATTTTCTATTAAATACTTTACGGCTCCACTCAGAGCCTTTATTATGTTTTATGTCATGAACATCAGTTAGTTGTAATTTTGTTTAATACTTTTTCAATGGTATTCTCCCCCCATTTGAAAATTAGGATTTTGTAGTAGTATAGTATATATATGTGTAACTACCAAAAATAAGGATATGATGTTATGATATATTTTGAATAATGTTCATCTATGTTATATGTGTTGTTACACTTTTATGATATGAATAAATGAATATCACTAGTCTTATTCTGAGTAATTTATTCTGAGTAATGGAAGTGCTATGAATGGATTTACTTTAAAGTTGTGAAAGAACCATATGCGATTTGAGCTAATCGTAGGAATGCCTAAGAGTTGGCCACTCGATGGATCTCACAGAGTAGATAACTGCATTTATTTTTAATATTGTTACTTTCATTCTGTACATGTTATATTTAGATGAACGCTACTTTTTGTTGAGCTATGTCATGTGTTCCTACAGGTCATGGTTTTAAGTTTATGTCTTTAAGTTCTATTTACTTGGAAACTTCAGAGCACCCACTCCTGTTGTTAATTACAAGTTGTTAGGTGTACTTTTAGTTAGTATTTAGTCATTAGTAGTCAGTCGCCTTTGTTTAAAGTTCATAGTTTAACTGCAAGTGTTGATTCTTAGATAATTTACATGATTTCTAGAATAGGAATTTGAATGCTTTCTAGTTTAAATTATATTTTCAACTAGTTCAAAGATGAAGAAAATATTAATAAGAGAGATGGCCAAAATGTCCCCTATTGCATACAGCCTTTGGACACTACCTGATCGACATAATTGGCATATTTTCAACTAAAGTGTTAGGACCTTACAACAACCTACCACTTTTTGGTGCTATTTCCAGGGAAACTTCTTTTCTAGTGTTAATAGGAGATTTCTTAGATACCTCTTTTAGAAAAAATATAGTTGACAAGCTCCTTTTTTTCTGCATGGTTAGGAAATGAGCTCCGCATGAAAGATTCATACCAAAAATCCCCTCAATAGTAGTTCCAACCACAAATAGGTAGGTAGAAGTCTCAGTTGAAGAACTTACTAATGAATTTCTTGAGCGGGATCAACCTGAGACCTCCCAGCATACCTTAGAAACTCATCCATTAGATCAAATCTTTCAAGGAGAAAGCATTCCTTTCCACATCATGGTTGATAACAACAATGCTAACCCTTTCAACCTAAGGAGAAACCATGGAGATGGTGATAACCGAAGAAGGGTAGCAAGGGCATTTAACTATCCTATTTCTCTCAATGAAGATGACGATGCACCCATGAAAAGCATTTCACCATCCATCTTACCAACCTTCAGAGGCTTATCCTCTGAATACCTTGACCAATTCCTTTTTGAGTTTAAAATTTTGTGTTGAATGTATGACTACAAAAATGATAAACAAAAACTTAAACTCTTTCCCTCCACTTTGAGGGATTTTGCAATGTGTTGGCTCATGGGATTAGCTTCCGGGTAAATAACCACCTGAAATGATATGGAGACTTTCTTTTTGGACAAATACCAAAGTTACTATAGATTTAGCGATAGGAAAGAGGAGTTTTTCAAACTGGGGCAAAAAGAAGATGAAAGCCTAGAAGATTACCTAGATAGGTTCATCTTCTTATCTAAACGATATGGCGAAGAAACCATAAGCTTGAAAATTTTAAAGACCATATTTCTCAAAGGACTTGATGAAGATGCTAGGAGAAGTCTAGATTTAATGGGAAAAGGAGGTGTGTCCCAACTTGAACTTGATGATATCGCTGAGTTATGCTGGAATTTCTCTCGTACTCAAGCAGGTATTCGTAAATCTAGTCTTTTTGCAGGTTCCAATGAAATAGGTAAACTATGTGAGGAAATAGAAAATATCAAAACTGACATTCTTGTTCAGCTAAACACCACAGTGAATGGAATATAGGCCAAAACATGTAATCCTAAGACCTTATCCATCTACTATCCTAGGTGTTGAAACTGACATTTGCCAAAAAATTTAAAAGAGTCATGCCATTGATTAATATGAGCTCCTACATGCAATTAAAAGTTCTAAGAAAAGGACATCTCACATTGAGGAGGAGATCAATTTTGTGAATCAAAGACCTGGAGGGAATTTCTCTTATGGCCAAAATTCAAATCCCTCTTGGCAGCCCCCAAATAATTAGAATAATAATCAATGGGTGACACCTTGGCCTCAAGCACCACCTAATTGGGGACCTTACCCTTGGGGACCACCTGAATGGGTGAACCAATCCTAGGGAAACCCCCAATGGCCAAACCATACTCAAAAACAATGGTATCCTCAAAATCATGCGCCTAAATGGAATCAAACTCCAAATCAGTTTTATAATGGGCCAAGGAGGATGCGTAATCCACAACAGAACCTCTTACTAGCTCCTCAACACCCTCAACAAAACAAGCAGGTCAACCAACCACAACTCCCAGCACAACCTGTTCCTAATCCAAAGAATAATCGTCAAAATACCCGTGTATTCGATGGAATACAAAAACATGATTGGAGTTAACACTATCTATTGTGGAAACCTACAGTTAAGGTCAAGAAAAACACACCAACGGCCTACCATAGTTGAGATCCTGGATGAACTAAATGAAGAATCTATTGAAAGGACAAAGGCACCTTCCATACCTTCAGAGAAAAACCCAGCGAGTAATCAAGACAAGCCTCTTTCACAATCCCCATCTAGAACTCCCGAGTTATCTCAAGAATAGGATGGCTAGCATTCAATAGATCTTTTAAAGAAGGATCCCACCTTGAAAAAGAAAACTCAATTTCCTTTTCCTGAGTTCCTCAAAGAAACTTCCTTGAATAACCCTCCAAAAATGACCTTATCTATTGAAGCCACATTAATACAAGAAATTAAGCGACTCCATATTGAGGTTCTTTTGTTAGAAGTGATTAAATAAATTCTTGAACTAAACCAACTAATTAAATAATTGTGCATAAAAACACCAGGAAGGAAACCAGAACAAATTAACACGGTGCACATAAACAGATATCTAGCTAACCTTTTGGCTGGAAAAACCTCAACCCCAAAATATGATGACCCAAGTAGTCCACTCATAATAGTGAGAATCAACGAGGTAGCAATACCTAATGCACTCATGGACTTAGTTGTAGCCATTAATGTCATGATGGTGGATGTTATAGAAAAAATGGGACTCACTAGTTTGCATCCCACAACTACCGTATTGCAAATGGAAAATCAATCCATAGCTATTCCCAAAGGTGTCCCAGAAAATGTTCTTGTTAAGGTTGACGGTTGGGAATATCTAGTAGACTTCCAAATAATCCAGTCCCTCACACCCAAGGATAGTTATCTGATAATATCAGGTAGAGCGTGGTTAGCTATAGTTGAAGCCAAGATTTACTGCAGAGTAGGAGGAATGACCATTTTGCATGGCCCCAATAGCAAACACTTATTCCAGTATCGTTCCGCTCAACCTGTTGAACACAACCAAGTTTGGGTTGATGAACCAAATGGTTCCAACAAATAAGAGAATATAGCCTCACTTGCTATGGTAGTCATTAAACAACATGGTGAAGAGTTGGAAGATGAACTAGAAAAAAATATGCAAGATCTTACTGTAGACTCAAGTGATAAAGAAATTTTAGAAGTGGGAGAGATTTTAGGGCATCTGAACAATATTGATCACACTGAATATGATTACACCAACTTCATAGCATTACATTGTCCCCTACTTAATATCATTCCAAAAATAAATCACTTCTTCAAAGATGTTTCCGAACTCCACAGAACTATACCACATAGTTATCCTCTCAACTCCTTAACTAGAGAAGTTCATACTATCACCTCCAACTACCTGGGAGTCAAAACCATCATGTTAATACTAGGAAAAACTTTAAATATCAATAGTTGGTTGATAGAGTCAAATGAGCTCAAATTGTTTGATGTTTTGGTAAATAGAATTGGAGATTTTTCTTTGGATTATATAGACATGAGAGGAATACACCTAAGTGTCTGTACCCATCACATCTATACTAAATTTGTTAGACCTATTCGTCAACCGCAACAAATACTCAACCCTAGTCGCAAAGACATTGTTAAAACAGAAATTGAGAAACTTCTACAAGTAGGTTTCATCTATTCCATCTCTGACAAAAAATGGGTTTTTCCTCTGGTAGTTGTCCCAAAGAAAAATGGGAAGTGGAGAGTGTGCATTGATTATAGGGAGCTTCACAAAGCTACCCACAAAGATTACTTCCCTTTACCTTTCATAGACCAAGTCTTGGATAATTTAGCTAGAAAGAAGTATTTCTCATTCCTGGACGGATTCAATGGATATAACCAAATACAAGTAGCAATAGAAGACCAATAAAAAACAAATTTTACTTTCCCCTAGGGAACATTCACATATCACACCCTTCCCTTCAGGCTATGCAACGCTCCTGCAACATTTCATAGAGCTATTTTGGCCATATTTGTTGAGCTAGTGAATAAATGTGTGGAAGTTTACATGGAAGACTTCACCGTGTATGGTTCCACTTTTGATGAAGGATTTAAAAATTTGGTCAAGGTATTGAATTGATGTGAGGACCATCAGCTATCCCTAAATCATGAAAAATGCCTAATATTGGTGGAACAAAGGATATTGTTGGGACACCACATTTCAGTTGAAGGGATAAAAAGTGGATCCTAAGAAAATTGAGGTAATACAACAACTAGAAACTCTGAAGAACCAAAATAATGTTGAAGTTTTCTTAGGACATGCTAGATACCACTGGAGATTCATAGAAAATTTTAGCAAGATTGCAGCCCCCATGTTTTCCCTCCAAAATAATATAGATTTTTCCTAGATAGCAGAATGTCAAACATCATTTTAGATCATTAAGGAGAAGCTCATCTCTGCTCTTGTCCTATGCGTACCTAATTGGAACCTTCCATTCCATAGTTATGAAAATTCTTTCAATGATATTATTGGAGCAGTTTTAGGTTAGGAAGATGAGAGTGGAGGAAAATATGCCATCTATTTTATTAGTAATAATTTGACTCCCATTGAACAGAACTACACCACTGCGGAGAAAGAATTCTTAGTTGTGGTGCATGCAATCAACAAATTTTGACATTATATTATAGGGTATAAAGTCACTGTGTTCATAGACCATTCAGATATCAAGTACCTAATGAAAAAACATACAGTAAATGGAAGAATAATCAAGTGGTTATTGCTTCTACAAGAATTCAATGTGACAATCATTGATAAACCTGAGAAGTTCAACGTAGTCACATATTTCTTATCTTGGATCAAACAATACAATGGAGATTGTGCTCTTGTGCAAGATAAATTCCCAGATGAAAATTTATTTTCCATCTCCATTAAAATCCCTTGGTTTGCTAACATCACCAACTATCTGGCCACTTCGAAGTTTCCACCAGAATTTACGTCAAAACAAAAGAAACACCTCATTCGGGAAAGTGCTTCGTTGAAATGGATTAATGGAATGCTATTTCAATGTGGCCTTGATCTGGTTTTACGACGTTGTTTCAAATCAGATGAAACATACAACATCCTTAGATCTTGCCATGATGACCCTCCAGAGGCCATTACTCTACCAAGAGGATGTCCCTTAAAATCTTGGGTACATGATATTACTGGCCCTCCATGCATAAATATGTGAAAACTATGTTCGTCATTGTGATGAATGCCAATGAGTAGGAAGACCCATTTCATCTAGTGAAATGCCTTTACAACCACAGGTAGTTTTTGAACCATTTGAAAAGTGTGGATTGGATTTTGTTGGTCCTATAGACCCTCCTTCACAAGGAAAATAATACATTTTGGTTTGTACTGACTATCTGACTAAGTGGGCAGAATTCCAAGCCCTAAGAGTCACTAGGGAAGAACAAGTTGTTGACTTCTTGTATAATAGGATTTTTCTCAAATTTGGAGCCCCCAGAACAATTGTCACACATCAAGGACTCCAGTTTATGTCCAAAGTTCTACTAGCCTTTACTGATCATTTCCTGATAAGCCATAAAAATTCATCACCTTATCACCCACAAGAAAATGGTCAAGTCAAAGTCACTAATAGGGAACTTGTGAATATCTTAACAAAAATAGTTTCATCGAGAAGAAGAGACTGGGCCAAAAAATTACCTAAAGTTGTTTGGGCCTATAATACAACTTGGAAATCAACCATTGGTCTTACTCCTTACGAGTTAGTTTTTTGGAAGAAACCTCTTTCATCCATCGAATTTGAACTTCAAACTCTTAGAATGGCTATGGAGTTATGCTTAGAACTCAAACAAGCTCAGGTTGAAAGAGTCCTACAACTCAGTGAATTGGATGAACTTCATTTAGAATCTATCCACCAAACTGAGCTAGTTCAACAACAACAAAAGGCCTGGCATGATAAACACATAAAAGAAAAAGAGTTCCACAATGGGGATTTGGCACTGTTATTTGATTCTCGATATAAAGATCATTAAGGGAAACTAAGGACTCATTGGTTGGGTACATATGAAATTTTTGAAGTATTCCCAATTGGAGTACTGCAGCTCAAACATATTGATGGTGGCACTCAAACTCTCTTAGTCAATGGTCATTGATTCAGAATCTACCACAAACCTATCAACAAAGAAGAATTTATGAGAATGGTAGAAATACAAGGAGAAACATAATGCATTGACTTTGCTACAACAAAGCCAATGTAATTTTCAGCTTAAAATAAATAAAAAATATTTGCATGTGTGTATGTATTTATAATCACTTCAAGGAATTTCTATTATATTTTTGTTCTTTTGGACTTGGCTAAATTTTATTTCTATCTTGTAGGATTTTATTTTTAATCGAATACGAATTCCAGCGCATCTTTCAACGATGCTCTAAAACTTGTTTGTTCTATTGGTTCCATTCCTTGGTTTGTTCCTACATTCTGACACATCTTTTAGCGATGCTCTAGAACATGTTAATTATAATGTGCTTAATTTGGTTCCCTTCTTCCTTCTGGATGCATCTTTTAGTGATGCTCCAAAATTTTCTTCCTCCACTCCAGTTGCATCTTTCAGTGATGCTCTGTAACTTTTTTCCTACATATTTCAATGATGGTTTGGAACTTTGATTCTGCATTCTAGTTACATCTTTCAGCAATTCTCCAAAACCTTATTCCTACATTCCAGCTACATCTTTCAATGATTCTCTAGAACTTTGTTTCTACCTTCCGGCTGCATCTTTCAGCGATGCTCCAGAACTTTGTTCTTGCATTCTGGCTGCATCTTTCAACAATTCTCTGGAACTTTATTTCTACATTATGGTTGTATCTTTCAGCAATGCTCTATCACTTTGTTCTTGCATTATGGCTGCATCTTTCAACAATGCTCTGGAACTTTATTTCTTCCTTTCGGTTGCATCTTTCATAACTGCTCCAAAATTTTCTTTCTCCACTATGGTTGCATCTCCTAGCGATGCTTCGATTTTTTGTTCTTTTTCCTAGCTGCATCTTCCATCGATGCTCCAAAATTTTGTAATTTCCCTTCCTCTACAAATTCTCTGATAGTCCCAATGACATACCTATGATTAGCATTAAATTTTTCCATCACTTCCAAAATTCATGCCCGACACTGCCATCTCTTACCATAATAAATCAAAATTATTGTGACCAATTTTCATCATAATAATTGGAACACTTATTAGCCATCCCATCTTCATCCATAATAAATTCATTACAACCCTTCATCATCCCATCTGATGATGCTATTACGTCAACATAGGTAAAGTAATTTTCAAATCGATAACAAGACATGAGGTATGTACATCTTTTATTTTAAGTAGGCGAATTATTGTGAATAAAAATAAATGAATTGGCACGTTCCACCTTCCTTTCCAAATTTAGTAAATTTTGTGTGTTGTACCTTCACTGGAGACATGGAAGTTCATGCATTATATCCCATGCAAAATAATGATTAAAATACAACGAATCCAAATAAAAGAATTAATCTGTGTCCCATCAGCAGTGTCAAAGTACAAGTGGTTAAAAGATTGCATTTTCTTTAATCTGCATAATAGTCTTGTTCAAACAATATTTCACCAATAGAGTGCCACAAAATTCAACAATTACTTAGCAGAATTGCAAGTAAGAGACAAAATGTGTGGGGCTAAGCATAAACCAGAACCAACTTCCCCAGATAAATTTTTGGCATTGAGTAATATTTCTGAGCTATTTCAAAAGATAGGTTGGCTTGAGTTCATGAAGAAATTTGAGGGTCATAATAGGCAATTGGTCAAGGAATTTGTAGAAAAAAATTTGGATGGGTAGTCGATAGTGCATGGCAAAAATTTTAAGGTAAGCCCTCAAATCATTTCTTGTTTGTATGGCATTAAAAATGAAGTTGTGAATTTAACAGAAACTACAAGCATTTTTTATCAAAGAATGTGAGAACTCTTCAGAAGGGAGGGAGAACCTCATCCTCTACTAGTTGTGAATACTTGTGGGAAAAATAAGGGGTTTCAAATAATTCCTATTTTAGAGCCATGGATAATGGCGGTTGCCTAGAGCATCAAATACTTTAAATGTGAAGGGCAATGTGCCATCATAGTCAATCCCTCCTTTTAGTTACTCACTCGCCTACGCCATGGCCCTGAAAACCCTGAATTAAGGGTTAAACTTCCTGCCTTTCTTAGTGATTCCATAGTCAACCTAATAGAGAGGTTTAAAATTGGTTCAAGTCCATTGAAACATCATGTTCTTATTCATCTAATTTGTAAACATCATTTCCTGAAGAAAAGAAAAACAATAGAAAAATGGTAGAAATTTCTTTGGAAATTTGAAAACCCTAAACCCCCAAGACATTTGGAGGAAGGTGAGACATCTGGATTGGTAGCTCAAAGTTTTAAAGAACCTACCCTTGAGTCTCAAAATGCCAAAATATCTTTTGATGGCGAAGCGTCGAAAAATCCATCAAACCTTTCAGAACCTAAGGAGAGACCTAAACCACATAATGTACCAAAGACCCCAGAGAAGCAAGAAAATGTGAACTTAGTGAATTATGAAGATGAGAATACTTGTCCCTGCAAAAAGGAAAAGAGGCCTAAAATGAAAATGCAAAGACCTCCCCCTTTAAGGAGAAGCAAACAATTGGCTATTGAAATCAGTTGTGTTGTGGCTTGTGATCAACTGCATATTCCTAAAAAGAAAAGACAAGATAGGAAACCTCATGAAACTATAGCCCAGTCATATGAGAATGTGGTCCAGTCATGTGAAAAGACAACCCAGTTAGGTGAAAAGAAAACTGTGGTTAGCATTAATTCCCCTGAATCTGAGAAGGAGGATGTCTCACCTAAGACAAGATAAGGAGAGATAGGGGAACAGTTGCCAAACTATATGCTTGTTGAGGATAAGTTTATAGAACCAATTTCTCTTTCACAATAGCCATTGGAAACACAGGAAATTGATATAGTCTCCCTAAGTGAAAAAATTTCTCCCTTGGTTGCCAATGACACAGAACAAGGTTCACTAGAAGTAAATAATGAAGAAAATGTGACTGGTAATGATGCAAAGATTTCTATTTTTCCTCTTTCCACTAATGTAGAAGTTGAAAGATTTGATCACATAGAAACAAAATTAGGAGAAATGAAGATAGAAATTATTTAGTTAAAATTTAGACTGCAACAAAATGAGGAGAAGATAAATAAGCAACAACAGGAAATAAGCACACAAACTAAACTTTTGAGGGAAAAAGATCAATAAATCACAACTTTCAAGGCTCAATTACAATAGAAGGATAAAAATATTGGAGAGTTGTAGTCCCAAGTGCCACAAATTGATGAGAAAGATAGAGTATTTGGCTAGTTTATCTGAAAAAGATAAATAGATTAAGAGTTTAACTAATAATCTGGTGCAATCTCTCAAAGACTTTGTAGAAAAATAAGAAAATCATAAATTTGAACTCAATGCGGCCTTGAGTAGAACTGTTGAGCTAGAGCAATATTTGCAAGAAATCAATGTGAAACCAATGATGGAATCAAAAGAAGTGTAGACTGAGCCAACTAAAATGGAATGGTTTCAAATTCACATTCCCCCATTGTTGGCTAAGTGGATGGAAAGATGTTATTTCTTGAGGCAAGCAGGGGTAGAAAATGCAAACTTAAGCATGAAATAGTATTATTAAGAGAATCTTATGATAAACTCTACTAGGCTAAAACTGATGCATGTCAAATTGGAGAATTGTTACTAGCCTATAGAAGGCCATTCCAATTATATTCCATATTTCTCAATGAATATTTTTTAATATGGAAGCTTTTGAGAATCTCTTGCAGTTCACCCCATGGCCCAAATGATAAACAGTTCCTAGAAGCATTCAAAGAGGCAGCCCTTGTTCAGCAAAATTTGTTGTGTGAATTTTTCATACAAAATCTATTTTTGGAAAAATACACTAATTTATTTATCAACCTTTTTTGGGGGGAGGTACAACTTAGAGCCTTCATATCTAATATGCATAATCAAATCTATTGGCAGGAGACAACCAAGGAATATTTGCAAGTAGAAAGAATTGTAGGACTCTAGATGAGATATCCCAACTGGAAGCCCTTTGCCTTCAAAGCCCAATTCTGAAGGATTAAAAGCTATGAAGCTATAAGGAAAAAATACAATGACAATATCTAGATTTTCTTTGAAATTTTCAAAGTTCATGAGCCACAATTAATAGAAAGGGTATGGAGTGCCTATGAGGAGCAATACACTCCCCTACCTATGTATCTCAAAGGGAGGGATATGATCTCCCCCACCAATCTAAGGTGGTCCTACAAAAGGGTTGAAGCATTAAAATAAATATTATAGTAGCTCAAAACCAAGTGGATAGGGATGTGATATAGACCTCCATTACTCCTTCAACCACCACCTACATTTTTTGCCACTACGGAGCAAAGTCTTGGACAATTATATACATGGCAGATGAGGATTAAATTCAACAAAGGTTTTCTTAAAAATCTTAATTATTTGGATGAAGAGGCAAAGGACATATATGATCTTAGTTCCAAATATGATGAACTGAATAGGAAAAAGGATGCAAAGAGGCAGAGGACTCATCAGAGAGCGGGAGGACCTACTCAAGCTTAGGAAGGGGAGGGTGATGAGATATAAACAACCTCATTTTTATGATAAACTAAATACCCTTCTTTGTTCTTTCCAGCCACCTCAGCCATGCCAATGTGTTTATTTTTAGAAGCAATAATCATCTACTTTTTATAAAATGGTGTATAAATCTTTATTTCTCAAATTGATTGGAATTAGCTAACTAATATTGATATAATGGTATAGACTTTAAGTAGTTGTGCAGGACTTATGCATGACCTATGAATGGAGTGGACTTCAAGCAGTTGAAGTTAGAGCGTCGGAAGTTTGGGTGCCAAAAATTTAGGCATGCATAGTGGAATGACTTATTTTAAAGCATTCTGTTATTTTTTTGTTAAAGACTTTACAGCTCCACTCAGAGCCTTTATTATGTTTTATGTCATGAACATCAGTTAGTTGTAATTTTGTTTAAGACTTTTTCAATGGTATTCTCCCGCCATCTGAAAATTAGGATTTTGTAGTAGTATAGTATATATATGTGTAACTACCAAAAACAAGGATATGTTGTTATGATATATTCTAAATATTATTCAACTATGTTATTTGTGTTGTTACACTTTTATGATATGAATCAATGAATATCGACAATCTTATTCTAAGTAATTTGTTTTGAGTAATGGAAGTGCTATGAATGGATTTAGTTTGAAGTTGTGAAAGAGCCACATGTGATTTGAGATAATCATAGGAACACCCGAGAGTTGGCCACTCGATGGATCTCATAGAGTAGATAAGTAATTTTATTGCTAATATTATCACTTCCATTCTATACATGTTATATTTAGATAAACGTTAATTTGTGTTGAGCTATGTTATGTGTTCTTGCAGGTCATGGTTTTAAGTTTATGATTTAAGTTTTGTTTACTTGGAAATTTTGGAGCACCCACTCTTGTTGTTAATTAAAAGTTGTTAGGTGTAGTTAGTCGTTAGTAGTTATTCACCTTTGTTTAAATTTCATAGTTTAATTGCAAGTGTTGATTATTAGATAATTTACATGCTTTCTAGAATAGGAATTTGAATTCTTTCTATATTAAACAATTTCATGCTTTCTAGTTTAATTTTTGGTTTTGACCATTTCAAAGATTCAAAAAATCTTACTGAGGGAGATGGCCAAAATATCCCCTATTGCATACAGCCTTTGGACACTACCTAGTCGACATAATTGACATATTTTCAACTAAAGTGTTAGGACCTTACGATAGCCTGTCAAGGAAAAATGAAGAAGGTAGATAAAAGGAAAGGGGCACATTGGGTGTTTCTAGGACAAAAAAAAATGAAAACTAAATTTTGATGGATTTATAAAATGGAATTCAGGCCCAACAGGGGCCGGATGCATTATCAGGGATAATAAAGGCACCTACAAATGGGAAATTTCAAGGAAAATTGATAATGCAACCAATAATGAGGTAGAAATGGAAGCATTGGCTCTAGGCCTATGGCTATGCAAAGAAAAAGGAATCAAGCAGATAGATGTGGAAGGGGATTCATTGTTGTGCATATAGACAATAAGAAAGAAAGAAACCCCTAATTGGAAGCTAAAGAAATGGGTCCCAACAATATGGGACCTATTGGAACAATTCAAAGACTTTTCCACAACACATGTTTATAGAGAAGCTAATGGGGCAGCTGACCTATTGACAAACCAAGGAGTTAAGTAAAATAAAGACATCAATATCAACAATGATTCAAATAATTGGGAAGGTTTGAATGAACTTCTAATAAAAGAAAAACTAGTTGGTGAACCAACATGCAACTAAGAGGTTTTAGGTCTAAACTGCCACACAACAAGACCTTACAAATAACTGAACCTAATTGGATAACATACAATTAAATCCCAATCTAGGTTTATAGCAGTTTGTTTAGTTAAACTACCTATGGAAACAAGGCCTAATAATAGGGATACATATAATCATGCTCAAATTGAAACAAACATTAAAACCCTAACCTAAAAGATTTCAGATTTGACAATATGACTAGAATTAGGAAGAACATTCACTTTGATGAACTTTTTGAGCCTCAAAATATAGATCTTTAAACCAGAATTAATGGCTTGGAAATATTACCCAGTCGCTAGGAAACATATTGACAAGAAAAATAGAATATGGTTGTAGCAAAAATACAACAACACATTCACAGAATTATTAGGGTGCTTTAGAATCAATAAAATGAGACAAGGAGCACTATTAATAAGAATTCAAAACATATAAACCTTTTGAATGAAAATTGATTTCATGAAAACTATAGATTCAAGAATGGCCTATTTTTTTTGGTAGTGAAAAAAATTCAAAAAGTGGAAACACATACTAAAAAGCCTCATACCCTTGTCATGTGATTGCATTAACATATTAACATCAAAAGAAACAGAGATAAGGAAACACTGCAATTATAATTTTATAAGATACTTCATATTAATATCACATTAATATTATATAGAAGAAGTATATCCAAGGTTTGCAATTTTTCCAACTACCAATCCTTTCACACTATCAAATACTTAGGGATAGGTACAGATTTGTCCTAATTATAACTAGATTATGTCAAAATATTACAACTTTCATTTGTAATTGACCTAATTTTACTTTAAACTAGACTGCCTAGCTACTTAGCATCAAAACTTGAAACCTAGACACTAGGGAATTGCTAGTCTTCATTAAAATCCATGAGCTAGGCAACCCATCAAAAATCCTAGACTGGTGCATAATGGTATAACCTTTTCAAGGAATCATAGCCGACCTTGACCTGGAAGCAATGCATCCAATGGGCATTCTTGGTGAGTTACATTATAAAGGGAAAAAACTCAACATTTGGATTTCGATGATGAGCTAAATCCCTAGGGTGAGGGATCCCCTCTCCAAACCGTGTTGCCTCAAGTACATCTAATCCCTCAAGCAAGCTAGTGTCGAAAATATCTCTGGTTAGAGTAGCCACCATTTTCTTTGAAAATCTAAGATCTAAAAGAGAGGACACAAAGCATGAAGGGATGTCAAAATTAACCATATAGCACTCTTGGGAAACTAGAAACTCCTTACCCAAAATTAAATGCAATGCCTTAAAATTCAGATGACTGTTATCAACTATCACATTTTTAAGTTGATGCTCAGTAATCTTTCCCCTAAATACAAGTTGTCTCTTAGTACTATAAAGGGAAATGGGTGTCTCCATGGTTCAATAATCCAACGAGCAATATTTTTTGGCCATTGAACTAAGATAGCTAAATAATGGGGTTTGGCTTGCACGTGCCTTCAAATCATCATTTGGTGAGGAAAAGTAAGGAAAGGAATGCATAGTCTTTAATTGAAAGAATGCCAAGGGAATAAAACACAAAACAAACTGATATTGGCATGGGAAGTATGTCAACTCAGGCATCATAGGAAAGAGTGTAGGA
Source organism: Sequoiadendron giganteum (assembly GCA_007115665.2). NCBI lineage: Eukaryota > Viridiplantae > Streptophyta > Pinopsida > Cupressales > Cupressaceae > Sequoiadendron > Sequoiadendron giganteum. The sequence continues at coordinate 182,422,798 of CM021106.1, forward strand.
GAAGGCTCAAGAAGAAATGACACCAAACACCTTCAAATAATCAATAAGGCAAAGCGTCTATCTGAGAAAAAGCCACATGTAGAAGAGAAAGCTAACTTAACATATGGTGAATTACCATTATTGTATTCATAGGATTTAACATTATTTTCTGGGCACCATCCCCTTGATGGAAACTTACTTTATTAAAAAAGTATATATAAATATATTGTATTTTTATTGTTTGCAATTTGAATGCCATATTCATATGGCAGAGGTATCACTCATAAGTTGTGAATTCTAAGCTGATTTATAAGGCTTTTTGAAAAGCATTTTAAAAGATAATATGGTGTCATATTTTAGCACTAGTTTGGGCAAAACCAAACTATTTTGGAAGCCAGGTAGGTGGTTGAATAACTTCACATTTAGAGTTTAATTTAAAGCCACATAAAGTGGTGATGCGAATCATTCTTCATGTGTCTTTTTTTATTTGTCTTCAAGGCTTGGTCAATCAGTTTTCAAAGTGGTTGTGATTCATGGAAAAATTGTTACAATTCATGCCTTTCAAAGAAGCTTTTCCTATAGATTTCAAACTATATTTTAAATGCTTTGAGTAGCAATATGTAGTTGTGGGTATTTGTTTTGAAGAGGACTCATTCAACTACTTGTCATGGTAGACTAAAGAGTTGCAAAGGTAATCATTTTTAAACTGTATTCTTCATGTTTTTACTACCTATGCAAGCCGTGGCAAGTAGATGTTTGATTAATCCTCCAATCTAGGCAACTGATTTCTATTTTAAGCCACCTCTTTTAATGACCATAGGAAAACTGACTCAGTAGATAGAATAAGTATTTTTTTGTTAATTATTACTCCTTATCATGAGAATAGACTTAACAAAAGGCTAGGTGTAGAAAGAGAAAAGGAGTTGTGCGTGAGTTTTTGGAAAGATAACATTATTTTAAGAAGTTTCTTCCTTATCATATTGAGCACTATTTTTTGGTGAATAGATTTCCTTCTATAGCTCAACCTCCATAATAAATTGGTTGATCTTCAAACATGGTTCACTGGTCTAAGGTTGAAGTTGTAGTTGCTAAAGCTAGAGACTGTATGTGGGGTTTGTAAAGGACAGCAAACCCGAGTTTGTGTTGTTGAGTTAAAAGCAAGAAATATCAATACAAAAGCCAGGATAATTTTTTCTAGGCATGGCTAATATTACTTTTCTTCTCTTCTTTAAATTGATAAAGTTCATATAAATTTGTGTTTATTCAAGTAAATGCAAGTATGCAGTAGTTTTGGATAGGTTGAGTGCTCACACCAGTAAACGTATGTTTTAATCAAAACTAGATATATGAGATTTTGAGTAAATTTTAAGAGAGAGCTTAAGAAAAAACCTATAGACTCTCTCTAAGTTGTGTTTAACCAAAAAAAATAGCTTCATAAATTGAATTAGTGAAGAGTTGATAAATACTTGAATATGGTATTTATTCCAATAAGAGAATGTCTTTTTTTTTATGAATAAGCATTGATCTATATTAATTATAAAG
>CM021106.1:182424418-182729922 GCA_007115665.2 Sequoiadendron giganteum
TTTAGCTCTAGATGGGGTGAACCCATTCTCGGATCAAAATACCAAATGGTCAACTTGGCTAGTGTTTTTAATAAATTATAACTTATCTCCATGGTTAGCAACTAAACCATTTTTCTTAATGTTATCATTGATTATACTAGGAAAGAAAAGTGTGACTTCAGATACAATTGATGCTTATCTAGAGCCATTATATGATGAGATAATGGAATTGTGGAAAGGAATTGAAGCAATTTAATCTTTAAGGGATGGTCATTCAATCAAATTCACCTTAAGAGCTTCCTTATTGTACATGATTCATGATATTCTTGCATATAACACATTGTTTGGTCTTAGTGTTCATGGATACCATGGATGTCCTACTTGCAAATTTAAGGATTTTGTGAGGCACTCGAGAATTTTGCATAAGTGTATTTATTGGGGACATCGTGCTTACCTTAAAATGGATCATCCATATCGTCAAAAAAAACATGGTTCAATGGTGAAGAAGAGAATCATGAAGAACCATTGCTAATAATAGGTGATTACATTATTGAGAATGGATAAAAAATAATGTCATTTATTGAAAATGGTGGGATTTTTGGTATTAGATATGGTCCATGTAATGAAAGTGATGTAAAAAGGTTGTGCATATTCTATAAGTTTCCATAATTTAGGGATATAGCCATTAGGCATACTATTGACTTTATGCTTACTGAGAAAAATATAGCCTATGCTATTATAGAAACTCTTTTTGGTGATTTTGATACTATTTCATCACGTGAAGACTTTCAACAGCTAAATATTCGTTGAAATATTTGGGTTGAAAAATATGATGATGAAAAATATAGAAAACCTAGTGTTGCTTATGTTTAGACAAAGGCACAACGTGTACAATTCTTACAGTTGATGTCTCAGACTCACTTTCCCACTAGATATGTAAGTAGTAGTATTAGAAGCCAACCTAACATTAATGGCTTAAGAGGCCTCAAGACCCATGACTATCATGTCATAATGGAGAATATTTTACCTATTGTGGTAAATATATTAAGTTTGCCAAAGAGGCCAAGATTCTTAGTTATAAGGTTGGGCCAAATATTAAAGAGAATGAGTTTACATGTATTAGATCCTTCGAACTTTGATGGTTTGAGGGAGGAGGTTGTTGAAGTCCTTTGTATATTGGAATGAGAATTTCCACCAACAATCTTTAACATTTCTATGCATATTTTGATACATCTACAATATGAACTAAAGCATTGTGGCCCGATAAGAACAAGATGGATATATCCTATAGAATGATATATGAAGGTTTTGAAATAATTTTTTTGTACTAGGGAAAAAATAGAAGGCAGCATGTCTAAGGGATATTCAATGCAAGAGGCCATTAGATTTTGCACAGAATATATGAAGTATTTTAAAAATGTCAATTGGCGTGTATGGGATGATGATGAAGAAGACATAGTTTCAGGTGAAGTATTGGAGGGCAATGGATGTCGCTTGAAGCTATCACATAAAGAAATAAGTGTGATACATGCCTATACTCTTCAAAACACATCTTCATTCGATAAGTGGTGCAGGTAAAAAAATTAACACAATAATTTATTTACTCAATTGCATTTACACATTTATATTATCAATCTTACTATTTGTACGTTAATAGTCTATGTAGAAAATATGAAGAAGACAATCAAGCTTGGATGCAACATCAACCTCAAAGGCAAAAACATCATGTTGATTTGATCGGAGGTGATTCTTTTCCAAAATTTGAAGAATGGATTGCTAATGCAGTCAGGGATGCAAAATAAGGTCAATATATAACAATGGAGGAAACTGAGCTTTCACAATCTCCACATTTATGGGCTACACATTTCAGTGGAATGTGAGCCTATGGTAGTCATTTAAGAGTGAAAGAAAAATACAAAGGAAAGATAAATTGTGATTGTGTTGTTAGTGCTGAATTTCTTCATGAAATTGAGAAGAAATTTTATGTTGGATTCATCCAATAAATTATTCTAGTAGACTATGGTGAAAATAGTCAAATATTATTAAAATGTAAGTGGATCCAACCATCTATAGTATAATTTGATGAGTATGGATTTGTACGTGCAAATAGAAGACATTTTTTTATCAAAGACGAATGAGCCATATGTTTCCCCTTTTCAAATTAACCAATCATTTATAATTGATGACGTAAGAAGCTCGAGATGGTCGAATGTCATTCAAACAGAGTCTCGTTCAAAATGAAAAAATCATGGAAGTTGTTGATATAATGTCTGATGGGCAATATGTTAATTTACAAGAAACATTCGAAAAATTGGATGAAGACGATGATGGAGTGTTCGAAGAAGACGTTTTGATTACCAATGAAGGAATTGGGAAAGAGAATGCATTGCATGTCATAGATGAGGATGAGGAAGAAAATCAAGTAGATGCAGACACGAATAATGAGTATTTTGATCTTGTTGGCAATTTAGATGATTATGATGATGTTTTGTCACCTTAAGAGGTTAGCTTGTCACCTAATCTTTGGTTATATGTATGGTGTAATTTATTATTGAATGTAATAAAGATTTGAGTATAGGTATGCTTATTCACTTTTGTTTTACTACTACATTTTTTAATGTAGTCATCATTATTTTGTTGGTACATTGTATACAAAACCCGGGATGTTCACTACTGATTTGAAGTGCATTTAAAGTTAGGTTCAATCATTCTTCTTAGTTTTCTTACTTTGGTTGAAAATTTGAAATTAATTTTGTTTATTTAGAATATAATTTCTTGTATGTCCTATATGATTTCTAGATGCAAGCATATAATGAACATTTGTGATTTAATAATACATATAGATATCTTAACATTAGGTGAAATAAGCCTCCCCATTACAAATAAAGAAATGATCTCTTAGGTCTAACTGGCACTAAAAACTAAAACTGAGAGACTGCAATATTAGAAAAAAAATCAATCTTTTCAATAAAATGATATCTAAAATATTGCATTCATAATAAAATCCAATATCGCACTACCGCAGTAGTAAATAGAGGTATGCACGAGATGGTGAGATATATAGGTCAATGTACAAATGCTTACCACAATACTGCAACAACCAAATATGAATATCACGGGGTGGTGGTGAGAACACGTTAACAACTAAAGTAAACTGCAGCCCCGCAAGGGGTAAACAATGACACTGCGGTATGGCGGTGAACAATCACTCAATTGCTAGAATTAAATCACTGTCCTGTGGGAGTCCAAAGGGGTGTGCACAGGGTAGTGGTATTATTACCACTACCCCACAGTGGTATTGATATGATGGATTGGTATGGTGGTGAACAGTCACTCAACCACTAGAATTAACTCGTCATCTTGTAGGAGTCCAAAGGGGTGTGTGTGGGGCAGCAGTACTTCTAGTGCTAACCCACAACCATATTGAAATGATCGAGCAGTACTGTAGTACTGCGGTACAAGATTTCAAAGCATTATATGATTACACCATTTGATCTCCCAAGATCAACGAAATGTATTCAAACTCAAAATATAGGCAGATTCTAAAATATTTTGCACAAATTCACATTAATAGTGAGGTGACCGAGCTTAAAAAAAAATATTAATTGGGACTCGATGAAATTTTGGCAATCATTCACAAAGCTCAGCATACCGTGGGCAAGGGAGTTCAAGTGGGAAAACTCTCTAGCTATTATTTCATCGGGTAAGTTCATAGAAACCTTGTCTAGCAAGTGTATAAGAACTGAATTTTCTTCTACAAGTAGACACTTAAAAATTCAAGTAGGAGTAAATTCTTCATCATGCCACCCAAAAGAAGTCAACTTGTGAGTAAAAATGAAGAGTCCATAGTTTCTAAATCAAAGAAGAGGTCCTTATAACAATCCATTTTAGATGTGTTACCTAATTGTGTAGACAAAGGATCAAAAAAGGTGTGTAAAGATACAACCCATGGATGTAGAGACCCAATTATCCCTATCTCAAGGTGGGATATGTTTTGGTACTTTAATGAAAAAAGGGTTGAGAAGGTTCCAGTTTCAAATCCTTGGAACTAAAACTGAGAGACTGCAATATTAGAAAAAAAATCAATCTTTTCAATAAAATGATATCTAAAATATTGCATTCATAATAAAATCCAATATCGCACTACCGCAGTAGTAAATAGAGGTATGCATGAGATGGTGAGATATATAGGTCAATGTACAAATGCTTACCACAATACTGCAACAACCAAATATGATATTGGCACAATACTGCAATATTGATAATGCTTACCACAATACTGCAACAGCCAAATTTATAGTCCCAAATGTCTTCATAGATGTTGAGTTTATTAAAGTATTGGCACAATATTATCACCCGGCTACCAGGACTATAAGAATGCCAAATGGTTCACCATTAGTGGTGCTGACTAAAGAAGCAATTATAGAGTGTTTTATGTTAAAAACGTAAGCTATCACTAAGATCAACTTGGGAAAAATTGAGAAGGATTATAGGAGATTGAGAAAAACCTACAGGAGTGATGAACTTCCTTTACACGTGAAAAAGGGTGTAAACAATAGGAGGATACCTATCCCCCCTCCCAAAATGAGTCATTTTCCATAGAAGACTTCCAAGTATATTTCAAAAGAACTTATTTTTCTTTGTGCCAAGTGCTTGGAATATATGTTGAAGAGAGGATGCCAACCTATCTCATGATGATGGAAATGAGGATACAAAATCCTAAAGTCAACATTGAGTATGACTTTGCTGCTGAAATTGAGAAAGGGCTACATAAGGAATTTTTAAAAGTAAGAGAGAACTTAGCTCCCATCACTTTCAAGAAATATTGTTTATTGTGTCATTTTATATTGTACCAAAATAGAAATAGATGGACTAAAAGAATGTGTTTGGGAATGACTGATGATTAAGGGAATAGGTTTTTTATACAAAACTGGTGTTACATTTGGGATAGTAGATGTAAAAATAGTGATTATGTAATATTTCATGATGATTTCATAGTAAAGGCCATGGCCAGTCTTGGTCATATTTCACCAAGATTGCCTAGTAAAATCATGCAAGTATTAAGACCTTTAGCATTGAAACCAAAGCAGGGACACACTCACAATTTCAGTGATTGGTTCTTCTTAGCAGACCAAATAGTAATAAGGGTCTATGGGTGTCCTCAAGCCCCACATGTTTTACCTAAATTTGTTTCTATTAAAATTTAATTTTTATAATTTATGTGGAAAATGTTATGGATGGAACAAGATGTTATGAAAAGACAGAAAAAGGGGAAATTCCTCCCTGACCTAACTCAATGTGAGGAGCTATCCATAGGGTCTGACACTCTTGAAGAACTGTAGAACTATTTGAAGATGCGGTATTCATTGAAGTCATGAGGAGAAATGATCTTTGATCCTGAAGGGCATATTAATTTTATAAAGTAGACACTTCTCACTAAAGTTGGGATTACCCATGTAATGGATTACAAAGAAGATGTAATAAGAAATCGTTTTACACCTATTGAATTTTTTTAGAGTAAGAGGAAGTGGGAAATCATAAAGAGGCTTGAGGAGGAGAAGAAGAAAAGGGATGCTGGATTCCAAGGATTCTATGTTGAAGAAAATGATTTGTTAGAATTGGCTATGGCTACCAAGATCTTGAGACCAAATGGAAAGCACAAAAAAAGAGAATAGAATGTGACAAGAATAAACTATATTCTTATCAATATGATTCAATGATATGATTGTGTTGTACAAATGAGAGAGACCCCTTGGTTATATAGCCAAGGTGAGATACAAGATGTCATAGGATTATGACAAGTGTCTTAATCATATGACATGATACAACTAATCACACTTACCTAGGTTCACATGTGTTACAAGTCAAAAGATAAGATAACAACTAATGACAACTAACACCTTCTAGAAAGATTCCTTCATATGACCTAAGTAAACTTAACATGTGTAAATAAGTCCCCTAGTAATGAATGAACTAGGTACAAGAATTTATTTACGCCAACACCCCCCCTTAAGTGCAACTTAGGGAGTAGCAGATTATTATGCAAATGACACAAAGATGGGTCCAGGCTACTAGGCCATGTTAGGTACCCATGTACATATGCAAATGAAATCTCTCACAAATGGAGAAAAGGAGAAAACCCAGTGGGACAAAACTCCTCCCCAAAAGAGAGATGAAATATAAAAAAGAAATGCTCTCAATGAAGAATGAGAAGGTAAAAACCCCATATGAAGAAAAAGACCCCCCATAAGAGAAGTAGAAGAGAGACAATGCAGCCCCCCTCAATGTTGAGTCTCCTGCAATGATGGTAGAAGCTGGACATTGAATGTTGAAGATGATCCAACCACATTGAACAATGTTCCTCCCCTTAAGAAGAAACAAAACTATGGATGTATGCGAGATTTTAGGAATATGGATAATGTATGATGATGTCTTTGAAGCATGCTCAAGTGTCTCCATGTTGATGTTGAAAGCTGACACACTCCAAACAGGCATTCTAGGCCACACTGCTAAAGAGGAAAATCCATAATCTAGTAGAGATGAATGTAGAACATGATCCAAAGACAAGGATATCCCCTCTGAAGACAAAGAAGCCTCCTCCAAATGTTGTCCATCAAGTGGTATTGTAATCACAGAGCCCCTACCAGACACTTCCACAATGCAATCAAAAAGCATCCCCTAAGCAACCAGGTCCTAAAAGTTAGAAGACACATGGAGTGGCCCCCTTAGTGGCATATGAAATAAGTGAAGGAGTATGGATATTGAAGAGGTAGTCAATGTACTTTTGAATTTTAAATATGATGAAGTTGATAAACCATTGCCTAAGCTTCCAATGGATGCTCACAAACCAGAAGAAAGAGTGATTGTACATGGGCATAATGATCAAGAAGTGCATGATGATGAAAGGGTGATTATAGCCCTTAGATTTATTGAAGATGATGAATTTATTCAAACTCCCAAGTTTAAGGATTTTTGGTTTAAGATTAAAATGAAAGAATTTGAGGAGAGACTCCAAATTAATAATATGGGCACTGAGGATTCACAACATGACCAGATTTTTTCTTGGACTCTTGGAGAGCTCTGGATTAATGAAATTACTATTAGCCCCCAAGAAGAAAGAAAATTGGTCTTAAAAAGCAATATACTAATTATTCCTAGGATGGAGTTAAAAAAGATATTTGATCTGGATCAAGTAAGAATCCAAGAAGATCCCATGTTGGTTTCTGAATTCAATTTATATGAGGGAATGAGTGGCATGGGTTACAATCCAAGACTTGAAACCCTAGCCTTTTGGATAAAGAAAAAAAGAACAGAAAAACCAATATTGCTTGATGTTGTAAAAGAAATGAGAGGTACTTCCATGGTAAAGACACTTCAATACACATCAGCATTGGAGGCAGATACTATGACAATGCACTCAACAATGTTTACTAGGGATGCAGATAAAGCTATGGAGCTTAGATTTTCAGAATATGAGAAAGCATAGATTGATCTGAATGATGAAGTGAATAGGTTATTCATAGAAAATATGAAATTTAAACAACAGTTAAAGGGAGTAGGTCCTTCCCAAATCATATAATTAATAGTATACCAACCCCCTACCATCCAAAATGATACAGGTAAAATCAGTGTTGAACAAGTTAATGTGCTAAAACAAGAAATTGAGAAGTTGAAAAAGAGTAATGAAGAAGTAAAGGAAAGAGAAAAGAGAGAAACCCTCAAGGTATTGGAACAAATATTGGAGCATAGGGTTAAACTAATTATGGAAAAATTAGAAAATGTGTATGAATGTTATGTCTCCTTGTCACAAGCAATTGATCAGATAAAGGCCCATGTACCTATATTGGACCCCTTATTCAAGAAATGGCAACCTATACATCACACCTTAACGACTTTGTGTAGAATTTTACAAAGGAATGTTGAGGCCCCCACATATTTAAAGCCTACTGATAAAATGGTCTGAAAGGTCACAAATGAATGTCAATACATGTCTGCAAAAATAGAAAAAGTTCAAGGCAAGAATGGATTCATTTCACATGCTAAAGCAGTGGTTCATGCCTAAGATACTAAGGGATGATGATCAACTAAAAGGCTCTAAGGATTGGACATATGAGTTTAGCAAAAAAATTCCCAACTGCCTCACTAATATATAGTTCAAGGATGGTGACATAAATATTCACCACCTCAATTTAACCTTGGATGGAATAATTGCACTGGATACTGGGTACTCAAAATTCAACACGAATACTAAAGGGTTATTAGACAACAGATGGAAGAGTCACTTGGACAACACACAAAAAAACTAGGAGTATAAATGGCCTCATTTTTTACATGATGTACCAATGGGAGAAGACATATCCAGCTCCCTTGAAGAATAGGCCTTGCAATAAAGTAGCAAGCCTTGCAGATACTATCATGGAGAGAGGACCTTGCCAAATCTAAATGATCATGGGTACCTTACAATGAGTAATGTAATTTTGTATCTTGTGAGTGTTGTGGACTTCAACATCTGATAAATTCTCTTCACTTCTCATCTTTCATTACTTTTAAAGTTTTATGTAATCCTATGTAAACAACGATAATTAAGAATTTTTGATTTATGTTAAAAGTGGGTAACTGACAAGACACTTTTTGACATGTCAGTTAGGAATTTTTTTTGAAATGTATTGTAAAATATTTTTGAAGATCAATAGAATGAAGTTATAATTGGTGGTTGAATTATGGTTTCAATTGTTTGTTGAAGTGAATTAATGAATGTTATTTTTTTGTCTCTAGTTTGATCTTTCCTTGTTATTTAAATCAATCTATCAAGGGTATATTTGGTTTATCAAAAGACATTTTCTATCAAACAATTCATTTTGTACTACATTTTGGTGTCAAATCTTTGGTAATTATGGTTAGCTTCATCACATTCAAACTCTAAATTCTAGGAAATTATATACATTAAATAGATTGATAGTTGTTTGGATAGTGAAATTAGCTCTCTTAGAAATTAAATGAAATATCTTGTCTTGAAATATCTAGAAGGATTATTTTAATAAAAGAGGATTTTGTGGTTATTTTTCTAACTTTATAGTGCAGCTAGCTTAATATTTTCATTCAAGATACAAGTCATGATCAAAGTCAAGCACATACCAAGAAGATGGTACTCTACTTCAAACCCTCAACCTCACTTAGTTTAGTCTACTTACATGGGGATATTAATGAATTTTCTAAACAATTAATATATATCATTTTTTGTTTGTGAAGGAAAATGCTATGAGATCTAATATGACAGTGGATCAATATTTGGTTTCTTTTTTGCTAATACTAAACGAGTTTAGGGTGTTGCAGCAACCAAGACGCTATACTTTAGAACATCAAAGTTTATAGTTATGGTGGCTGATACAGATCCTCCTGCCATTCTTGATCCTTTGATTTCATTGGCCAAAGATAAGGTATTGATTTTTTCTCTCTCCTTGTACCATTTCGAATTTTGACATTATTGCAACCTTTTATGATGTCATATGGGCATTGCAACATTTTTAGGTTAACTCCATGCGCCATGTAATACTTGAATCATTCCTTAATTTGTGAGAGGCTTTCCTTCAATCGCCTCTGATATGTTTCAACCGTTTACTGGAAATCTTTACATCATGTAGATGTTGCAAAGGTGGATTGAAGGGATCAAAACCAATAAAATAAACACGTTTTGATTCTTATTGTATAGGGAAATAATCACATGGGTAAAATGGTGGGATTGAAACTAATGAAATAATGTTTGACATAGTACAAAACCCTTTTAACTGCAAATTTTCCCACAATAAAATCCCCTGACTTGCTACCCTTTTTTCTAATTTTGATGAATTGTAAGAGAATAAACCTAATTAACTTGCACAAGAACATCAAGATTTTTGAATTATACTGATGATGATTTTTGAACTATTTGGTGATTCTTTTGTGTATTTGTTCAAGTAGTTGTTTTCTTGCAAGTTTAATGGATGCCTTAAGTTTTGTTATTAATCATTAGTTTTAAAATTACCATTGTAGAAAGTACCTTATGAGTTTGTGCCTTCAAAAATTGAATTGGGTGGTGATTGTAAAGTAAATGGGGAAGATGATTTCACAATTGGAAAACTTGTTGTGAAACATCAAGTTAGTAATTTTTGGATGTTAAGGCTTCCTAGTTGGATATCAAAGATCTTTTCTCATCAACTTAATTTAGAATTTATGTATAAATGGATTCTTTAATGGTGCAGGTCTTTACTGAGACAACACATGAACCAAGGTTGACATTTTTCTTGTCCAAGTCTGATGGCATTCTTGGGCTTGGTTTCCAAGAATTTTTTGTTGAAAATGTTGTTCCAATCTAGTTAGTGTTGATAGCCTTCATTCTATAATATGCCAACTTCAATCTATAATCTGAGTGTATCACCTTTCTTAAATTTTGAACAAGGTTCTAAAATTAAGGGTTCAACATGCATATTTTAGGCCTATGTTGAACACTTTGTTTAAGGAATTTGTTGACAAGGGTACAATTTTTTAATTGATTTATCTTTCTGTTGTGTTTGGACTTTCTTTTGTAAAATTGCAATATAAAATGTACTTTTCGTTGAAAATGAAGGTAAATTTGTAGCTTAAAACTTGTAAAACTATGTGATTGTAGATCTAATTAAGTATTCTTTGTCACAATTATTTGTGCGTGATTAATCTATTTAGATCAATTCTTTGTATATGATTATTTTGTTTAGATCAATTTTATCATTTATAGAAATAGATAGAAGACTATAGAAGAATGTAGACAGAAGATAGAAGCGACACAATATATACGTGGAAAAACCCTTTCGGGAAAAAACTCCACCACAACTGATACTACTTGTATTACTTAACCTTAGAATAAGATTACAATAATATTGTATCAATCCTTGATTGATATGCTTCCTTTTTCTGAACAAAAATGCTTCTTCATAACCTGCAATAAACTCTCATGAAACTCTTATGCACTTGCTACAATATATAGACAATAATGAGCATTTTAAACTCCTAAGATTTGACAATTACAAGAGAATAAAGCTCCTCTCAAAAACCTACACCTAGAATTGTCAAGTAGAGTTCCACGTTGTAACATGAATTCAAAACCAACGTCTCCTCAATTTAGGCACCCCAAACTGAACACTTAATTGAACTTTGGTCTCGAAGATATCTTGTAAACTCCACCTCAAAGTTGGCACCCAAGAATGGGCACACTTAACTGAGCCTTGTAAATATCTTCTCATGCAAAACGTGTTAACTAAAAGATGCCAACTTGGGCACCCAAGGTGGGTCCAAGTCAATATTTGTTAACTGAAACATATCTCTCCATCGATTCATGCAAACTTTATGCATGATTGATCATCTCCACTTAACTGAAAGTATCCACCTGTTATTTGTTATGCAATTGAAGTCATTAGTCAAGTCAACTAGTATACAACTCAAAATAACTACATGCAATTGAAGATAACTAAACCATAACTAAACTAAACTAAACTGATAGTGCGACTCCACTCTTGTAAATATCAATCCCCATTTTGTAGGAACATAGATATGCATTACTGAAGTGTTATCAATCCTCCAAACAATTAACTGAAACAAGGTGGGTTCCACCTTCCATGTGGGCACCCCATGTGCTCCTATTATTTATGAAATCATATTGGACACCCTCACATGTTCCTATTATTTAGGAATAATTACAAATGTCAATTTACATGTTCATTTCATTCAAATTTAATCTCTTTCTAATCCTAGTGTTGGAGAACACTTTCCAAGGAATTAGGTGATACATGAAATATGTTTAGGATTTCAATTAAATGGCATCCTATTTCCAACATTCTCCCACTTGACATTATACATTGCAATTATTCTAAACAAGGAATAATTATTATAAATCAAGTACATGACTTAAGGCCAATGGCCTTCCTACACCAAGAGAACTTATATGTAGGAATTGGTTTCGTAAGATAATCTGCAACATTGATCAAAGTGTCAACTTTCTCAATCAATACCTTCCCACTCTCAACCATTTCTCACACAAAGTGATACTGAACATCAACATGCTTAGTACGAGCATGATACATAGGATTTATGGCTAAAAAAATAACACTCTAACTATCACATTCAAGTCTGATTTGCTTGCAATTAAAACCAATAACTTTCCTAAGTCTCTATAACCAAACTGCCTCTTTAGAGGCATGTGTAGAAGCCATGTACTCTGCTTATGTGGTGGATAAAGCAACTGTGGGCTGCCTCTTACTCATCCAACTAACCGCAGCTCCAGACAAAGTAAACACATAGCCACTTGTCGACCTCTGACTATCCAGGTCTCCTGCCCAATCTAAATCAACAAAACCTTGTATTTCCAAAGATCTTTGCATAATATCAATATCATTAGCACCATGATAAACCAAACAGTAATCAGAAGTACCTCATAAATATCTAAACACCCTCTTAACATAAGTCCAATGTTCTTTACCAGGTTTAGACATAAACCTACTTAGAACTCCCACTGCTTGGGCTATATTTGGTCTTGTACAGACCATTTCATACATCAAACTACCAACTACACTAGCATACGAAATTTTGAGCATTTCCTCATGATCAAAATCAGATTTAGGACGCTTTCTTCTTTGAGATGTTTATCTTAGAAGTCGCTCTGCTTACGAATGCAAATTGAAAACTTCCAAATTATGAATCATTCTTGTGATCCAAGAAAAAAAATTGTGTAAAATAAAGCGAATATCTTAAGCACAGGCAAAAACAATAGTGAAATCCTTTTAATCAAAAATAGTTACATCTATCCCCCCAAACATAGCTGAATAAAATCCAGAATTAAGGTGTGAATAAGAAGGGGGGGAAAGCAACAATTTCTTAAAAGTGAATGCTAAAGCTCAACAAAGAAAGTGCATGCAAATAAAACCTAACCTAAGGATTTCATTTTTTACTAATGGTGTTTCTGGTTTTGCAGGAACAGGTAAGCTTTTATGCTCATATACTAACATGTGCAGGTGAAAATTGGGAGAAGCTACTGGTAAAGAGTAAATAAAAGAAGAATAGGCAAAGACATTACAAACAATACAGGAAAATGGCTAACATTCATAATAAGGCAGAGCAAGTTAAAAAGAAGGTGAATATTAGTGAAGCAAAGCCACCTTGGATACCAAATAGAGGCAAGAAAGAAAGATGGAAATACAAAGCAGGAAAAGAGTGGAAACACGGTTGGAAACAAAGCTACAGACAGCCCGCGAGGAAAGTGTGAAGACAGAAGGGAAACCCGGGGGTTGCGACCAGAGCAAATGTGATTCCACTAGAAAAACACAGACAAGCAAGATGCAAAAGAATCACAATTAACTCTTTGGCACTTTGTGACTTGGTTGAGTATCTAAAAAAGAGGGATTTCTTCATAAAGAAAGCATGGAAATGGCCGGAGAGGACAAGAGTAGAGGAATGGTGCAAGAATAATTGGGGACAGGGTATGAAAGTTACCCCTCTACCAAAAGGTTTTTTTCTTATCACCTGCCCTAGTGAAGCGAGGAAATCAGATATCATGTCAAGAAAAGTCTACAAGATGGATGGGGAAGGTTGGTACTTGATTAACTAGAGACCATATTTCAACCTGTTGAAAGAAGAAATCGATGCAGGTCTTACCTGGGTACGTTTGTATAATTTACCCATAGAATATTGGAACAGAGAATGTTTGAAATCCTTAGGTAATGAGTTAGGGATTTTTGTTAGAATGGATGAGGAAACAACGAGAGGTGAACATGGTTTTTATGCTAGGGTATGCATCCTAATGCATCTAAAGACAAAAACTCACCAAGAAATATAAATTTCCACAGAGCTAGGGGAATGGAGGCAACCGATAGAATTGGAAAGAAAATAAATTGGCAGCAAAAAAGGCAAAAAGACAGATCAAAAGAATGAGGAATACCAGTGAAACAAAGGGTCAAAGCACAAAGAGGCCATAAGAACACTAGAATGGAGGGATGAGACAAACCTAAGGGAGAATAATGGACAAAGCAAGAATCAATATGAAGGCAACAACAACAGGACTGAGTTAAGACGGAACTCAGATAAAGGAAACACCAATCAAAAAGAAATATTTCAAGGTCTAAGAGAAAAAATAAGAATAGAAGTATCTCAATGACAGGTCAAAGACGGGATCGGGAGTGTAGAAATTGATAAGGAGGAAAATTCTCTTGATGTGGCATTCTACCTTTATAGAATAACAGAAGAATGTAGTGGAATAAATTTGAAAGAAAACCAAGGAAGAAACTCACAAGCCACAATAAAGGAGGCAACAATGCAGGAAGTAGCAGCCGAAGTAGATGGGTACCAAGCAAGTAAAGGAAAGGAAGCAGAAAAGGAAACAAATATTCATTGTGGATTACTAGAAATAAAATGGGGTGAAAATCTGGCACCCAAGGAAACACAAACTCAGCTAGCAATGAAAGTAAAGGAGAAATTAGTCCAGGCACAATATGATGATCTCTGCTCGGCCCAACTTATGAATAATGGAAATCAGAAAGGGGAAGAAAATAACTCCAATAAAAAAGAGATAGAGGAAATAGCCACATTAAATAAAACAAGAGGGATGGAATACAAAGTTTCCAAAAATTAGGAAAAGGCAGATAAGGCGGAAGAAGATCAAGCAAATCAAGTTTCATCAGATGGAGATTTTCTGGAAGAAGGGCACTCGGACTAGGAAGACCCTTTGGAAATCATTGAAACATTAGAACAAAGGTGGATAACACAAACAGAAGCCAACTTCATCCTTAATAACTCAATCAAAAGAAGAAGAGGCGGGAAGTCAGGTAAACAAAAAAGGGAAGAAGATTCTCTAAGACAAGATCAAACATCTATTAAAACCTTTATGCTAAAATCTACATCCAAGGGAGGAAAACCCTCCCTTGGAGAGCAATTAAGATTCTTACTTGGAATGCCAGGGGCCTAAATGCCCCTGAAAAGAGGTGCATGGTGAAGCACCAATTAGAAATAGGAAGAAGAGAACTGGTACTACTACAGGAAACAAAGTTATCAACTAAAGAAGTAGAGACATTCATAAAGCATTACAGGGGGTGGAGTGGTATCTTTGTAGAAGTAATGGGTGCTTCAGGTGGTTTGGGGATTATGTGGCATACTAATAGGGTCTTAATCAACATAACAAACTCATCCATGAATTGGCAAATATAAATAGCAAGGAGCACAAGGTCAAATCTGGAATTCACAGTGTTCAACATCTATGGCCCAGTGAAGACAGAGGACAAATGAAAGGTCTAGATAGAACTAAGCAGTCAACTAGAAAGTAATCAATAAAAATGTGTCTTGGGAGGATACTATAACACAATTTTGGACATTAGGGAGAAGTTGGGCGGAATAGGAAGAATCTCCCAGTCACAAAAGGATTTCTCCTCTTTTGTTGAGAGAAATGGACTAATGGACTGCATTCCCCCAAATGGTTCTTATACTTGGAATAATCGCATAAGTGGTTTCACTAACATAGCTGAGAGGCTAGACCGTTTCCTTCTAAATGAGGCATGGACGAGGTGGCCAAATCTTCCATCCTCACTCATCTGTCCAACTCCCATTTCAGATCATTTTCTGGTTGAATTGGATATAATGGTGGATGCAGTAGGCCCAAAAACACAATTCAGGTTTGAGAAAATATGGATGGGACATCCAGATTTAATCCTAAATTTGAAACTTTGGTGGGAAGAACCCATCAGGGAGGGTGGTACAAAAATGTACATATTACATAAGAAGCTCAAAAGACTGAAAAAAAGATTAAAAATATGGAACAATGAAGTCTTTGGCAATATTTTTTTGGAAAAAGAAAGGATCAAAGAAAAAATGGCTGCAAACAGTGAGATTGTAATAAATGTAGGAATATCACAATCAGAGTTTATAGAGGAGAAAAATCTCCAAGCAAAATACCAAGAAATCCTAGCCAAGGAAGAAATATTTTGGAGATCCAAATCAAGAGAGATGTGGTTGGCGGAAGGAGATCAAAACACAATTTTTTTTCACAATACAACCAAATTAAAATAGAGATCGAATAGAATCACACAGATCAAGAAAGAATGACACAGCAAAAATCCAAAGGCTAGGTGCAGAGAATTTTCAAAAACTATTAAGCTGCGAAGGTCAAGCAAATGCCAGACATAGCAAACTACTGGAAGGCATACCTAATATAATCATGAAAGATGACAATGATTTCTTAATAAGGCCAACCACTTTAGAGGAGGTTAAAAAATCAGTCTTTGAGATACATCCAAATAAAGCTCCATGCCTCGATGGCTTTCCAACAATACTTTATCAAACATGCTGGGATTTTATGGGGAATGAGATTTGGCAATTAGTAGAAGAGTCAAGAAAGAAATCAACCATCCTAAAGGACATCAACAACACAAACATTGTTCTTATCCCTAAAAAAGAGGAGTGTTCTACTTTTTTTTATTATCGACCCATATCTCTATGCAATGCAGCATATAAAATAATCTCTAAGGTTATGGCCAATATGCTAAAAACACTCCTACCAAAGCTGATATCCCAAGAGCAAAGTGGTTTCATCCCCAAAAGAAATATAACAAATGGTATAATAATAGCACATGAGGTAATGCACTCCATCAAGAATTTAAATTTAAAGAGTATGATTCTAAAATTAGATGTGTGCAAGGCATATGATATGGTCCAATGGATATTTCTGCTAAAAATAATGGAGAAATTCAGATTTGAAAAGAAATGGATAGATTGGATTTTTAGCTGCATATCCACCATTCGCTTCTTAGTGATAGTGAATGGCACTCCTAGTGGCTTCTTCCCAAGTGGGAAAGGACTACGACAAGGGAACCCCTTGTCTCCTTTCCTATTTGTGATACTAGCTAAAGCATTAAGCAAGGAAATTCAAAGAAAGGTTGCATCGTCATTGTGGGAAGGAATTAAAACAGTAAACAACCTGTCAACCTTCACTCATCAACTATTTGCAGATGACACATTAATGGTTGGAAACGTGACACTCAAGGAAACACATGCCATCAAGGACACTCTTATAGACTATTCAGAAGAGTCAGGACAAAAAATAAATTATGCAAAATCAAGCCTATTCTTCTTTAATACACCAAAAGGAATGCAAAGGAAAATATCAAATATTCTAGGCTTCAAAACTGAAAAACTCCCATCAAAATACTTGGGAATCCCTTTCTTTACTGGGATGATCAAAGGTGAACATTGGAAGGAAACGGTTGAGAAATTCCAAAGAAGAATAGAAAGTTGGAAAGGACGTTGGTTAACCTTATCAGGTAGGATCACAATGCTACAGTCAATCATATCAACCATACCAACTTATACCCTCTCCTGCATGGAATTGCCAAGAAGAGCAGGCCAGAAGCTTAAAACACAACAAATAAATTTTATGTGGGAAGGAGCTAATGATAAAAATTGAATAGCACAAATAAGTTGGGACAAAGTAACAAGTAATAGATCAAATGGTGGAGCTGATGTGCATGATCTACAAGTCCGAAACTTGGCATTGGGCGCAAAGCTAATTTGGAAAATGTACCAACAATTGAATGCCCTATGGAGAAAACTCTTGCAAGCAAAGTATATGTACACAGGAGACCCAAACAGAATTCTAACTATAGCCAATCCACCAAGAGGCTCGATGATATGGAATTTCATGATCAAATATCATGACATCATCACAAATCACATAACATGGAAGATTAGAAATGGAGAGACCGCTTCCTTTTGGAATGACTCATGGAACGGATATCCTTCGCTTGATTCCATTCCTGAGCTGACTGATGCTATTCAAATCACCTCGGATACTTATGGAGACAAAGTAAGAGATTACTTTACTATCAAAATAATGGATGGTGTACCACAACTCATATGGAAATAATTTGACTTCATAGAGCCAACATGTAGGGAAACTCTAATAAAGGAATTGGAAAATCAAAGGGTGTTACTAACCAAAGGAAATGATGAAATAATCTAGAGTGCAGCTAAATTAGGTTATTACTCAATTAGGCTTGACTATGTAATAGAAAAATCAGATCAAACTTTAGGTACTTGGCCAAAAGATATTTGTTGAGGAAGGAATGTGCTCCCAAAGGCAGGGAATTTCTCTTGGACAATATTACATGAAAGAATCCTTACAAGTGACAGATTACAAAAAATTAGGATAATAGGTCCCCAAAGATGTGTACTATGCAAGGAAGCGGAAGAAACAACAAACCATCTCTTGCTGCAGTGCAAATGGGCTCAGGAATGTTGGTCACTCTTCTGTCAAAAGCTAGAATGGTATGGACCATTACCAAATTATTTGAAGAGTGTCTTTGATTCTTGGCCAAGAATGAGTAAAGGTGCCATGTGGGAAGGACTATGGCAAGAAACACCCTCCCAAATAGTATGGAAAATCTGGAAAGAAAGAAATGAGAGAATATTCAATAACAAAGAATCATCCTTGAGAGCCTTATTGAACAAAATAGAAATTGGAATATCTAAAAATTTGAACACAAAGGTGGCTCAAAGACAATGTAAGTTATTTTCCTCATGGGACAATAAGATGATGAATAATTGGCCCCATCTACTAATCCCAAAAGGAGAGACTGTTAAACCAAAGTCAAAAAGAGAAAATGCTAAATGGAAGCCACCATCCATGGGAAAATATAAACTTAACTTCGATGGAGCAGCATGTGGTAACCCAGGTAAATCGGGAGTAGGCTTCATTATCCGAAGTAGAGATGGGTTGGTGGTGTATGCAGGAGCAATCAAATTTCCTATAGGTACAAATAATGAAGCAAAATTTTTTGCCCTACATGCTGGCATTAAGGTATGCCTAGAAAATAACATTAAATGAGTTGGCATAGAAGGTAATTCTCTAATTGTTATTAATGCAGTGGCAAAGCATCAAGCACCAAGTTGGAAATTCTCGATATGGATAGATAGGATCCACATGTACCCAGAGAAAATGGAAGATTTCTCCCTATCTCATGTATACAGAGAAGCTAACTCTGCAGCAAACTATTTGTCCAAAGTAGCAATTCAACAAAATGAGGTGGTGTTAATAAAGGACATGATTGACATGTGGCTTGAGCTCAAAATAATATTAGAACATGAGGCCTCAGAGGGGGAACCTAAACCTTCCTAATCCAATATCCAGAAAAGCTAGACACTAGAAGCTGAGAAGTCAGAATGTGATGGCGTTCCTAAAGACCTGGGACTGCCCTAAGAAGCTCCAACCAAAGCTTTATTTTTTCCTGAGCCTTAGCGGCCATCACAACCCGTTAAAACCTTCATTACCCCTTTCTTCTTTTGTTTGTTTCATTTCCTTTTCTTCAAAAAGCTCTCTAGCGCTCACCTTCTTGGCATTCATTATATCCTTCAAATCTATAGGCAGCTGAATCTTATATTTTCTTCTATTTATGCCCTCTGAATGGCTCTTTCCCCTTCTTTCTCTAGCTCTTGGCTCACTTACCCCTCATGCATTCACTCACCTTTCTCCCATGAGAAGCAGTGATACTATAATTTGTAAGCAAACTTTGAAGCTCTAGGCAACATGTTGAAGGCATTTTAAATGTGAAGGGAAGCCAAAAGAATCCTCAAGAATAGCAATATATGGGAACTAATCAATCTCCTAGAATAGAAGAACTATGTCAAAACTATCATCTCAGCAACTGCATAAAGCACTACTGCATCAATGGTCCTATCGTCTCAAAAACTGCAAAATTGGGAGTTGCCCCCTCTGCCAACATTTGCCTATCAAAAAAAAAAAAAGATTTAGGACTCATGTCTAAACTCAACTTTGTGCCAATAGGTAAAGGAATATTAATTGGTTTACTATCTTGCATGTTAAATCATTTCAAAATAGTATCAACATAGTTGCTTTGACTTAAGAAAAGCTTTTTGTTACCTCTATCTCTGTTGATCTCCATACCAAGAATATATTTTACAACCCCTAGATATTTCATCTCAAATGTGCTAGAGAGTTGTGCTTTCATACCTTGCTGCTACCAATAAACAACATGTCATCAACATACAAGATAATAATTAAAAGCTTATCATCAATAAAATTTATGTAAACATAATGATCTTCCTCACTCCTAACATAGTCAATTTTTAATGCAAAAGCATCAAACTTTTGGTACCACATTCTAGGTGACTGTTTCAATCCATATAAAGATCTCTTTAACATGAAAACCAAAGATTATTTTCCTTTTACAACAAAACCATCAAGTTTCCTCATATAAATCTCCTCATCAAGATCCCCATGCAAGAAAGCAATTTTCACATCCATTTTCTCTATCTCAAAATCACAAGCAGAACTAATAGATTAAAAAATCTAATAGAAGTTAATTTAGCAATAGGAGAGAAGATTTTATTAAAGTCAACTCCCTCTCTCTAGGAGTAGCCCTTGGCTACTAATCTAGCCTTGTACCTTTTGAGATTACCATCTACTCCAATTTTCTTTTTAAAGATCCATTTACAACCAATGGCCTTTCTTCCTTTGGGAAAACCCTCAAGATCCCATGTGTCACAAGAATCCAAGGAATCCATTTCCTCATGCATAGCTTGTGACCAAAGCTTGTTCTCATCTGAAGACAAAGCTTCCCTATAAGAACTAGGTTCATCTTAGTACTCATCAAAGCAAATATATAATGGAAATCAGGTGGGCTATACCTATCAATGGGATTTCATTGTCTTGTGGATCTTCTCAAAGAAGGTTCTTCTTGCTCCTCAATATGCTCATCATGAGCATCTATCTTAGAAATCTGTGAAATCTCCTCATCTAATCGATCCAATTGTTCTTCAACATGTGCATCCTCTTGCTTCTCATTTTTTGTCTCAAAATGCACTGTTCGAGAAGTATCCTTCTCCTTTGGTTATTCTTCTCTAGTATAAGCTCTAAATTCCCTAAAAATCACATCTCTAGATAAAGTAATTTTTTGGGTTAGAGGATTCCAAAGCTTGTAACCTTTTACATTTCTACCATAACCTATGAATATTCATTTATGTGCTTTTGGATCCAACTTAGATTGCTTTTATTTAGGCACATGAACAAAAGCCTCACAACCAAAGATCATTAAATGTGCAACACTAGGTTTCCTACCTAACCACATTTCATAAGGGGTTTTATCTTCAATAGATGAACTAGGAGATCTATTGATTAAATAACAAGTACATACTGCCTCGACCCAAAGGCATTGATCTACCGTAGCACTTCTTAAAATACTCCTAGCTCTTTCCATTAAGGTTTGGTTCATCCTTTATGCTACTATATTTTGTTGATGTGTATATGGAGTAGTTTTTTATATAAAAATTCATGCATGCTTACAATAAATCATCAAATTCCTTAGAACAATATTCACCACCATTATCTGACCTCAACACTTTTATCTTATGATCTGATTTTTTTTCAACCAAAGCCTTAAATTATTTAAACTTATTGAACACATCATATTTGTTATGCATAAAATATATCCTAGTGTATCTTGAGACATCATCAATAAATGTGACATAATATCTAGATTTTCCAATAGAGTCAATATCCACAGGACCCATAACATCTGAGTGAATAATCTCTAATAATCTTTTAGCTTTATTTGTTCCTTTAGGAAATGAAGATCTAGATTGCTTTCCAAACACACAATGCTCACAAAAATAATTTTTGCCAATATTATAATCAGGAATACCGTTGACCAATTTCTTATTAAGAATGGTCCTAAGACCTTTTTCACCAATGTGGCCCAATCTATGGTGCCACAACATACATGTATTTTCAGCTTTAGTTACATTGGCTGATTTATTCAAATTGGAGGTATTAAGCTTAAACAAAGTCCCAATCTGAGATCCTTTAGCAACCACCATATTCCCTTTCACCAATCTACAACCACCTTTGTCAAATGTCACATGCATTCTAGAATCATTGAACTTAGATACAAAAAGTAGATTTCTAGAAAGTCCTAGAATATGTAAAACATCATTAAGGGTATTAACCCTACCATCATTGAAACACAATTTTACCTCTCCTTTTCTCACAATCTTTGTTGTGTTATTATCTCCAAAGAAGAAATTTCCTCCATCATATTCAGTAGACTTAGTGAACCACTCCTTGTTAGGAGTCATATGATAGGAGCAACCTGAATCAATAAGCCAAGAGTCACCACTAACATTTTTACATGAAATGATCAATGCATCATTATCATCATCTGAGGATTTCTCTGTAGAAGCATCCAAACTCTTTTTCTTGTTCTTATAATCCTTCTTTACATGTCCTAATTTCCCATAGTTCCAACACTTTACCTTACTCTTACCAGGGGTTTTAGACCGTACTTTAGACTTATCCTTTCCTTTCTTGTCTCCCTTAGGTTCCTTTTCCTTAGGCCTACCTCTTACAAATAAGGCATCTTGGGAACCCGATTTAGACTTCCTCCACATCTCCTCTGATAGGAGAGTAGCAATTATATTGTCCATTTTAGGATCTACACCACTACCACTGATTGCAATAATTAGATTTTCTCAAGACTCTAGTAAAGAACAAAGTAACAAGTTAATGCATTTATCTTCATCTTCTAGCTTTACATCTAAAGATGCTAACTGACTCAGAATCAAATTGAAAAAATTTAAATGATGTGCAACAAAATCACCATCTTTCATCTTTAAAGAATACAAATGTCTTTTCAAATACAACTTTTTAGTAAGACTTTTGGTTTGATAGATATCGCCTATCCTCTTCCACAATTTATATGTGGTGGTTTCATCTAAAACATTCAAGAGAACAACATCAACAAGACATAATATTATGATCCCTCTTGCCTTCTTATCAAGCTTAGCCCATTCCTCATCTGACATAGATGTAGGTGTCTTTGTCTCATTACAAACAACTAACCATTGATCTCTCTCTTCAAGGAGATCCTCCATTTTTAGTTTCCACATCTCATAACTAGATCCATTGAATCTCTCAATATCTAGACAAGAAGTATAAGTCATTGTAATGGACTTATTTTACAAATCTACAATAACACAATTGTAAAAGCTCCCACTACAACCAAAAAACCTTCAAAATTTTAAGAGAAAGGCACCTCAATTTCTACCCAACCATTAGCTCTGATACCAAATGTTGAAAATGAAGGTAAATTTTTAGCTTAAAACTTGTAAAACTATGTGGTTTTAGATCTAATTAAGTATTCTTTGTCACAATTATTTGTGCATGATTAATATATTTAGATCAATTCTTTGTATATGATTATTCTGTTTAGATCAATTTTATCATTTGTAGAAATAGATAGAAGAATCTAGACAAAAGATAGAAGTGACACAACATATACATGGAGAAACCCTTTCGGGGAAAAACTCCTCCCGAACCAATATTGCTTGTATTATTTAACCTTAGAATAAGATTACAATAACATTGTATCAATCCTTGATTAATATGCTTCTTTTTTCTTCAACAATGCTTCTTCACACTTGCAATAAACTCTCATGAAACTCTTATGCACTTGCTGCAATATATAGACAATAATGAGCATTGTAAACTCCTAAGAGTTGAAAATTACAAGAGAATAAATCTCCTCTCAAAAACCTATGCCTAGATTTGACAACTAGAGTTCCACACTGTAATATAAAGTCAAAACCAAAGTCTCCTCAATTAAGGCACCCCAAATTGAACACTTAACTGAACTCTGGTCTTGAAGATATCTTGTAAACTCCACCTCAAATTTTGTGCCCAGGAATGGGCCCACTTAATTGAGCCTTGTAAATATCTTCTCATGCAAAAGGTGTAAACTGAAAGATGCCAACTTGGGCAGCCAAGGTGGGTCCAAGTCAGCTTTGTTAATTGAAACATATCTCTCCATCAATTCATGCAAACTTTATGCATGATTGATCATCCCCACTTAACTGAAAGTATCCACCTATTATCTGTCATGCAACTAGTATACAACTCAAAATAACTACATGCAATTGAAGATAACTGAACCATAACTAAACTGATACTAAACTAATAGTGCCACTCCACTCTTGTAAATATCAATCCCTATTTTGTAGGAACCTAGACATGCATTACTAAAGTGTTATCAATCCTCCAAATAGTTAACTGAAACAAGGTGGGTTCCACCTTCCATGTGGGCACCCCATGTGCTCCTATTATTTAGGACCTCATATTGGACGCCCTCACGTGTTCCTATTATTTAGGAATAATTGCAAATGTCAATTTACATGTTCATTTCATTTGAATTTAATCTCTTTCTAATCCTAGTGTCAGAAACACTTTCCAAGGACTTAGGTGATACATGAAATATGTTTAGGATTGCAATTAAATGGCATCATATTCCCAACACTTTTATTCTTTCTAAATTGAGACTAATATTAATTATGTTGGTTGTATTAAGGTACAACTTCATTCATGGTGGAAAAGGCAACACCTTGTTGCTCATATCAGATGACACGTTGCATATAAAGGAGGAAATATTCTAGCTAGGTTATTATTGACTTCATTGAAGGTCAAGAGAACTTCGTATATGGGACACAATCAACACTCTCCTTGGATTCTACACATTACAACTTGCTCCAAGAAGATTGCCCATGTTGTAGAAGTTTTAAGAAATGAAAGGGGCATGTTCTCACATTGAAGGGCTTCAAGCATGTGTTTTCATCATTGCAAAAGTATTTTGGAGAAGTTTCTTTCTTGCAGTCATTTCTCTATAATATTGTAACTCAGATTTTTAGTCTTATGACTAAAAATAACAATTGTAATACTCTATTTGTAAGCTGTAACTAGAACACCTTTCTTTTATTAATAAACTTCACTGATTTTTCCTTCTTAAGGGTTGTCTTATTGTGTAAAATTGATGATTGATGTGTATTTCTATGTTTTATGCTTAAATCCTTAAATATTAATCAATTAAAATGACTAAATATACTACTAATTGACATCAATTAATAATTAAATTGACTAAATATATTACCAATTGAGATAAATTAGTGAACAATGAATAAACATGACTAGATAGATGACCAATGAAATCAGTGAATAAAACTGACTAAATATACTACCAAATTGATAAAAATGAAGATTAAAATTAATGACTAATACACTACCAATGCACAAAAATCAGTGAATAAAAACAACTAAATAAGTGACCAGTTAACAACAATCAATGACTAAATATATCAGTGAATAAAAAAGGACTAAATAAGCAACCATATTACAACAATCAATGACTAAATCAACAACTAAATAAGTGACCAGAGTACAACAATTAATGACTAAATCAACAACTAAATATATTAGTGGAAAAAGTGACTAGATAAATGACCAAATCACAACAATGAATGACTAAATCAACAACTAAATATACTACCAAATTGATCAATCGAAACAACCAATAAATAACTAAAAATGGTTTAGTCACCAATCTGGTCATGCTATATATGACTGGTAATAAACTACTAGTGGTCATGTGACCAACTGTAGTCATTTATAAGCAATTTTTAGTAGTTTCTTGTTGTTTTTGTACTAGTGATATAATCAAACTACATAAATTAATCTAGGTTAGTTATATATGATATAATCAATACAAAATAAATAACTTGGGTTATAATGGATTAGGTCAATAATTAAAATAAGTATCTAAAAATTAAATGCAACTAATTAGGGCACTTAGCATTAGAATTGACAATTGAATAATAATTCCAATGATATGCAAAATACTTTTGTTCGAGCTCCAATAAATTAGTGAGCTCGGTATGATAATTTTCTCAAAATAATATTGATTTGAAAAACCTTGTGGTTAAATCTTATTTTTCTCATTTAAACTTTCACATAGATTTGAATTAAAATGTAAACCTTAGAAACTTTCATTCCTTGACCTTTGATGTCTCTAGTAAGATTATAAGGACAAAGATATTTGTAAATGCCTTAAGAGAATCTGATAGATTGATAGGGTCAAGTTATCCTAGATTGGACCTCTAGAAGAGATGAATTCATGGCTAAGAGTGAAGATTTAAAGATAACATTCATCAACATCTAGATGGCTTATATGTAGATGTAGTGCTTTGTCTCTTAGAAAATTGAAATGTGCTCTAATTATTTCACCTTGTGGTTTCATTTTTCCTTCCTTATTCTACCATATGCACTTAAGTGCACATTGAATGTATTTAAATATAATTACATAACAACATGTCACACAAATATTTATTAAGTTGGATCTATTAGGAGAAATTTAAAATTTAAATTGGGTAATTTACTTTTTGGGTTTGTTTTTGCATATTGTAGGATTGAACTAGATAATCTTATGCCACTCTAAAATGAACTATGGGGTAAAATTATCATCTTGAGGAAAGGATTGAATGTGAACAAGTAAGTGGAAATGAGGGTAGAAATGATGAATGTAAGAGACCAAGTTTGAAAGTGAATAATTATAGATAGGGATTAAACCATTAGCCAACCTAACACAAGAGTGTGCCACTTATTGACATGTATTAAGACATTCCCATAAAAATAAGACAAAACTAAATGAGAAGTGACATTGGCATGATAATTTCACCATTATAAATTAATGTTGATATACTTTAAACTTAGAGTTGGAGAGTAATCTATAACCTAGTGGGTAGAGCATGCATATGTCCATCTAGGCCAAAAGGATCTCTTGATCATTTATAATACTATTGGCACTTTCAATGATGAATATAGTTATATAATTATTATTTTCTTTAAAATGGGACTAAGAATAAGTTTTCCTAGAGATAATTTATAATAAGACAAAAGAATAATTTAATTTTAAGAATGGAAAAGTGAAAAATTTAGAGTTAAAAATGGAAAAGCATAAATATCAATATTAAGAATAGATGAGAGACAATGTTGATGATTAAGAATGGGAAAGAGAATACAATAATATAAAAAATAGAATAGAGAAGAGATATATGAATTAATAAACAAATATTTTAAGAAGAGGAAATTGGCAAGAGAGGTGAAAAAAAGACAAAGTAACATAGAAGCATTAATTCTTATTAACAATATAAATAAGACCTTGTCTATAATTATAAGCTCAACGCCAATAATAATAATAGGAGACACTTGATTAATATGCTTGAAATACCAACCATAGTTTGATTCTTCATGTAAAGAGTAGTACTTGTAGTGAATTAGAATTCCAACCATAGTTTGATTATTTATGTAAAGGATTAGTACTTGTAGTGAATCCTTCACTATAAGTGACAAGTTCATTCCAACTTGATGTTTGATTGATAAAAATGCATCATGACATCCATAGGCCTTCCAATGAGCTCATCTATTTTAATGTTTTATGTGAGTTGATGCAACATTGGTGAATTGTTAATTCCCAACAAATGCACAACATTTGATGCTTTAGACTATATCTAATCTAACAACACATGAAGTTTCTATAAAGAGGTAAAAAAGGTTTTTACAAGAAGCCCTAGTGTTGTGGCACATGATAGTGCATACAATATTATAAAGGTAAAAGTGCTTTGTATAAGTATTAATGGACCCCACTTATTTTACAATTTTAAGTTAAATTATACTTAACTAAGGTCATATGGCATGCTCCTAGGGATTCCTAGAAATAGAAATGACAAACCTTTCTTAAGATAACCTGCACCATCCAATCTGCTATGGATGAATTCATTTGATAACCCATGAGACACACA
The DNA here is from genome assembly GCA_007115665.2 of Sequoiadendron giganteum. Taxonomy (NCBI): domain Eukaryota; kingdom Viridiplantae; phylum Streptophyta; class Pinopsida; order Cupressales; family Cupressaceae; genus Sequoiadendron; species Sequoiadendron giganteum. Next base: position 182,452,079 of record CM021106.1, read on the forward strand.
ACCATTCTAGCTTAAAAAGAATTAATCTTTCATTTTAAGTTCTAGAGCACCATAATAGTATCTAAGTGAGCTTGATCACATCCAAAGTTCAAATTTAGTAAAGAAATAAGGTTGAGCATTCATAGCCAACTAGTGTACATCACCTAGATGTTAAAGTTTCACCTACCAATGCTATGATAGTGTAGTATTGGGTTGTGGATTCCATAAACCAAGTATTGAAGGTCGAATAGCTTCGCCCAACCACCAACACAAGTAATTAGGATGCTAGAATTATAGAAATGGCTTCCCTATACAAATTTTGAATTTCAAATAAATTTGGGGGATAAATTTTTATGGGTTGGGTAGTATATTTTAGAAAAAATAGTGTCTCAACCTTGTGACTATAATATGTTAATATATTTGAGCATGGGGGGTGCAAGGGGGTACTCCCTCAACGAAGCCCAGGGAGCCCATACCCCCAACAAGGGTTTGGGGGAAGCATCCTCAACAACCAAATTTTATGTATATTTTATTATTGCAAATTTAGATTTTTTTTCATTAGGTCTCATATTTGATGGTAAATATTTTGTTGGCTTGTCTTTCCCTAGAAGATAACCTTACTTTATGAGTGCATTATATTACAACTATGCATTGTGATGTATTCTAAGAGTCTGATAGTTGTTGCATTGCCTCTAGATCTTTGGTTGGTGATACTCTTGTGAGAATCTTGCTCTGCAAATGAAACATAGAAAAATGGGGTTTGTTTTGGGTTATGAAAGGGGGTTCACCAAAATGATAAAAAATAACCCTATTTTACACTATTTCATTCAAAGAAATGAGATCCAAACAATGAGATGACCTACAACCAAAAGGTGAGTCAAATCAAGGTATGAATCAACAAATTTCTTTTCTATGCAAGGACGAGGGTATGAGTTAAATAACACTTTGGGGAGAAAGATTAAGACCATTAAAAAAACTCCAAAATGCAAGCTATAAAATGCAAATGAAAGATTATACTCAAAACTATTGGAAACAACAATCAAAAGACAAATCTGGAAAGGGGAAAATAATGTGTACCATTCACCAAAAGTGCCTTTTGAAGCTCACAGAGGACTCATTCTCCCTATGGAAAATGGGTCCTGGCTAGGGCTCTCTGAAATCTGTTTCTGGGTTCTCTTCTACTATGTTTGCACTCCTAGATTCCCAATTTTCACTATTGGACAACCAAAAATAAATCTTATAGAAGAGTTTTCGTGAAATGACAACTTTCCTTGCAACTTTCTTCAATTTTTCTCTTCAAAGGATCTTTCACCTAAAATCTACAATCACACATCAAAGAGAGGGAAAATGTTGTTTATTAGGTGAATGAGGTTTCCCTTGGTCAAACCCCATTTTGGTAATTAAACCTTAAAATGAAACAAAATAGCATGAAGGACTAATGAATGAACAAGTAATGCCACAACTCACCAAACCCTTGTTTGAACCTTGGATTGTAGATCTACAACTTGCATGAATTGGCTTCAATAGATGTGGATCTTGATCTTGAAACTTGATTTGAAACAATGCCTTTGAATGCTTGAATAGATTGTAATGTCCCCTTGGTAGACTTATCCTAAAAGTATAAAAGCACAAGTTAGGACATCTATTCTATTTTATCAACACATCGTTTTATTAATGTAAATGACCTTGAAGACTTGCATACATCATGTATTATCAACAAAGCACATAATATCTTGTTCATGGTTAGTTCATCTTAGATTTCATAGTTTAAGAATAAGACAGTTAGATGCATTATCGTTTAAGGTATAAATCCACATGATAAGAATATGACTTATTACTCTTGATTGAAATAGATATTCGCCTTGTCTCCTCTTTCCTAACCTCCTTGGATGGTAGAATGGTTGTGCAAAGGGTGCATGAACAATCTCAAATGGGATTCCCTCAAGGTGTTCCACCCATCTTGGGACCGTCCTTCAATGGATCAAATTACCAGCCTTTCCCTCCACAAACTCCCTATCCTTGTTGAGTGCTAGCGAAAGGGAATTTTTGGCTCGAAGTCTATTCTTCAAAGTAAAGTCATAAAAGCTCATTGAGACACAATAATTGTTGCAAGCATCATTATTGGATAATTGAACATAATATATATATATATATACATATTAATGTTCATTATCCACATGCCTAATGTATGTATCAAATATCCTTATTTAGATATATTTATCAACCATCAATTAAATATTCATCAATTCTAATATATTTAAATATATTTGTCAATCATAATATATTTAAATATGTTTATAAAGCATCAACTGTTATTTAAATTACTACTATATTTGACTCTCATTAATAACTAGATTCATAATTGTATTTAATAGTTCTTATTTCCTACTTAAATTATTCTTACCTTTTTTGTTGGTACTCATATATACATTTATATAATTATTCTTCATTTATAGTAAAGAATCATAAATACTTATAAGACTCAATAATTATTGCAAGCATCATTATTGTATATAATAGATATCTATTTCGTAAATATATTATTATATAATTATTTCTAATTGATTTCAATCTTCCAATAATCCCTTGTTATGAACACACATATATATATATATATATATATATATATATATATATATATATATATATATATATATATATATATATATATATATATATCTGCTACTATACTAGAAATATCCATTTTATTTTTGCCTTCATTTTCTATCTAGATTTCTACTTTTAAATCTCCCTTTACTCAAAAGTATATTTCAGATTTTATTTTCTTTTCATTCTATTCTCCTTCCATTCCATTCTATTCCTTCTTCTCTCCATTTCTTATCATTCTTATGTTTTAATGCCATAATGGGAGGGTCATGTCTTTTTTATGAGAAATGTCCATGTATAAGGGCATGTCTTTTAGCTAGTGACCAACCTTTATTATTGTTTGTTGACTATCATATATTTAAGCGCTGCATTTTTTAAACATAGTTGTTGCACCTATTAATGATAGTAATCATGGTTCTCCCCAATGTCCATAAATTGATATAAGTTCCATCTTCATTATTATATTTATAATGGATAGATAATTGTGTTTATTATTTATTATTTGTTATTGTGTTTCATTATTATGTTTGCATGATAATAATATTATCAAGTTATTATTATTATTATTTTATTATTGTGATGTATACAAATAATATTAATTGTTTCATCCATTATATTATTATTATATTCTTGTGAATATTATTTTTGTTATTATGATATTTATAATTAGTAATATTAATAGTTCTATCCATTATGATAATTTCATTATAATTTTAAATTGCTAATGTTCATTTTGTTAATATTTATAATATTATATTATGATTATAATTATAGTAATATTAGATTGTTAATATGTGTAAATACGTAATTTTTTACTTATTTTATTTATTTACATTTCAACGTTTAGTTATTTTAGTGTTTCATTTCGGGGACATGACATAGATCTTGAACTCTACATCACCATATTAGCTTAAACAACATACATGATGCAAGATGACTTTGACATGATGATGGAATCTTGATTGTTGCAATAATTCTTCTACAAATCTGCCTTGAATGCCTTGAAATGCTTTCTTGATCATAAACTTTGCTATAAGGATGCCCACATCAAAAATTGCTAGAAAAAATCTTAGGTGAAACATAGTGAAATGACCTCTTATTTATACTGTGTGCAGTGAAAATCCCTAGTCTAAAATGCAAAATTAAATGAATGCAAAACAAAGGAAACACAACAACACCTAAAATATTAGGCCTAGTTGAAACTAAACAAACATCAATAAAACAACAATAAAGATTATACTTTCACTTGTTTAGCTTGATGAAGTGGTTGGTCATTGAAGATGCCCTTGATGTATGCTTGTTGATGGCAAGCTTGTAATAATGGAGGTAGTTGAATGATGGAATATGGTAGGTGAGAATTAAAAATGGCTTTCAATAAAAATGGCTCAAATGCTACAATAATGGCTATGCAATAATGACTTAACAATCTTAGAACTCTTGAAAATCTTCACAAATCTTAACCTCTAACTTGAAGCCATGACCCTCTATTTAAACAAAAATGGATGGTTGAGATTGATCCACCATGGACAAGATGAAGGATTGTGGTGATTTGAGGACTCACAAGCCCTCACATCTTGCCATGTGGAGGGTGAGATGGAATAAGTACAAAGTGACATAGAAAAGTCCATGTGGTTCCAAGGTACTTGCAAGTACATTGGGATTGAAGACGATTTCTTTAAAAGGGGATTCTTCGTCCCCAAGTGGAGTTGAAAGTGACAAGTGAGGACTTTTAGAAAGTCCACTCTTGTCACCATGGGGATTTGAAAGGGCATTGGATAAATAAAAGTGAATTCAAAATTCACAAGCTTGGAAGAAATCCATGGATAAGACAAGGTTCTCCAAAAGGAGGTCCTTGTCTCATGTACTTGATATGACCTTTGAGATTTTATGGGGAAGAGAAATGCATGGGAGGAATAAGTGTGAATTTTTAATTCACATGGGAAGAGGTCAAACCAAATAAGGTAAGTACCATGAAGGGTTGACTTGAGGACATGCTAGAAAAGGTAAGTGATTAAGATTAAGGTTGTGCAAACAGGTGATTTAGGCAAATTAATGAAGATTAGAAGCAAGTGGCTAAATCTGGAGGATGTGACATTAATCCTGATTAAGGATATGCACATCCTAATGAAGGATTAATTAGATTAACCTAGATTAATGAAAAGGTTATGGAGGATGGGACAAGGAGAGAGAAAGAATAAATTTAAAATTGAAGAAGATAATTGACTAAATTAAATAAATTGATACATTTATTTAATTTAGAGAGGAAATGTTAAAGGATAAAGTATTTAATTAAATACTTTTAGGAACCTTAGAAAATGGGATGATATTAATTAAATATGTCATTTAATTAATATAAATGAAAAGTAAATGATAGGATTTTGACCATATGGAAGTGGTCAAATTTGGATATCTACATTTTGCCCCTCTTCGAAATATTGTTAGAATAACAGTGTTTCGAAGAAAAATAAAATGCAGATGACTCTATAGAGGACGCGACTAGAAAAAAGATGCCCCATTACATAAGAGGTTATGTGGGGTTTCCCAAATGGAGGGGAGTGAAGGGAGATGCCTCAATCACGTGGGGAAATGACCAAGAAAGAGGTATTGATGGATATGGTATGGTATGCCCCCTCGAGAGGGCGGTAGGGGAAGGAAAAGGGGGCCCAGACAACTTTTCGATAGAAAGAAACAAAATGTACCATTGGATAGAGCTCGAAAAACCATGAAGAATGGATTTTGAACAGAGTCAAACAGACACACATGGCACAAATGGCGACCCCAGGAAGTTGGAAGATTGATCGAAGGAGAAAAAGTTAAATAAAGGAAAAAATAACCCTCTATTTTAAAAAGGGGAAAATGAGGGAAGTTTTAAACAGTAATTTGAGAATTACTATTCCTCATTTGCACAGCTGATAGTTGAGTGAGAGAGATGAGAGAAGAGGAAGGAGGAGAGAGAAGATGTTGGAGGATTACGATGATGACATCATCCACTGAGGAGACGAGGTGCAAAACTTTTACCACGAGTGCGCGGTCCCACGCTAGGTTAGGCCCAAACCCTTTTTGTGATTTTGAGCATTGTATAATTTATGTTGGAGTTAAAATGCAATTTAAAGACCTGGGTTTGGGAGTTGGAATAGGTTAGAAAAATGGGTAGAGGGTGAAAATTAATTTCACCCACCGGATAGGAAGAAATGTCAAAAAATGGCGTGGGAGGGAAACAAGGGTTTTAAGAAGAAAATTAGGTAGATTAGAAGAGATTCAAGGTTTGGCCACCCACACAGGGGCGATCGCACCCAGATGATAGGTGGTTGCACCTGCCAAAGGGCAGTTGTGGCCCCATGAGGGGCAACCACACCCCATGGAGGGGCGGTCGTTCCCTGGTTAAGGTGGCCCCACCCTTGCAAGGGGCGGTCGCACCCCGGTGGGGCGACCCCACCTCGACGGGGCGACGATGCCCCAACTGAGGCAACCATGCCCTAAGGGTGGCCATGCCCAAGGGGTAGCCATGCCCAGAAGGGCAGCCACGCCTCAAGGGGTGCCCCCACCTCGAGGGGCGACCGCACCCCAAAAAAGGGCAGTCACGCTCGGATAACACCAAGGGCATGAAACGGTGGGCCAGGAAGAAGATAGAAAGAAAAAGGAAAGAGAAAAAATGCTTAGAAAGGAAAAGATTGTAAAAGGGGACAAATTTAGGAAATTTATCCCCAAGAAGGAGTGTTAGGAAAAGTTAGTGCGAAAAGGAATCTGAGGCAAGGATTGTGATGACTAAAAGGTTGTGTGGTATGGTTGCAGCAGTTTGAAAGCTTGTAGACATGAGAGAGGAGGTCTGAGGTGATGGAGGTGATGCGATAGGCGATGACGGGAGTGGATCATCAAGCTTTGGCCCAAGCGAGGTTGCTGCATATGTTGGGTTATTTGTTTATCAGGGCACATCGAGCGATGCTGATAACCCTAATCGAGTGTTGGGATTCAACAACTTCAACTTTCCATCTCCTGACAGGGGAGATGATAGTGACGCTAGATGATGTCTGGCAGATATTGAGGTTTCCCATAGCAAGGTGTATGGTGAGTGTGATGAGATCAGAGGGAGAGGCATTGGATCAAACTGTGTGGGTCTTGTTCGGGCGAGAGGACCTGCCAGTGCAGAAGAAGGGGATGGATGTTGACAGATGCTTGGGTTTGAGAGTACCATCATTGCCATTGTAACTATGCAGGTTGATCAACAAGATACTCATACTAGATAGGAGTGGTCGATTTTGCAACCTCAACTACATGGAGGTTATTTAGCATATTGCTGAGGGGAGGGATGGGGAGTTTGCATGGGGTCCATGCATCTTGGCACAGTTATACAAAGATATGCACATGGTCTGCTATCGAGAGGGACTCAACATGTGTCATGTGACATTGCTTCAGGTATGGGCCTGAGAGCACATCAGTGTGTCCAGGCCAGATGTGGCGAGAGTGGGTCAAGAGGATACGACATTGCCAGTCACGTATTAGTATGGAGCAGAGTATGACTAGGTATGGTAGTATCAGGGTTCAAGAGATTTAGATGGATGGAGGAGATTATTTGATGACCTAGAGGAGGAGGATATAGTGTGGAGGCCGTATATGACATGACACTTCACCAAGTGGAGGCAGGATGAGGATAGACACAAAGGATACTTCATGACCCGATGTTATATAGCCGGGAAGGAGCATTAGATGTGGAGTCACACAGGCCAAATTAGGTGATGAGGCAGTATGGGTTGATACAGGATATTCTAGGTGCACTCGATAAGTTTAGACGGATTACATGGGAGCGACCATGGGGGGAGCTGATTTTGGTAGAGTTTGCATGAGAGCACTAGGCAACACTGGTGCAGGAGCTAGTGGAGTACCCGGAGAAGGCTGGAGGGCTAGTAGATGCAGGGATTACTGTGAGATATGTAGCATGGTTTGTGCAACATTGACCTGTACGGATTACACTAGAGGTGTCGATTAGGGAGGCATTAGGGTTCAGACCAGAGGATGAGATCAAATTGGTAGGACAGGGGAGAAGGAGAGGGAGGAGGCTGAGGTAGGTAGGGTCAAGGGTAGCGGAGGAGAGGGCCAGGGGTAGCCAGAGCAGGAGGGGAGCAACCAAGGGAAGTTATAGCATGAGGAGGCTAGCAAAGAGATTCAGAGGTAGGCAAAGTAGGAGGACGATAGAGGAGAGCATCAGAGGCAGCTAGAGCAGTAGAGTTGTAGGAGGGACAGCAGGGGGAGGATGAGGCAGGAGGTCAGTGGAGGCCAAGTAGGAGGAGGAGGAGATAGAGGGCACGGGTCAAGCTTGAGAAGGAGAGATATGATGCAGAGGCAATGGGGGAGAGGGAGGAGGCCAAGGTGATAGATATAGGGGATGAGGGAGGGGCAGAGGAGATGGACACAAAGGTACATGATATTCGTTCATTAGCTATGATGCCACCGACAACAAAGGATTTGGCCACACAATTGAGAGGAGCTAAGGCGAGATTACATATCATCGAGCAAAGGTTGAGAGACTCAGAGGTGACAATGAGTACATTGGAGGCGGAGGTGCTCGTGTTGCGGGCCCAACTAGCAGAGAGTAAGAGAGAGTATCGGGCGGTGGTCGATGCAATGTCGCGTCATGAGACAGAGATGTGGAGGGAGGGAGAGAGGCTGCGAGTTGAGATAGATGAGCTATGAGCAGAGGTGAGTGAGTTACAGGCAGAGGTGACTCGTTTGGAGGGAGAGGTATTGAGGGAGCATGAGGCAAGGGAGTCAGTGAAATGGGAGAGAGACAGACTAGAGGCTACCATGACGATACTGTAGGCAGGGGGTTAGCGAGAGTCTGGAGGAGTGGTAGGGCAAATATCAGCAAAGGCTCTAGCAGAGGCAGAGAGGGATATGGAGGATTTGAGGAGGCAGGTGGAGGGACTGCTAAGATGAGCTCCATGACAAGGTTGAGGTGGCAGAGGAGATAGTGGGAGACATGGGATTGATGCAAGAGAGGGAGGAGACCATGAGGGCTCGGGTACAGGTGATGGATATAGAGAGGGAGACTTTACAAACATAGATGTAGGTCCTGCAGGGGGAGAGGGATGTAACAATGCACATATACAGGCTCTGGAGAGAGATGTAGTGCAGGGTCAGGGACAAGCAATACAGGGTGGTGTGATAGGGGAGGAGGTTCAAATACTATGAGTGCAGGCTATGCAGGAGGGGAGGGATAGAGCCCTGGAGCAGGTGTCATGGATGGGATCAGAGATTGAGCATCTATAGTTAGCACGGGGTGTATGGGCTCAGGAGAGGAGATCCATTTGTGGATTTCAGGACAGGTATAGGGCAGAGCAAGATGTAGCTAGACAATAGGTGGGAGATCAGGAGGAGTATATGAGAGAGATGAGCTACTATATGTGTGCCTATTATTTAGTAGTACCAGATCCAACACATCAGGTACCTGCCTATGTTTGAGCGGTGCCACAGATGCCAACGATGTCCCAATCAATAGGGATGCATACCCAGGGATATAGTAGCATGAGAGACACTACCACGTAGAGGGCTAGTGTCGGAGTCACCACAAAGATTGAATGTAGGCAGCTCATGGTGTAGAAGATCAGAGGGATAGGATCCCAGTTATTGATAGGTACATGATGGGATTCAGTACGGAGTAACAAAGAGCTTAGCCATAGCTCTGTATTCATACTTTATTTTGATGACATGTGATGGATATGTATTTTGATATATATGATGGACATGATTATGGACCATGTGATGGACATTGTATTTTTGTTATTTATTATATGATATGCAAGAGCCATTATTGACACTATATGATGTGTATGTGATGGATGATTTATTTATGCATATGTGCATGTTTATGGTTTTATGATCGATGATTATTATGATGTGATGAATGAATATGCCTATAATGATTTATGTTTATTCCTATATGGATGTATGATTACAATATGCAAGATGCCTAACGTTTATGATGTAGGATGTGATGGATGATTTACAATTGTTTCTATGTGGATAAAATGATATGATATGCATGATGTCTAACACCTACGATGCAGGATGTGATGGATGGATTATGATTATTTCTATGTGGATGATATGATATGATATGCATGATGTTTTATGGTGCTATGGATGTGGAAATGAACCTAATAATATGTGATGCAAATGCATAGGATATGTTAATGATATGAACTAAAGTGAATATGCTAATGAATGAATTAAGAATGAAATGACTTTTAAGATGTATAAATTAATTAAAATTAACCTACACAACTTAAAATGATTATGTACATGGGATGTAATGCAACTTAGTGAACCTAAAATACAAAATAAGGGCTTGCACAAGGGTGGAAGTGAAGGAGGTGATAGGTGTGTAACTGCACCTATCAAGAACCATAAGAATCCTAAGGGGAAAGGGGAAGATGGAAGGAATCACCATTTGCACAACCAAAATCCTAAGTCATGGAAAAAGAGAGGATGGAGAATATATGAATGCAAAGGAGGAGAAAATGAAATGCAATCCTAATGCAATTTTCCATCTTCAAAGCATTGATTTTTTCTATAGCATAAGACACCAAGTACCATGGTATGTGGACCAAGGTGAATCAGTGTCCAATGCATAAACAAACACAACAAACAAGAAGGCTATCCCAACACCCCAAATTCATGATGACTTCGATCGGGCCAGGTATTGGGATAACCACAAGCACAGAAGGATGTCCGGATGTAACACAAGACTGTAGGGGTCTTGGCGGGTACTATGTGGGACAAAAAAACAAAAGAAAAATCAAGATATGCCCCTATGTAAACTAGTCAAAACACACCATAATATGATAGATCATGGCGGCCTTGACGAGTATGATAGGGAGCTCAAATGATAAACAAAAGCCAAAAGCATCAAAAGGTTGCAATCAATTTCAAAATGTCCTTTGTCATAGGATCAAGATGATGGATGGGGTTAATGTGGTCTGTTAGGAAGGATACATCCTATTGAGACCAAAGATGGATGCTAAACTAAAAGATCAATAATGATGCAGGATATTCGAAAACCAATTACATCTTATGACACGAATGAATTCCATTTGTGAAGAATCAACTAGATAAGGACATACCTTGACACCATGACACAATACACAAGACTGACTCACCCTAAAGACCTAGGGGCCTGGGGGTTGATCAAAGATTAACCTTGCCTATGTGAAAGCGCAAAGCCCTCGTAGTTCAGGAAAAGACCATGGATAAAAGCGAAAAGAGGACGTTGAAGAAAAATCATGGAGGACACCCTCAAGATAGACCAACAACAAAACAAAAGCAAAAGAAATCCCCGGGGATGGATCAGATGATCGACCTTGCCTATGTGTAAGCGTAGGGGCAACATAGCTCGAAAAGGACAAAATACCAATTGATAAGTGAGAGCGAAAAGAGGAGAATGCAGATAGACGATGAAGGATAAAATAGATGGAAAAACATGCCCCGAGGGTGGATCAAATGATCAACCTTGCTTACGTGCAAGCATAGGGGAAACATAGTTTGACAAGGACAAGATGGATGAGAAAAGATAACAAAACAGCCCCAGGGGTGGATCAAATGATCGACCTTGCCTACATGAAAGCACAGGGGCAACCTAGTTTGCCAAAGACGGAAGGACATGATAGTGGAAGACGACATGAAATAAATCCTCGGGGGAAAATCAAATGATCAGCCTTGCTTATGTGAAAGCGCAGGGGCAATGTAGTTTGCCAAAGACAAGATGAGATCCAGATGGAGACCGACACGATGAAATAACCTATATGGAGATGACCAAATCGATGAGACGACACAAGATTAGATTAGGATAAAAGCTTAGGATGATGGATAGCGGATGAGGTTCATCCAATGCTCAACCAAAATATACCAAGTGACCAGATGATGCAAGTGGATGGAAGGATACAATTGATAGGATGATTAGGATATGGGATATGGATGGATAAATTATAAAGTAACTAGGACGCAAGGTAGATAATGATTAAGCCCTATACGAATGGCGCATGTTGCCATATTTTCACCAATCATACATATCCAAGGCACTACCAAGGGTGGTTTTCACCATAGGATGAATAATTTCTCTTTACTATTTTTGATTTTTTTTATTTTTTGATTTTTTTGTATTTTGATAGTTTTTTACTTTTTTTTTGTATTTTTTGGTTTTAACAGGAAGGATACCCCAGCTAACCTAAGTATAAAACTTCTTCAGATGCATGATATTGATGGGTTCTTTTAGGGGCTCTCCTTTAGGTGTAGACAACGTGTATACTCCAAAACCATATTTTGTGGTGATGATGTAGGGAACTAACCAATTTTCTTTGAACTTGTCTTTCTTATCCCGATCTTGCTAATTGTGTTGATTTTATTTAAGGACTAAGTCGCCAATATTGAACTGGCAAGGGTGAACCTTCTTATTGTAGCTTCTATTGAGCCGATGTTGATAGGCTTGTAGATGGTTGTAGGCTTTGATCCATTTTTCATCTAGGAGTTCCAACTGAGCAAGTCATGCGACCCGGGTGTCTTCGTCAGTGATTAGATTCTTCAGAGAGATGCGAAGTGATGGGATTTAGATTTCAATAGGAAAAATAGCTTCAACACCATAAACTAGTGAGTATGCACTGTTACTGGTGGGGGTGCAGATGGATGTACGATAGGCCCAAAGGGAAGGATGGGGGTGGAGATGCCAATCTCGACCAGTGTTAACCATCTTTTTAATGATTTTAATCAAGGTTTTGTTGGTTTCCTCTGCTTGACCATACCCTGGGGGTAATAGGGGGTAGACCAACGATGTTGGATATGATAAGTTTCACAGAGGAATTTCATGCACTTGTTTTTGAATGGCTTTCCATTGTCCATGATAATGGTGGAGGGGATTCCATACCTGCAGAGGATATGGTAAAGGATGAACTTGGATATCTGAACACCAATAATTTGGGTGAGGGGTATGGCTTCCACCCACTTAGTAAAGTATTCAGTGGTTGTGATGATGAAAGTGTGATCGTCGGAGGATGAAGGGTAAATCTTGCCGATCAAATCAAAACCCCATTGTGAAAATGGCCATGGTGTTGTGATGGGTTGTAACTCTTGTGCGGGAGCATGAATTAGATCTGCATGTTACTGATAGGGAAGGCACCTCTTGAAAAAATCACAAGAATCATGTTCCATAGTAGGCCAGTAATATCCCGCTCTGAGAATCCTCTTGGCTAGGTCCATGCCATTAAAATGGGCCCCACAGATACCACTATGTACTTCTACCAATGTGGTGTGGGCTTCAGTCTCATTTAAACATCAGAGGAAGGTTCCATCATACCCGCATCAATAAAGCGTATCACCTATGATAGTGTAATGGGTTGTGCATTAGATAAAGGATTTTAGTTGCTTACGTGTGTGGTCAGATGGTAAGGTGTTGTCATGAAGATAAGTGTAGATATCTTGGTACCAGGGGGATTCAGGACCTACAATGTCGCATACCATTTCACTCTTAGGGATGTCATATGCAGGGATTAATAGTTGCTCCATGAGGAACTCACATTCAGTACAATCTCTGGGCATGCCAAGGAGGGAACCAATGGTGGCCATGGTGTCAGCTTCTTTATTCTATACTCTAGGTATTTGATCAAATTGGATGGAAGCAAAGTACTTCTTGAAGTTATCTACCATTCATTTGTAGGGTAACAACTTATCATCTTTTGTTAGGAACTCATCATTGACTTGCTTGATAACCAGTTGGGAGTCACCAAAGACATGCAGGTGAGAGATGCGCCATTGGACTGCAATCTTAAGGCATGTAAGAAGAGCTTCATATTCAATAATGTTGTTGGTACAAGGAAAGGCTAATCTAAATGACTCTGGTATGTAATCACCCTGGGGGGTGACAAGCAAGACTCCTACTCCTGATCTATTATTTGTGTGTGATCCATCAAAGTATAGTGTCCATGTGGTGGCTTCTGAAACTACAAAGACCCCTTCATTAGGAAACTCTATTTCTAAAGCATAAGCATCTACTAGTGGAGCATCTGCTAGTTGATCTGAAATTACTTGTCCTTTGATTGCTTTATGATCCACATACTCTATGTCAAATTGACTTAGCAACATGGCCCATTTAGCCATGAAACCAGTCAATGTTGTTCTAGATAACATATATTTAAGTGGATCAACCTTAGAGATTAGCTTGACTGAATGAATAAGCATGTAGTGTCTGAGTTTCTTCAAGCTGAAGACTACGACGAGACAAGACTTCTCCATTGGGGAATAGTTGAGCTCATAACCTACTAAATTTTGGCTGATGTAGTAAATTTCTCTTTCTTTGGATGACTCATCATGTTGTGCTAACAATGCCCCCAGTGCCATGGAAGTAGCTGAAATATAAAGGAGGAGTGGTTTTCCCAGAATAGGTGGCATTAGGATAGGTGGGTGAGCCAAATATTCTTTGATCTAATCAAAATTGAGTTGATATTGTTCGTTCCACTTAAATGCAATATCTTTCTTCAAGAGATGTGTGAACGACTGACACTTGTCAACTAGTTGAGCAATGAACCTTCAGATGGATTGGAGCTTACCTTGCAGACTTCTTAGTTGTTTTAGATTGTGGGGTGGAGGCATTTCCATGATTTCCTTGACATTAGCAGGATCAACCTCAATTCCTCTATGGGAGACAATGAACCCCAAGATTTTTTCGGATGTAACACTAAAAACACATTCTTCGGATTGAGGCGTAATTTGTACTGTTCAAGACATTCAAAGATCTTTTTGAGGATGGTAGGGTGTTCTTCCCTCGTTCTTGATTTTCCTAATAAGTTATCAACATAGTCTTCCATTATTATGTGGATGAGGTCATGGAAGATAATTGTCATAGCATGTTGATATGTTGCCCCTGCATTCTTAAGGCCAAAAGGCATGACATTATAACAAAATGTACCCCAAGGTGTAGTAAAGGCGGTCTTGTGTTGATCCTCGGGGGAAATCTTAATCTAGTTGTAGCTAAAGAAACCATCCATGAGGGACAACATCTCATGTCCTGTGGTGAGATCGACCAACATATCAATATTTGGCAAAGGGAAGTCATCCTTGGGACAAGCTTTGTTCAGGTCTTGGAAATCTGTACAGATTCTAATATCTTCGCTGGGTTTAGAAACTGGGACTATATTGGAGATCTAGTCGAAGTAGTCAATTGGTCAGATGAATCCTGCCTCCAACAACTTTTCCAATTCTTTCTTAACTAGTAAAGCCACTCGAGGGTGCATTTTCCTAAGTTTCTGCTTGACAGGTTTTGCATTAGGATGAACATCTAGGTGATGTACCACCAGAGTAGGATCAAGGTCGAGCATGTCTAAATATTTCTTGGTGAAGTTGACAATTCCTTCTTTAAGGAGCGTGGTGATGGTAGAGTTTTCTTCTTCTGACAATGCTTTAGCCACATAAGTGATCTTGGGATTCTCCTCAGTTCCCAAGTTTACTGCTTGTGTTTCTTCGATCAAGATGGATGATCAACCAAATAATTGAGTCCCTACAAGGGGAAGATGAACATCCCCATCTTCTAGCGCCTCATCAAGGTTTTCAATAGTAGATACACCATTTGTTTTTACTTTTTCAAAGTCACAAAGTGCCTCAGGGAGGTTTTCACCAGGTAACCCATTTTGATTTGGTTTCTTTTTATTTTTGCGGCTGGGGTGTTCATCTTCCCCTAATCCCATGAGATGTACATATTGGTCCACTGAGGGAAAGGTGTTGGGAGGTGTGGTACCTTATAGGTAATAGTCTATGAGCTCAGGATGTTTGATGGATAAGGTGATGGTGCAAACAGATAGGCATTCGAACATGGAAGGGAGGTCGATGTGATCAATGCCATTGTACGCATGTATGATGGACTCCTCCTCTAGTATGTATTCGAGGGAACCATCATCTACAGTAACATTATTAGAAGTACTAGAGGATGCTACAAGACCCTTCTGTTTAATATCATAGCCCAAACCTATCTTCTTCAGATGTAGAGAAGATTCTATTGGTTGTTGTATACCTTGTTCTGTTACACCAAGGCCTCCCCCTTGATAATTATGTTGTTTTGCAATCTTAGAAGGCAAACGATAGGCCTCTTCGAAGTATTCCTTTAAGGGAGAGATGGTTCAAGTTCCTCACAATACACCCACTAGATGATGTCATCATCGGGTGTATCTTGTCGTAATCTAGGAGAGCGGAAAGTGCTAGATCCCACAGTTGGAGCATGGAGGGTGATTGTCTTCTCATCATCTTTTGGAACATACTAAGATGGTTGACCATATGTACATGGTGAGGGTGGAATGGTTGCCACATTCAATGATGTATGCATTTCGTACTCACTACATCCCTTGTCAATGATCTGGACCTTGGTGATGGTGGAATCAGGTGTGGATGAAGTGGTGTTTAATGTGTTGGTGGATGGATGAGAATCTGATGTCTAAGATGCCCCCATTTCTACCCTAGGGCAATAATGAGAATGGGGAAAGGAAGCCTCTAGGGCACGCCAATATTCAAATGGTTGAGGGTCAGCTTGTATAGTTACTTCCATTCCTTGAAATGGGAATTTCAAACATTGGTGATAGGTTGATGGGATGGCTTGCATAGAGTGGATCCATGGGCGGCCAAGAAGGATGTTATATGGAAGTTCCAGGTCCAAAACATGACACATAGTATACTACACAATGGGCCCACTTGACTAGGAAGACAAATAGTGCCCTTAGAATCTCGTTTTGCATTATCATATGCTTTGATGGTGATAACCTGATTATTTAGGTAAGCTTGGGTGTATCCCACCTGTTGTATAAATTTTAATGTACAAAGATTTAGGGTAGAACCATTATCTATCAATACCCTTTTTACTTTATAACAATTCACACCAACCTTAAGGTGAAGGGGACGGTTATGACTTGAGTCAAGGCGTGGTATATCTTTCTGATTGAAGACTAATTGGTAGGTTGTTGAAAGATTTCCTACCAATGCTTGGAATTATGTGGGATCTATGTCGTTGGGGACTTGAGTGCTTTGTAAGGCTTTATTCAGGATATCTTGATGCACAGGGGAAGACTTAAGCAGATCTAGGATAGAAATCTGAGCCGAGGTCTTGCCTAAGTGATCAAGGATGTTGTACTGTGAACTGATAGATGACAACTAGGTAGATGCAAGGGTTGCTAGGACTGTGACGTGGGTGCGATGGGTGGTAACAACACATTGTGGGTCTTTACCTTTGACGTGTATCATGGATACACGCGGCTCCACTTGTTCTATGTATGTGACAAGACCTTGGTAATTGTATGGCACATTTTTATAACTAATGTTATTAGTGTTGTTATTCTGTTGGTTGGTGTTGCTAGGTCTAGGATTGGAGTTGGATGTACTAGGACCCTGATTATGCTTGGGAAAAGCATTTTGATATATTTGAAGTTAAGCATTAGATGAGGTTGTCATGTTAGCATCCACATGGATTTCACCCTGATCTATGAGATTTTGGTCGTATGTTTTTAGATTTTGGCACTTATCCAATGTGTGTCCTTTAATCTTGTGAGATTCACAATACTTGTTTTCTTTGAACCAAGTTGGCCTGGGCTTGGACTCGTTAAGGGGATTGGTTACAAGATAAGTGATGGGGTAGTTAGCTTGGAGGAGCTTGTTAAACATGACGCTAAGGGGTTCTCCCAACTAAGTAAACTGGCATTATTTCCCCCTTGGTTGTTTTGATTTGACTATTGTGGCGGACGAGGTGCTCGTTGGGGCACAAATATGGCGTTTGGGATTGACTGTTGCTATTGAGGAGGATATTTTGGCAAGGTGGTAGCCACATGGACATGTTTGGTGTTAGTGACACCATCATTAACAACATTTTTATTCTTATTCCAGTAACGAGCTTTATCTCTAGATGACCTCTCTTTATTGGAACTGAAAATTTTGACTTGCCCTTTGGCAACAAGGGCTCTTTTCAGGATAGGACCCTTCTCCACTAGGGTCACAAAGGTGGTGATGTAGTGGAGTTAGAAGTTGTGAGCCATGTCTGGATGAGAATTTTTGATAAACACTGTAACCATGTCTTTTTCCTGTAGTGGGGATTTCATTTGGTTGGCTAAGGCTCACCATATTTGTAGATAGCTCGCAAAGGTTTTTCCATCACACTATTTTTCTTTCAGGAGATCAAGCATGCCAATATCCTTCTCCAGATTAAAGGAGAAGTGGGAGATGGATTTTTCTGATAGCTGCATAAAGGATTTGATGGATCCCTTTTCAAGACCCATGAACCAGTTAAGAGCAACCCCCTCTATGCTCTTAGGGAATAGTCATATGAGGTAGTTGTCATTGTGCATGACTTCTTGGCAGTGGGCATACAATTATTGCAGATGAGCTTTGGGATCTTTGGTTCCCTTGTACTTATCAAACTTTGGTATTTCAAAGTGTTTAGGGAAGGGAACCAAGGAAATGGAGGGATCAAATGGATAGGGACAAATTTCCTCAAATTTGAATGATTGTTCACCTATCCCAGCTTGTATGTCCTTCAACGTAGCCTTGACTTATTTCAAGTCTTTGTTGATAGGTGTTGTAGGAGCTGGAGTAGGTTGATTGTATATATGGTACTGTTGGTATGATGAGGATGGTATAACAACAGTTGGATCATAGGCGGGTTGAGGTGTGTAAGGAGACGCTTGTTGGATTTGATTGGTATAGGTGGATTGGGGACTAATGTATAGCAGATATGAGGATGATAGATTGTGATGATAAGAGGTGGAAGTCGCTTTTTGGTAGGGTGGCTACTATTGATAATAAGAAGCAGACGAAGCACCCTATTGTTCTACAAGATTTTGATAATACAAAGAGGTAGAACCTCCTTGTTGATATGGCGATGGTTGTTGGTAGTAAGAGGTGGAAGGTGCACCCTCCTGATAAGACCATTGTTGTTGGAGATAGGATGGATAGGATTGGTATTGATGTGCAACGGTGGGCTACTGCGTGACGTATGGTGGTATTTGTGGATTTGATGGCTGTTGATAGAGATTGGTATATGAATATGGAGGGTTTGTGTAAAGTGGCAGCTAGATCCATGTTTGATTCTGAACAACCTGATGATGATTGGAATCAAGATGGGATGGAACAATGTATGTGGTGGATGGATGATAAAGATATTCCGTAAGAGGATTTTGTGCAGGAATGTGTATATGCTGCAATGAAGGTTGTTGTTATGGCAGTTTTTGGTAAGATGGGTGAGATGGAATATGTTGTTGTTGTGGGACTAGTGCAAAAGTGCCATGCGATGGTTGTGGTGGCTGAGATGTAGTTTGTGTCACTTGGTGTGGTGGTTGCGTAGGAATTGAAGTGTTTTGTTGTGGGATGGGGATGTTGTGCTATGGAGGTTGCTGATGAGGTGGTAAGGATGAAGCACCAACAATAGCAATGTGTTGTGGTGGTGTTTGCAATGAAGTGGATTGGTGAGGATTAGGGGGAGGTTGCTGAAACACAGGTGGTGGTAAGTTGCTAGCAGGTGCAGATCCTGGATTTGAAATTAGTACAAGGATAGGTGTGCCCCCAGTATTGATAGGTGGTTGACTAGGATGTTGAGATGGAAGTGGCAGAGTGGATGAGATGTATGGAGGCATGTCGTAGGCGTAGGGGTCGTGATGCTTGGGTTGCACTGTAGAGGTTGCAGTTGGGAGATGAGGATAACTAACAACTTGGTGTATCACAACGTTTCCAAAATTAGGATGATACCAAATCTCTGTGGGTGCACCTTCGGGGACATATGAATTTCCTGGGACATTTTATGAAGTTTGCAGATCGACAAGTATGGGAAGAGTGTGGGTATCGAAATATTATCACATCAAAATCGGATGGTGGTTTGACTCCTCTCATGAGCAGAGTGGCAAGAATCTTATCCCCACATTTGTTGAGGAGACGATATGTCATCTGAACATTAATAGGATCATTAAGGTATTCATCAACAGTGACTTCAGGTTGGTTAACCATGTTTTTGTCACCGGATGGTGTGGTGTTTTGGATGTCGGTGTTGGATTGTGATGAGGCACCATTATGGGGATCTTGTGAGATGTTTGGTTAGGAACCTTGGGCTTGTTGGTCTGTCATTTTCTGTTTTGCTTGTGAATAGATCTGAACGGGCATGAACATGCAACACAACTAGGTGGTCTAAGATGTAACTAAACTCCTAGGATGCAATGTAAGGATGATCTAAATGATGATTGGATGAAAGATTCAAATGATTGGATAGTTGGATGAATTGATTGGATAATTGGATAAAGATATGATTGGATTGGATAAGATTGATCACTAAAATGATTGATAGGATTGGATGAAATTGGATTAAGAATTGGTTGATTAGATGATTGGAAGGGTTTCTAAACTCGGTTCAGAGATCACCCTAGGTGACTTAAAGTGCTGATTGATTGGATTAAAGGATGAACTGATGATTACGACACCGAATCCACTTTGAGATGGAAGGGGATTGATAGGGCCAAGGATGATGATAGACTTAGGACAGATGGTGATCCTAAGCAGATGTTGAAGGATGACGATTAGTTTCAAACACTTAGGTCAATTCGGATAACAACTTCAAACAAAGTTCAGAGGATTTGGATAAAGAAAACCATAATGGATGTTGAACCTAAAGGATGATTAAGGATACACCTATATGATTTGGATAATGATTTGAATGCAAATGGATCGTGATGCAGGTGGATTGATATGAGGATTATGCACTGACGAGATGTGTAAATAGCTGAGCAGACAATAAGTTTTTCAGAATCTTGGGATACTGGCTTTTCAAATCAAACTTGGGAAACAGATTCAGTTTTAGGGCTGGGCCACCCAAACTTGGGCAGGGTCGCCCAGATAGGGGTAGAGTCACCCAAACAGATCCTGGTTTTGACTTAGTTCAAAAGAATAGTCAAGTGGTATTGATGAATGAACTTCCAAAATGGGAAAACAGGTTCACAAAATGGGTGAATGATTCCTCGAAACAGGTGAACGGATGCACGAGACAGAGGAACGACACTCAAAATGGGAAACAGGTTCCCAAAATGGGTGAACGACTTCCCATAATGGGTGAACGACTGGTCGGAAAGAGGGAAGGATGTTCAGAATGGGCAAACCGATATCCGAAATGGGTGGACAAATGGTCAAAATGGCTAAACAACTACCCAAAATGAGGGAACGACACTCAGAACCAGAAAATGGGTATTTGAAACGGGGTAACAACTAGTAGAAAAAGGCTAAAAATGACTGTTCAGAGGGTAGGGTCACCCCTTTTAGGGCAGGGCCACCCCTTTAGAGGGCAAGGTCACCCAAACAGGGGGCATGGTCACCTAAACATGGGGCAGGGTCACCCAAATAGGGAAAATTGCTAAAATTTTGATTTGGATAGGATAAACAGTAGTTGAGACAAGGAGCAGGGTCACCCCTTTGAGGGAAAGGTCACCTGTTTGAGGGAAGGGTCGCCCCTTTGAGGGAAAGATCACCTGTTTTAGGAAAATTGGTGAATTTTGACTTGGTCTGAGTGAAAAATGACTGAAACAAGAAGGGCGGGGTTGCCCCTTTGAGGGTGGGGTCGCTTGTTCAAGGGCGGGGTCACCCCTTTTAGGGCAGGGTTACCCAAACTTGGGCAGGGTCACCTCTGTGTGTTGGTCTGAACCTAACTTAGGCAAAAACAACTATGGAAAATGACCAAAAATAGCAAACAAATGGCCAAGATTGACTGATAAACATTGGTTTTGCATAAGAAGACAATTCAGACAACACAAGCCTAAGTCTAGTGTTAAGAGTATGGCCAAAACAATCCTCTATTTAGGGTGAACAAGGCAACTAAGGGCGTCCCTGATATATGCACGGTACGTGGGGCACAACCGTGAACACCAACCTATCTCTAGACGTGAGTTAGGAGCAACCAACAAGATATTGGGAGATTAGACCAACTCTTCATGTCTTATCTAGGTATCACCCTAGCTTCGACACTCTGCCAGACACGATGTGACTGGATTGAGGTACGAATTTTGCCTCCCCCCTTTATATACCCCACTGATAACATGTGGTTAGGATCGTCCCTTGGGGTGATGAAATCCCCAAGCAGGTCCTGCTAAGAAAATTAAAAAGGGGTAAAAAAAAGGACTTAAGTGGACTATGATTTTTCTTCACCCGAGATTGCCAAATGGTGCAAGGGGATTGGATACGTCAATAACCCACTTATACAAGCACAACAAACAAGTTTATTGACCCCTCTTAATTAAATTTATGTTCCTAGTTAAGAATGAAATCAACGAGTTAACTAAAACAAGAAACAAGTTTTCTCCCCCTGCAACAAATGTGTTAGTAGTTTCATTTTTATCGTCTTCAATAATCGAGTTGCACAAATGTTAGTAATGAAACAACATTCACAAACAAACACAAGTTAGCAAGTCAGAAATAGTGAAAAACAACCTGAATATGGTTTCTAAAATGACAAACTTACTGTCTATTTTACCTGTTTTCCTATGTTCTGGGCATGATTGCTTCTGTGTTTTGGGCACAATCGACTCTTAGGGCGGGGTCGCCTGTTTGTCCAAAATATGTAAAAACAGTTAGAAACACAAAAAAATAGAAACTGAAAATCTAGACTTTTGGGCGGGGTCGCCCCTTTGTGGGCGGGGTCACTTGTTCATAGGTGAGGTCGCCCCTATGTGGGCAGGGTCACCTATTCAGTCCAGAATTTGCATAAAAGTCAAAAACAAAGAAAAACAAAGAAAACAAAAAAATAGGGTTTTGGGTGGGGTTGCCCCTTTCTGGGCAAGGTCGCCTGTTCGTAGGTGGGGTCACTTGTTTGTCCAGAATCTGCAAAAATAATTAAAAACATAGAAAAACAAAAACTGGAAATTTGGATTTTTGGGCGAGGTCACCCCTTTATGGGCGAGGTCGCCTTTTTGTGGCAGGGTCGCTCTTTTGAGGGTGGAGTCGCCTCTGTGTTCTTGAACCTGCAAAATTTCAAAAAATAAAAAATGTAAAAGTGACAGACCCATGACGTGGGTCCCACCGGGTGTGCCTGAAATGTGTGCAGTGAAAATCCCTAGTCTAAAATGAAAAAATAAATGAATGCAAAACAAAGGAAATACAATAACACTTCAAAGATTAGGTCTAGTTGAAACTAAACAAACATCAATAAAACAACAATAAAGATTATACCTTTCATTTGTTTACCTTGATGAAGTGGTTGACCCTTGAAGATGCTCTTGATGTATGCTCCTTGATGACAAGCTTGTAATAATGGAGGTGGTTGAATGATGGAAGATGGTAGGTGAGAATGCAAAATGACTTTGAATGCAAATGGTTTGAATGCTGCAATAATGGCTTAACAATCTTAGAACTCTTGAAAATCTTCACAAATCTTAACCTCTAACTTGAGGCCACGATCCTCCATTTAAAGAAAAATGGACGGTTGAGATTGATCCACCATGGACAAGATGAAGGACTATGGTGAGTTGAGGACTCACAAGCCCTCACATCTTGCCATGTGGAGGGTGAGATAGAATAAGTACAAAGTGACATAAAAAAGACCATGTGATTCCAAGGTACTTGCAAGTACATTGGGATTGAAGAGGATTTCTTTAAAAAGGGATTCTTTGTCCCCAAGTGGGGTTGAAAGTGACAAGTGAGGACTTTTAGAAAGTCCACTCTTGTCACCATGGGGATTTGAAAGGGCATTGGATAAATAAAAGTGAATTCAAAATTCACAAGCTTGGAAGAAACCCATGGATAAGACAAGGTTCTCCAAAAGGAGGTCCTTGTCCCATGTACTTGATATGACCTTTGAGAGGTCATCACGAGGAAGTGAAATGCATGGGGGAAATAAGTGTGAATTTTTAATTCACATGGAGAAGAGGTCAAACCAAATAAGGTAAGTACCATGAAGGGTTGACTTAAGGACATGCTAGAAAATGTAAGTGATTAAGATTAAACTTGTGCAAACAAGTGTTTTAGGAAAATTAATGAGGATTAGAGGCAAGTGGATAAATATGGAGGATGTGACATTAATCTTGATTAAGGATATGCACATCCTAATGAATGATTAATTAGATTAACTTAGATTAATGAAAAAGGTTATGGAGGATGGGACAAGAAGAGATAAATAATGAATTTAAAATTGAAGAAGATAATTGACTAAATTAAATAAATTGATACATTTATTTAATTTAGAAAAGAAATGTTAAAGGATAAAGTATTTAATTAAATAATTTTAGGAACCTTAGAAAACAGGATAATATTAATTAAATATGTCATTTAATTAATATAAATAAAAAGTGAATGATAGGATTTTGACCATATGGAAGTGGTCAAATTTGGATGTCTACATATACATATGTTAAGATTAATTCTCAAAATTTAAATAACACAAGTTGACATGTGAATACACATTTGAAATCATTGAAAAACTGCTAAAAACATAGTTTGAATCTAGGTCCTAGGCCTGAGTGAGGACTCATTTTCCCTATGGCGAATGGGTCCTAGGTCACTTACCTAGGACACACATTGCTCAATGTTAAACATTATGTTATGGAATTTATGAATGTCGGGTTTTATCCCTCAAAAATTATAATTAATTAGGCTTGGATTTGAATTAAAGGGGTCAACTAAAGCATAATTAACCTCAATTAATTAATAAAGCCCTAAATTAGTGTGAAAGTGTAAAGGTACACCTTACAACACCAAAAATAAGACACAATTAAGTCCATTTTATTTAAATAAGGCCCTAAACTTAATGTGAATATGTAAAATACATATTACAACACTAAATTAAGGCATAATTAAACTCATTTTATTATTAATTATTTATTCCCAAATTAAGTGTGAAAATAGATACATTTTTCTACACTACAAGTATATTTAATCTTTATGATTTTTGAATAAATATTGGGCAGATTTTGGAGTGTGGGTTTTTTTTTTGTTTTCTCTCGGAAGGGTTTTCCCCATGTAAATCACCATGTTGTGGTATGCATGATATTTGTGTTTAATTTCTATAACTATTGTAAAGATTTGAAAAGTTTTGCATTGCCTCCCTCTCAAGGTTAGTGTAGGAAGTTGTTTCACTACCGTAACTTCCTGAGAGTATAGTCTATATATCTTAGTTTATGTGCCCATTTAGACCTAGATGACATTTTGTATAATTGAACTTTTGAGCCTTATGTATAGGTTGATTCTCACCTCTTTTTTTTGCTATACATGGAGCCTAGACGTATGTTTCTAAAAAATAATACATAGAACATTGTAATGATCAATGAACTTAATAAGAAGCAGGTGTTGTTTGAAATGATTCTCAACTTGTCTTTATCCACCATTATGTATTATGTATGTATTTTTTATTGATTATTACATCATAATATATTAAACTTTGCTTTGATAGTATATCTATTCAATGTAAACCTTTTATTTTTCTTTATTTGCTTCTTGCAATCTTTATCCCTTTTAAGTCCCATTAGCATGACTTTAAACTAAGCATTATGATAGATAAGGAATCAACCTTCCAATTTCAAGGGTTATTTTGTAAGGACCACCCTCATTGCACAACCACATTGTTGCTTGCAAGACTTTCCATATTCTTAGACTTGTATGTTACATTGACTCTTAAAAAATCTTTTAGATCAAACCAACAATACTTAAGAAAAAATAGAAAAATACATTATTTATAATAAGAACGTAATCTTAAATGTAATAAAGGCCAAGACTTATTACATAATATGGCCTTTATTACATAATAAAGAAGTAAGAGTCCTAAGACCAATATGAATATGTTTAAGAGGAGAAAAATAAATTACCATGCACATTTCCTCCTTCCAACCCTAAATATGGTCTTAAACCTCATAAATAATGACTAGAAATTGAGTAATAAAGTTACTTTATTGATTCATGAAACTATTATGAGCCTTTTCACGAATCTTTTCCTACACCTAAAATGTGTTCAATGCCAAATTGTTAGTAGCTTGCTTGGATATACCATTCATTATCCGCACTTTATCATGGAATGCACGACTTATGAGGATATCCGTACTCAATATGAGGGCAACTTAAACGCTGACAACTTGCATGAGTTATTCGAGGAAGAGAGGATCAACAAGACGGCTAATTTTTTGGTCAAAATTCATAGCAGAAGATCCAACATTGAAAAGAATATGGAAATCTCTTAGCTTTTTGACCCTTGGTCCCTTAGACTGTTTGGTCTCGTAGACGTCATTAAAATCTCCTTCATTCATTCATTCATTCATTAACTCTTTCAAAATCGTTATTCATTCTTATGTTGGGTTTATATGTTTAAATTGTAATATACTATCATGTCAACAAATTTGAACATTGACATTACATTGTCATCTTGCACGGAGAGAACTATACGAAGATCTTAGTTCTGTATCTAAATTCTTTGTGCATTTTATAAGTTTTGCGGCAGCTCTCTACCTACTAAATTTGCGAGGATGAATGGGAGCAGAAATTGTTACGTTAGCATTCAGCGATTGTTGCGTCATTTCTCCTCCGGTGTGGAATAATACTAATGCCTTCCCATATTCTACATTTTTTCAGAAACCTTGGAAGCTTGAAATAATAATGTCTTTAAAGCACGCAAATGACAGGGACACAGCCTCCCATTCGAGTGGGGTTAACGGAAAACACAGGTAGAGGAGTTTTCGCAAATAGGGAGATTCGAACCGGGGACCTCATACACACTGACGACCCCTTTGTTGCTCATCCTTATCTCTCCGCCGTGGATAAGGTAACCTTTTCTCGTGGTTTTAAAGTTGTTAATTTTAGAAGTATTTAGAATTTTTGTGTAGAAGACTTAGAAACAACACAATTTTTGTTTTGTTTTGAGTGGGTAAAATTTATTTTTATCTTAGAATAGAATAGAAGGTTTTTAACATTCACAAGGTCAAAGATAGCTTATTGTAGAGTGACTCTGCCATTTTTACTTTTTGAAGTGCTGATCTTTTGATATTCTCTCAACCATCGCCTCGCTGAATAGATCTTGAAATGATGTTGCTGGTAAATCACTTCTGTACTTGACTTGGATGTCATTGTCAGCTTTACATTCTAAAATAAAGTGCTTTTCTGTTTCCATTGTCCCAGCTGTGCAAAAGACACAAACTCTCTCTTTCCATACTCCTTTTGGCCTTTTCCATATGCTTTTCTGTTAGTCCTCAACTGGGCAATGAGAATCTTTCCTCTCCAAGGGATATTGGCCTCTAAATAGGCCTTTGGTTAATGGTTAGAAGTGGGGTTAAATTCCTCAAGGTAATAATTTTTTCCCTAACGTTTTTGTCCACATAGACTTGTGAAACTTATCTACAACAAATGTCTTTATTTCTTTGCCATTGTCAAGGCAAGCATTCAAGTGAATGTGTCATTTGTTCATCCACCTACAATCTTGCTTTATTAATGACTTCTTTCTTTCACTCAAGACATATTTAAAGACAACATTAAGTCAGTGATTTGCCTCCATTTGCTCAATTTTTTTCAGATATCTTAAAAGGTACACCATAGCAATGGCTTCAATAGGAATTGTACTTGTTTCAGCTAGAAGAATCTTATAGGGGACTGAGGTTTTTAACTTGAATTTTTTTGTGATTGTGCATTTTTGGATTCTCTCTATTCACATTCATTTGGTGTTTGAAGTGATGCTATCCCATATTTCACACCCATAGAGCACCACCAAAATTACTAATAGCCCAAATCGATTGTAAATAGTTTTCTAATCCTATAACTTTGCCTCTCTACATCTATTTTGAAGGGCAAAAAGCGTTTTCTACCTTCCCAAAGTTCTCTTCCTTTTGCAAGTTTCCCAACTAAGTTTGTTGTTGAAGTCCATTTCAGGATATCTATACTCCTTTATTTCCCCTAAAATACTTCCTTCAAAATAATGTCAAACTGAATTTTTTTCTTTCTATTGGAGAAGATCAATGATCTTGGTCTTGCTACTATTCACTTACATACCCACATTTTTGCAAAAGTGCTCAAGGGCAAACAAATGCCTTTGTAACCCTTAGAGAGGACCTAGCAATCAAAATAAGATCATTGGTGTACAAGAGAAGCTTGACAACATATTCCCCTAGAAGAACACCATACCCACCTTTCCAATTGAACCATTCTTCAAGTTTGGTGATATATTGGTCAAAGAGTGTAGGAGATAACATGCATGCTTGCTTAACTCCAATGTCTCTCCCAAAACTTTTTGAAGTACCTTATGAGTTCTAATTTATTCTTGACTCTCTTTATAGAGCTTGTTGACAATTGCTCTAAATTGCATTAGGTTACCAAGATCCTTCATGACGAGCACTTAGTTATACTAAGAGGGGGAGGGGTGAATCAGTATATCAGTATAATAACAATATTTTACTTTTCAAACCTTAATTAACCATAGTAATAACACACATGCAAGATCTAGCAATTAAGAACACAAGACGAACATACGATTTACATGGAAACCCTTGTGGGGAAAAATCATGGCAAAATATTGCTTATATGTAGATCTTCTTGTAGCTTTTACAAAACCTCTTTCATAGGCACCAACCCACTGGAGACACCGATCCCCACAATTGAGCACCAACTCAGCAAGAGACACCAATCTCTTCTAATGAGAGTCACCAACCTCCCGATCTCCTCAGTTAGAGGGCACCAACCTCCAAATGAACAATACAATAATTTATTTGAAACTTCTTCTTCTTAGATCTGCCTTAATTCACCTTCATAAATCTGATCACTACTTCATAAAAAAATTGCCTTTAGAATTTTCAAAGATCCTTCATAAATTCTGCCATAAAGTTCACATGGATCTGCTCATGTATCTTCAAAATTCTGCACGTATGTGCCTTTTAAATCTGCTCCTTGTACGAAAGATATTCAATGAATGGCTTGCTTCAAATGGACTCCACAATCTCTTTAAATATCTTCACCAAGGGGAGGATTCATCAATCAACATGTCTATCCAAAATAGATACAACCTCTTCCTTTATATGCACCCTTTCACTTCTCCTTTGGGTGCTCCAATAGGGGCCGGCCCCTATATTTAATTAAATATTTTTTATTTTCAAAAATAGATGCCCAAAAATGGGGCACACCACTTAAGAGGGGTTGGCCTCTTAATAAAAAGTAAATTGCGATTTTTATTTATTAAAGAAGGAAGGCACCAATAGTCTAAGGGTCAGCCCTTGGAAACAATGTAATTTTATTTTATTTTCTTGCTCCTCCAGTCTGCCACCAGCGAATCCCTCAACTCTTCGAATACCTTTGACATTAATGACAACGATTTCAAATACTTCATTCTACACCAACTTATTCTTAGGAATTGTGTCAAGCCTTCTTGGAATCAACAAAGCAAAAATAAGCTTCCTCTTTCCTCATTCTAAACTTTTTCAATGATATGTCTCAATGTGATTCAATCATCAATTGCTGAGTGCTTTGGTCTGAAACTTACTTGCTTTTTTGCTCTCTTTTCTTTTTCTTTTGCTCACTTACTGATTTTGTGCTTAACCATGCTACCAAACAACTTCACAAACAAAGGATTGATCATGATAGTCCAATAGTTGGAAGGATTGTTAACATCTCTCAAAGAGGGATATTGCTAAGTTGGTAACCCAATCTCTTGGAAACCAATGTTGAGTGACGTTTTCACAATGGGAGGGGCAAGGATTTTCATGCCCCATTTTAGGTATTCAACCTAAAGCTCAACCATGTCCCTAGCCTTTCTTATATCCAATTTCTTAATACCTTTCTTAACCTCTTGTAAAGTGAATGGTTTCTTTGTTGCGTTGACCCTGGGGGGCACCTCAATTCTTGACTCCTACTCATACAATTGTTTTGCATATTCAAACCATTGAACTGAAATGGTAAAAAGCTTCTTCTATTAACAAAAAAGATGATTACACTATATAGAAGAGACATAATACTGTAGATATTAAAGATAAGATATCTACCTACCTACTGAATATTGTAGAAACAGTAGTAATCTAAGCTAACTAAAAACAATGACTATTAACAATTAACAATAGGAATATAATATTCTAACACCCTCCCTTAATGGTCAATCTGTCAAAAACACCAAGTTGCCCCCTGAATTTTACAAATTTATCTAGGCTCAGAGACTTGGTGAGAATATCTGTAGTCTGATCCGCTGTCGGAACATACTGCAGCTGAACTGATCCGTCTTCTACCAGCTTGCGGATGTAGTGACAATGAAGCTCGACATGCTTAGTACATTCATGGAACCCAGAAAATTTCGTCAACACCCAGTGGCACAAATTTTGAAGCACAAAAATTGAGGTACCCAGAAAAAACGGAAGACAACCCAGTTGAGCTCTTGAAAAACCCACCTGGAATCTGCAAGCAAAATAATTTTTCGAGGTGGTTTGACTGGTCAAAATCCTAGATGAAGTTGCAAGATGCCCTAGCCGCCATGAGAGCTTGAAAAAATTGCAGAAAATGTCTGAAATCTTAGTACCTAGCTTGCAAAAATGGCTGAAATCCGCGGCCACGCTAGGAACAAGGAAGAAACGAATTTCAAAATCGTGGCCAGACTTCAGAAATCGTGTATAAAAAACCAAGGAGAGATCGTGCGACTGGCAGCAAATACGCGCCCAGTATGAAGACGAAAACGCGAGCTACAGGTCTGGTAAGACACGTGCGGCCAGGAGGAGAACACGCACATGAAAAGACACAAAGAGAGGTCACAAAAAGCCCTTGAACTCTGCCAAATGCGATAGAAATTCGTTGAACATCCAGACAAGGTCGCGCGCAGACCAGATATGGAGGTCGCGCGATCAGACTGAGGGTTCAGAAAACGCGTTTCGTAAAAAATGCCCAGAGAAAACGTCAGAAACCCTTCACATGCGATTTTTAGGGTTTTTTTTCTTATGGCTCTGATACCATGAAATGGTAAAAAGCTTCTTCTATTAACAGAAAAAGATGATTACACTATATAGAAGAGACATAGTACTGTAGATATTAAAGATAAGATATCTACCTACCTACCGAATACTATAGAAACAGTAGTAATCTAAGCTAACTAAAAACAATGACCATTAACAATTAACAATAGGAATATAATATTCTAACATGAACGACTATTATGTTATTCTCCATTTGTTTTTTCTTTAATTGAAGTTTTCTCCAAAATAGTTTTGGGTTATTCTTCCCTAGATATATCATCTCTTCTCTCCTTGTGTTCATGAACTCTCCTTTTTTTATTTTTACAATCTGCATGTATAACTTTGTGTTCTCCTCCTTTTTACCTAGCTTCTTAATAGCTCTCCTTGCAGGTTTGCAATCCTCATCTAATTTTGGTGATTGAACTTTTCTTCTTTCTCTTTGATAATAATTGATTTCTCTTTCATTGGCATGCATGCACCATTAAAATAAAAATATGCATCAAAATATTAGCTTTTCACCCATAGGTTGACAAAATCACAACTCTAATATCACTATGATATCCCTTTCTGGTATTTTCATAAACTCTAAATTTTTTTTGTGTTTTCTAACTTGTGCAATATTTACAAATATATAGAATACTCAAACAACACCAATAAATATCAATATTAAACTACTGAAAATCCTTAGCACCACATCCATGATAGCAAACTAGAACTGAAACTTTGAATAAACACATATTTTATTTATTTTCTGCATAAGACAAACAAAAATGTCCAAGTATCAATTACCAACCAAATATTGCAAAGGATGGAACAAATACCATATTGTACGGCCAAATAAAAAATAGGAGTGAGTTTTGATTGACTTAGTAATTCCAAACTACTGTGATTCAAATAATATAGTAGCTTATTGTAGTACGAAACCTTCTATAGACTGTATGCCAGCCACAGTATGAGCCATAGCTTCTAGCATATGGTACGAGAGTATATATATGGCTGGGAACCACCTTTTAATGCTTTGCTGGAAAATGTAGGATAGTCTTGCTTCTGGTATGACAACTGGAAATTAGGATAATAACCACCAAAATTGATCAGATTTGCTGCCCTACAACAAATGTTTAGAACAATATAACTTAGGCACTAAAAATCTCCATGAAATCTAGAATTTGATCTACAATTTTTCAACACAACTGAAATTTTTTCTCAAATTAAGTTGAAACTGGAATAAAATTCAATCTCTTAGCACCAATGTGATCTTTGGATGGAATTACATCAAATGGACAAGAGAGTTTCCATCATGTAATATCCACCCCAATTTTTTTTATTTTTGCAATTGCGTTAATAAAATAACAATGATAAGCAATTGAAATATACTGCCTTTCACTTTCTGATCACCTAGATCCTGATGTGGGCAAGGTGAGAGCATACGGTGGCAAGGTTTACATTGCAAATGATAACATAATAAGCGAAGATAATCAATTGTAATCAATTACCTTCCACTTTCTAATCACCGAGATCCCAGTGTGGGCAAGGTGAGAGCATATGGTGGGAAGGTTTACATTGCAATGCTGGAAAGGAACCACTTGTTCAGTGGGGTGAGTAGTATTGAAAGAAAACCACTTGTGTAGTGGGTACAATTGGAAAATAGAGAACTTTGTCCAGTGGGTACAACTGGAAAATAGAGAAATTGTCCGCTTTTCAGCGGTGAGTGCAATAAGGACCACCTATGCAGTGGGGTAAGTACTGACAGCCTCTTCTTCAAAGGAAAATGAAAACCGCATCACTTATTCAGTGGAAAATAGAGTTGCCACTTATTCAGTGGGGTTAGTATCCAAAACCAAACAAGAGCTAAAACCACTAAATGGTACTATCAAATCAGTGTTACAATTTGAGCTCAATATAAAATGATACTAACAAATTAAAATCTGCTGTGTGGCTACAATATATGACCGAAACATGAAATAATCAACCCCCAAAGCTCACTAAGAAAACAAACTAACCCTGCAAATATGAGCAATAATTCATCACAAAACATGAGGAAATGAAGAAACATGAGGAAATGAAGATACATCAGGACTGATATGTTGTTGCAGCAGTCTGATATGAAGTTGCAGGTCTGATAACACTTCCAATAGCAAGCTACAAGATAGCATACCCTAGGATATCCTCCAAAACACCATAGAAAGACTCCAAACTATTTGCTGGGCAATAAGAAGTTCAAAGCACCATAAAATGAGACTCCAAGGGCAGATTAGAAGTGGCAGCAACCTCCACAAAGCCCAAACAGCAAAAACCCTAGTTGTACGACTTGCTAGGAGGGGTGACTAGCCCTTAAAAGTCCATTTCTCCCTCAAAAAAATTGCAAATTGGCAAAACAGGTCGCCCATGGAAGAGGAAGAGGATGAACCAATGGCCATAAAATGTTATGCACTCCTCCAATGAGCACAAGCAAACTGATGGTACAGCCTTGGTATGAAATGGTATGGCCAGCCAGCATAGAACTTCAGAAATCCACTCCAAAAACACTCCAAAAGCTTTGCAAGAACAATAATCACACCAAAATATATCTACAAGAAAACATCAAAACAATCCATAACTGAAAACAAACTGGAAATCTTCACCCAAAGCTCCAATGGTGATTCCTGCAATGAAGCCACACCAACGTCCAACTAGGTAGTATCTCTCAACTCCAAAACTAGAGCCACTTTGAGGGTTTTCGTCCTCAACTCCCAAAGGATTCTATCCACATTTTGACAGCACTTCGTTATCTCAAATCAACATGAACCGAATGAGAGCACAAGGTGAGCTTATATAGAAATTAGGGTTCACAAACTCGAAAAACTTTCCCCTCCAAAAGGGGTGCCCACTTCCAAAAAGGATATTTAATTTAATTTAATTTCCTTTTTGACCCTCATCTAGGCATCCACCTTAAGAAATGCAAGTCCCCTTTTTAAAAGCAACATAAGTTACCATGCCTAGGCGTTGAGCACAAGGGGGGGTCATATTTGAACTTTTAATTTAAGTCACAAAGTCCCCTTTTCGAAGACTTAACAAATGGGCGAATGAAAATCATGCCAAAAACATTAGAACTCACCATAATTGAACTGCCAACCACTGCACTGAAATGTTGGAGGAGAGAGGCTAGGACCATATGCCAGAAATAACACTTACTAAAAATAGCAAATTGCTAAAAATAGTAAGTGAGTCAAATCTCCAAATTGGATCAAATTGAGACGCATTGGAACTTACTAAAAATAAAACTGCTAAAAATAGGCTTACTGTCGACCAAGACCCAGAAAAAACCCATAAAAACCCACAAAAGCTCTCTAGCAATAACATTATACACTTATGAATATGTAGATACGAATCCTCCAAGGATCATGGAATCCCCTTAACTCTCCATTTAGCCTACGAGACTCTGAAAACAGGCTAAAGGCCATTGAATAGCTCAGGATTGAGAAGGGGACATTACAGTCCTCCCTGCCCAAGATTGCTTGTCTTCAAGCAATCACAAGTCTGCTCATACTCCCAAGTTGCATCCTCGACTGGTAGATTCTTCCACTTTACTAGATACTCTTTGATGGTTCTTCTCCTCAATGAACACTCTTTGAAATCAATTATCGCTTCAGGAACCAATACAAGCTTCCCTTCCTCATCCAATGGAGACAACTTTGTAGAAGCAACAACATTGTGTCCAAATGCTTTTTTGAGGCGTGACCTATGTTTTGTAGAGTTTCTTGATGCAAAGATGGGGGCACGGGGGGCCTAAGTTTGGGGATGGTGGTGGGGGGGCAGTGAGGCAGTGGGGGAGTGGTGTTGAAATACATATAGTACTTGAAAAATTAGTAATAAAAAGATGTATAACTGTAGAAGCCTAAGGAATAAGTAAAGTTTAAACACATTGCAATGATTATTTTGAACACTGAAAATCAAAATATAGACATTGGAATGAGAACTAGAAGTTTCAAAATTTCATAATCATGATTCATAATTACAATCAACAATATTCAAAGTTCAAAGTTCAAAAAAAAAATAGTAAATACTAGATAGTAATACTAATGACTCATGAATCATGAGTCAGTGGCTAATGCCCTGATGCCTCTAATCATCCCCAAGCTCCATGTCATGGCTCCTTGCAAGTTGCAGCTCAAAGCATCAAACTCAGACTTTCACTTCACTCTTCCTCTTCAATTTCAAACTATAGCAATGAATTTGTGAATAAGATTGAGAGAATATATCTCTCATATTACTTATTTGAGAGGCCTTGGGGGTTGGGGTCGACTTAGGGTTAGGGTTAACCCTTTGAAGTGACCTTTTTCCTTTTGTTTTTAAAAAAAATCATCAAAATAAATTTTGCATTGAGGGAGTCTTCTGTAAGTTTCCTAAGGTGTCAAGGGACATCTAGGAGTCTCAAGGACATCCCAAAGTCCCCTTTTGGTGTTTCCTGGGAAGAAACATCCAAGAAACGCCCCCCTTTTAAGGAAACGTCTAGGAAATGGTGGAGAAAACTTGGAGGCGGTGAAGGGATGGCGGGGGGACGTTCCCCAGGCGTCCCCGTGTCTCGAGGATGCCCCCGTCTCAGAGACGCTTGGTTTTTCAGGGGGTACGCATACCCATGGAACACTGGGCGTGACACATGAAGACATTGTGCACTTTGCTAC
Organism: Sequoiadendron giganteum; assembly: GCA_007115665.2. Classification (NCBI taxonomy): domain Eukaryota; kingdom Viridiplantae; phylum Streptophyta; class Pinopsida; order Cupressales; family Cupressaceae; genus Sequoiadendron; species Sequoiadendron giganteum. Next base: position 182,487,252 of record CM021106.1, read on the forward strand.
TCTTTGGTAGCTCTAGCTCATAAGCCACTTTTCTAACTCTCTTGGAGATCCGGAATGGCCCATAGAAACATGGCTTAAGCTTCTCCACTCCACTCTTCTTGAGAGTAGATTGACAATATGGCTGAAGTCTTAGATAAACCATGTCTCCAACTTCAAACACATGCTGAATACAGTGCTGATCAACATACAACTTTTGCTGATTTTGGGCATGTTGGAGATTGCCCTTCAAGGATTTCAAAATGTCCTGGCTTTGCTACAACGATTCCTTTGCTTGAGGAGTTCTACTATCACCAAGAAGCAAGTCAATGAAATTGGGGGCTTCATATCCATACAAAGCCATGAATGACATTTTGATGGACATGTGATATGAAGAATTGTAGCAATATTCTCCCAAATGGAGCCATCTCACCCAAGCTTTTTGCTGTCCAAAAACATAATTTCTAAGATACCCTTCAAGCCACTTGTTCACAATCTCGGTTTTCCCATCCGTTTGCGGGTGATAACTGGTGCTTGGGGTAAGCACTGCACCACTCAATCTGAAACTCTCTTGCCAAAACGTGCTTAGGAATTTGCTGTCCCTATCACTCACAATATTCTTGGGCAACTCGTGCAACCTGAACACCTCTCTGAAGAACAAATCAGCAACTTGAGTTGCTGTGAATGTTGTAGTGATGGCAAAGAAGTGTGCAAACTTTGTCAATCTATCAACAATCACCAAAATGCAATCCCTTCCTTGCACCTTAGGCAAGCCCGTAATGAAGTCCATAGAAATACTTTCCCATTTTTGGTTGGGAATGGGCAAGGACTGCAACAAGCCTGCAGGAAAAGTATGCTCATTCTTGTTTTGTTGGTAGATTTGACATTCTTTGCCATATCGAAGGACCTCATCCTTGAGCCCCTTTCATGAGAACCTCTCTCGAATCTATTTGTAAGTCTTGAAATAGCCTTGGTGACCAGCCGAGGGAATGTCTGAAACACCTTCATCTTGATCTTTGATTCGGGCACCAAAAAGATTCTTTCCTTATACATGATCAAATCATTCACCAACTTGTACCTCTCATCCTGCAAGGTACCTTCAACTATGCTGGTGGCAAAGGAGTTTTTGGCATACTCCGCAAGGATTCGCTCCTTTCAATCAGCTGTAATCTCCATCAGTGAGCTCAAATGTGGCCTTCTTGACAAGGCATCGACCACTATGTTGTTCTTCCCTTTGACATACTCTATGTCAAAATCGTAAACTTGGAGCTTATTGACCCACTTTTGCTGTTTGTCATTGAGACCTTTTTGATGTAAGAAGTGTTTGAGATTGTTATGGTCAGTCTTCACAATGAACTTGCCATCAACCAAATATTGCCTGAATTTGGTTAAGGTGTGCATGATTGCAAGCATCACTTTGCCGTATATGGAGTATGTCATCTCCACACCCCTCAACTTTCGGCTCTCAAAGACAATTGGGTGCTTGTCCTACATTAGAACAACACCAATCCCTTCTCCTAAAGAATCACATCGTAGCTCGAATGGCTTGGAGAAGTTTGGAATAGCCAAAACAAGACATGAACTCATGATGTGGTTAAACTGATCAAAAGCCTTCTGTGCTGCATTTGACCATGTGAATGCCCCCTTTTTGGTAAGATTCGTGAGAGGAGCAACCAACTGTGAATAACCTTTCACGAACCTTTTGTAGAATTTACAAAGACCCAAAAACCCCTTCAACTAAGTGAGGTTTTCTAGTGGTGGCCAATCCAAAATGGCCTTGATCTTTTCTTGGTCCATGCTAACTCCCTTTGAACTGATCACATGACCAAGATATAGGAGCTCGGTTATTTCAAACTCACATTTAGATTCTTTGGCAAACAAAGATTCAATCTCCAAAATGCTTAGAACCTCCTCCAAATGTTTTAGATGCTCTTGCCATGACTTACTATAGATTAGGATGTCATCAAAGAAGATTAGAACAAACTTCTTTAGCTGCTTATTGAACACCCAATTCATGCAAAACTGAAAGGTCACAGGCACATTAGTTAAGCCAAAAGGCATAACTAAAAACTCATAATGCCCAAAATGGCATTTGAAAGCAGTTTTCTCAACGTCCTCTTGCATTCTAATTTGATGATAACCCGATCCGAGGTTTATCTTGGAAAAGTAAACTGCTCAGTGTAGCTCATCAATCCTCGGAATTGGGTACCGGCTCTTGATGGTCTTCTTGTTGAGGGATCGATAGTCTATGCACATGGGCATAATGACATCCTTCTTCTTTACCAAAACCACTGATGAAGCAAAAGGACTCTAGCTTGGGCAGATGTGTCCCATGTCCAAGAGTTCTTTGATGGCTTTCTCAATCTCATCCTTGTGCCGTTTTGGATGTCGATAAAGGGTAGTGATGACCAGTTTGAAACCCTCTTCAAGTTCAATCACATGCTCAATCCCCCTTTCAGGAGGTCTCCTTGGTGGAATGCCATTGAGCACCTTCCTTCGCTTTGAGAGAAAAGCTTGTACATTTGGATGATAACTTCTTTTCTCTTTTGGAGGATTGGTAGGCATGATTACACATTCCTCTGCCCACTCTACTAAATCATGCTGAATCAACCGTTCCATCCTCTTGAATGAAACTATGTGAGGTCCTCCATTTGACATCCCTCACAAGGTCACCTTCTTCCCATCATATGTGAACTTCAACTCCATGGTTTGAAGATTTAGAGTGATCTCTCCTAGAGATCATAGCTACTGGATGCCCAAAATGACATCAATGTCACCAATACTTACAACATAGAAGTCATCTTTGACTTCATAGTTGCTCAACTGAATAGACATGTTTGGAATCTTTCTGGTGCAAGTGATTGTGAAGCCATCAACCACCATGAGTTTGAAACCTTTGAACTCTTCAGTCTTGAGTCCTCTTTTGGCCAGAATCCCTTCGTCTATGAAGTTACGAGTTGCTCCAGTGTCTATGAGAGCAACGGTATGCTGCCCACAAAGAACTCCTCGAACTCAAAAAGATTCATTTTTTTGGAAATTGAAATTTGGATAAATGCACTGCCACTTCCTTGGTCTTCTTCCACCTCTTTTGGGGACTCTTCTTTCTCTTTTTCATCCAAATCTGACTGCTGTTTAGACATTTTTGGTGCTGAATCATCAGCAGAATACACCTCCAAATGATGCACTTTGCCTCTTTCAAAGCACTTGTGTCTTGTGGCCCACAACTCTTTGCAAGTGAAGCATAGTTTCTTCCTTTGGAGCTCGTTTTGGAGGTCATCATCCATCTGGGATGGAAACTTCTTGGACTGATTTGAATCTTTGTGAAAGGGCCTCTTGTCCTTCTTGTTTGAAAAAGTCTTGGACTGAAATTTATGCCTTGGGGCAGCCAACTCCATGCTCCTTGCCTTTTTGATAGCCTCCTGTAGAGTTGGTGGGTCAAAGGCCTTTACCATCCCTTCAATGATTCCATTAATCCTTCAGTGAAAAGAACTACTAGCCTCCTTTCTGTGATGTTGGGTACCATCACACAAAGTCTCTAGAATTCAGAAATGAATGCATCAAGAGAGTTGTGTTGTCTTAATTGGGGAAGCTCCCAGAATTGCATCTTGGGATCCTTACGATCAAACCTCTCAATGAGTTTATTGGTGAACTCATCATAAGAGGTAATCATGTTATGGCGAAGTGGGACAAGGCCATGATACCACCATTCGTGGGCTGCTCCGTCAAGGTGAAAAGTGACAAACTTGATGGCATCTATCTTCAGCATTAGCTTCAAAGACAAATAATTGTCCAGCTTTTGGACACCAAGCTCTAGCTGAACACTTGTCACTCCCATCGAAATGAACCAAGGTCACTTTTCCCAATGCTTGTTGCTAGTCTTTTGGAATCATTGGGCCTCTATTGTCAAACCTTCCACATCCTCTTTTCTTCTTTTGGTTCATGAATTGCTCCAAGGTCAAAATCTCTCGGATTTTAGGTGGTAGAGTCACATACTCCACATAGCTATTTCTTACTTCTTCTGCCATAGTGATTGGAGCTTCTTGCTTAGTTGGGGGCTCTTCTCTACAAGTGAAAGCGGGTTGAAGTGGTCTTGGGTTAGACCCAATAGGAGTGCCAATAGTGCTTCCATTACTTCCCCCTCTGTGATTATTGGCATTCGATGCACTAACTTCTCCACTCTAAAATTGGGGCATTTGGGGCACAATTTGGTTCATCTTTGCCAACAACTGCAACATCATGTCCTACATAATGTCAAATTTTCTCTCTATTCTAGCATCTGGATTGTTGAGCTGGCTTGGTGCCTTCCCCTAATCTGCCATAATCTCAACTGAACTGTCACAGTCAACTTTTGGTTGTTGACAGGCTTTGAGAACTTTTGAAAAGGTCTCCTCAATTGGATTTTGAGGAATTTGATATAATTGCAATGTTCCATGGAGTTTCGGGGATGAGGATAGGGGGTTGGTGGGGGACGCATTTCGGGTACGGGAGACGGTGGATCTAAATTTGGGGGTGGCAGGGGGACAACGGCGGGGAGGCGGGGAGGGGGGGCAGTGCTGACATACACATAGTACTTGAAAAATTAGTTATAAAAATATGTATAACAATATAATTATATAACTGTAAAGCTTAGAAAATTTGAAATCAGATTATCAGAAATTCTGAAAATTTCAGAATTTTTGATAATCTGATTTCAAATTTGAAAATTCTCTAAGCTTTACACCTGCCAAGGCTTAAAAGGCTTTAGAAACTTTCAAGTTTCAAGCAAATGATAATTGATACTTGATAGTTTCTGATTTCATTTAAAATTTTAAAATAATAAAAAATAAAAAATTTAAATTTTTAAACAATAAACATTTAAAAACATTTAAAAATTTAAAATCTCTAACTGTAGATGCCGATGGTAGATATGTATGCAAAATGTGGAAGCGTTGGCAAGGCGCATGAACTGGTTGACTGAATGCCTCATGGAGATGTCATCTCATGGAATATAATGATTGCGGGATTCCTGTGATCATTGTATTCCATGAGATGGCATCTCTTTGAGGCATTCGGTCAACCAGTTCACACGCCTTGCCAACGCTTCCACATTTTGCATACATATCTACGATCTACTGGTCTACGAAAGCTGGGAGTGAAGGACGGAAGGCATAAAAATGAACATTGAAAAATAAAAAAAATAAAAAAAACTAAAACAAAAAAATACAGTCTACATACCTGTGCGCCCCTCAATCTTGCAGTCGCCCTTGCTATGGAGTCCAACGCACAAGCCACTCAAGTCTTTCACTGCTTCAGTAGCTCAGCCTTCAGCTCCCTTACTCACATGAAACAAATGATAATGATAAAATCCAATGATAAGCAACTAAAATATACTGCCTTCCACTTTCTAATCACCCAAATCCCAATGTGGGCAAGGTGAGAGCATACGGTGGCAAGGTTTACATTGCAAATGATAACATAATAAGCAAAGATAATCAATTGTAATCAATTACCTTCCACTTTCTGATCACCCAGATTTTGATGTGGGCAAGGTGAGAGCATGCGGTGGCAAGGTTTACATTGCAATGCTGGAAAGAAACCACTTGTTCATTAGGGTGAGTAGTACTGAAAGAAAACCACTTGTGCAGTAGGTACAACTGGAAAATAGAGAACTCTTCCGCTTTTCAGCAGTGAGTGCAATAAGGACCACTTATATAGTGGGGTAAGTACTAGCAGCCTCTTCTTCAGAGGGAAATGAAAACTACACCACTTATTCATTGGAAAATAGAGTTGCCACTTATTTAGTGGGCTTAGTATCCAAAACCAAACAAGAGCTAAAATCATTGAATGGTACTACCAAATCAATGTTACAATGTGAGCTCAATATAACATGATACTAACAAATTAAAATCTGCTGTGTGGCTACAATATATGACTGAAACATGAAATAATCAACCCCATTAGAAAGCCCACTAAGCAAACAAACTAACCTTGCAACATATGAGAAAATATTCATCACAAAACATGAGGAAATGAAGATATATCAGGACTGATATGTTGTTGCATCAGTCTGATATGAAGTTGCAGGTCTGATAACACTTCCAACAGCAGGCTACAAGATGGCATACCACCCTAGGATATCCTCCAGAACACCATAGAAAGACTCCAAACTATTTGCCGGGCAATAAGAAGTTAAAAGCACCACAAAATGAGACTCCAAGGGCAGATTAGAAGTGGCAGCAACCTCCACAAAGCCCAAACATTGGAAACCCCAGTTGTACGGCCTGCTAGGAGGGGCGACCAGCCCTTAAATTCCATTTCTCCCTCAAAAAGTCTGCAAATTGGCAAAACAGGTTGCCCAAGGAAGATGAACAGGATGAACCAACGACCACAAAATGTTATGCATTCCTCCAATCAGCACAAGCAAACTGATGGTATGCCCTAGGTATGAAATGGTATGGCCAGCTAACATAGAACTTTAGAAATCCATTCCAAAAACACTCCAAAAGCTTTGCAAGAATAGATATCACACCAAAATTTCTCTACTAGAAAACATCAAAACAATACATGATTGAAAACTAAGTTACCGGTACATCCTATTCTGACCCCTGGTACGGGTATGATTCAATACGAAAATGAGATACGGCTCTGAAACGATGTAGATACGTCTAGGAAACGAATTTTCCTTTGTGGAAACGGGCAGGGTACAAAACCTTGTCTGTGGATTCGTTTTTATTGTTTCCGGTTTGAACTCAGACAAAATCCTCCCCAACATTTTTGGATATTATCCGATTTTTTCCCTTCAAAGGCTGTAAATTGTGATTTTTTTCTCATTTCAACTTTGCTCACATTTTTCTCCAACAAAAAAGATTGTTTTTAAGGGTTTCTCAAGTGCCGAATATATTTGATATCTTTAGGATGGCTGAGATATTTGATGAAGAGCAGCTGAGTAAAATTAGGCATGAGTAAAATGTTGGAGATTCAACATGAAAGATACCCTCTCAATTTTTTCTTGATTTTTAATATCAAATACAATGCAACCATGCACCCATTAAGGTTAGCTCCAAAACCAAAACGATGCGAAATAGTAACTCTAACCAAGAATGCGCCCTAAGACCTGATGAGGGAGGAGGGGCGGGCATATGGTCAGAGGATCCCTAGGATCTAATTAATTCAATAACTGAAATGATTACAATTGAGAGAGAGGAATAAAACTCAAGGCCAAGAATGTTCACCAAGGTCCTTGGAAGGCGAGGTGATAGCATATGGCGGAGTATTAATTACAAAACTGAAATGAACTTAGGCGGCGAACCAGCCTTGAGAGATTCCACACTACCACTTAAATTAGTGGGGGGAAAGAGCATTACAATTTCAAACTAATTCATCCGCTGTGGCAGGCATCCACTCAATAGTGGGAATTCGCCACTTAAACAGTGGGTGAGATAGAAAGATACAAATGTTTATTCTTCCACACTGGTGGTAAACCATCCAGGGGTTACAATGTGTGATTTAAAACACAAGTAAATGCAGAAATATAAATGATTGGATTAGTACTAGTAATTCTCAGTCTTACAATGTAAATTATCTGCAAATTACATAGATTTCCAATATAAATCTGTTCCAAAACAGTTGCAATGATGACACTATATTTCTGATTACAAATAAGAATGAAGTATGAACACACCCAAGAAATATAGCACGAAATGGAAATAACCAGGTCTGATATACAAAACCAACAAACTGAATGTTCAGACCAACAAGCTAAGAGATCACTAAAATGCTCATATCTCCTTCGATACTCAACCAAATGACACCAACTCAATTGCAAATGAAAGCTAGATGAAAGGCGACCAAGAACAAGTCATTGAACAACTTCAATACCCTTCTAATTATTAAGCACGCATCCCAAGAAAAAATATGGAAATGATAAACCCTCATGGACAAGGTGACCTGTTCTAGAAAATTGTAGACATCATAATAAAATCTGAAAATGCACAAGAATGATCGCCTATAGAATAGGAAATGATTGATAAAATACCCATATGCAAATTAAAATCACTTCAAAAGCTGTAAATGAAAACCTGTTTCAGCCATACTTGAACCAGCAAACACAAAACTAGAAAATCTCACCAAAATCTTAAACGTTGATGCACAATATGCACTTTTGATTGAAACACACTCACAACTGACCATCTAGGGAACCATAGTTTCAAGCCCGAAGAATGGAGTAAATTTGCTAAGCTTTCCCTTAGCTGGATTCTGGATTTCAAACCAGCAACATAACTTTACAATATTTTCCAAAGATAATAAATGAGAGAGCAAAGGCCTTCTTTTATAAGTTTTGAGGTGACCCTTCAGCTTCTCCATAAAAAACTCCCTTTCTTGCTCTTGAAAATATTTTAATTTTTAAAATATTTCTTCCCTCTTATTTTGGCGTCCAAACTTTAAGGAGATAATAAACTTTTTAATAAAATAATAACCATCTCCAAAGTGGCTTCCCATCCTTAAAATAATTAACTGACTTTAGAAATATTAAATATATCTTTCATGAGACATCCTCCCTTTTATGACCACTTTTAAAAACAACATGAAGTTTTTATGCTAGGCCAAGGTCATAAAATATTGAAATCATTAAATTATTAAAATTTTAAATAAACCATTTATTCACAAATGCACCTTAGAAAGCCAAATTAGGGAAAACTCAACTGCTCCGCTCAAAGTGAAAAGCTTACTGTGTTGCTGCCAACTGGAGCCCTGCTAAAAATAGAATTTACTAAAAATAGTAAATTTTGAAAAGTTGCTCCGCTCACTTTGCATGTCATACCATTGCGAAGCTCTCAAAAAACCTAGAAAAAATCTGCACTCCAAATCTTGAAACTCCAATGTGCTGGCTAAAAATAGAAAGTTCCGGAAAAGGTTGTCTGATGGAGATGCATGTCACACCATTCTGAAGCTCTCCAAAAACCCAGAAAACATCACCTGACATGCATCAGAAACTCATACATGCAAACCCTCAAAACTGCTCTAGAATCCCATTATCCCAATAGCATAGGAAACCCTAATTTTACCTCTGACAAGCCTACGGGCTTTCGAAAATAGGCTATCAGGCATTGAAGGGCGAATGGCAAAAATGGGGACATTACACAACATCAAAAACTGTATTATATTCCTTTATGGGATTGTTTTGTGCTCTTTGTAAACTTTGCATCTTGTGTTATGGTGATGTTAAGGGTAGCTTTGTTTATTCTTTGCTTTGTTAGAATTTATAATTGGGACTTGGAAGATATTACTGTTTGGGAGGACATATGACCATAGTCCATTTGACTTCCCTAAACTTTTGAGTGCAAATTCAGATGTTCTCAGTGGAAGTAAGGCGTGAACTATGCTAGTATCCTTGCACATCTCTTCGGAAAAATGTTCTGATGGTGGTACTAGTAATATAGAATGTTCTAAGTATCATAGAAACCAGATCTCTGTTGTAAGTGATGGTTTAGGATATTGAGATGGCATTGTGTTTGGTCTTCATGAGAAATAGGTTGCCTTGCTATTTCTCCTTTCTACTGATTCACAACATTGAACCATAGCATGAGGATTGAGTAAAAATGTATTGGCTTTACATTAGATTGGGAGTATGAAGGCCCTTGTATTGTATTATTAAGTTGACTATGAAAGTGGTGGTGTATTTTTGCTATGTTATTTGACTATTAATATGGTGGTGTATTTTAAACTTAATTACTACTGCAAATATGTATATATTTTTGTATTAATGTACCCAAAACGAACCCAACCCAAAATTTGTTTTGATCGAATCCGCGTATCGGAATCTCATACCCGAACCCGAACCCAAAAACGCACTGGTAACTTAGATTGAAAACAAACTAGAAATCTTCACCCAAAGCTCCAATGGTGACTCCTATAGTGAAGCCACACCAACGTCCAGCTAGGGAGTATCTCTCAACTCCAAAACTAGAGCCACCTTGATGGTTTTTGTCGTCAAATTCCAAAGGATTCAATCCACATTTTGACAACACTTTGTTATCTCAAATCAACATGAACCAAATGAGAGCATAAGGTGAGCTTAGATAGAAATTAGGGCTCACAAATTCAAAAAGATTTTCCCTCCAAAAGGGATGCCCATTTCCAAAAAGGATATTTAATTTAATTTTCTTTTCTTTTCTTCCCTTGTCTAGGCATCCACCTTAAGAAATGAAAGTCCTGTTGTGACCTTTTCACACATCGCCTCATGCCAGATGGGGACCCCCCTAATTTTGCTCCATTTTGGTCTTTTGGCTTTTGTTTTGCGTCTCTCTCTCTCTCTCTCTAATCTTTTGTCCTTCCGGGGATGTCCTCGTTCTTTGACCTAATTTAAAATTTTGGCTAAGTCTGAAGTGAATCTGTGAAGTTAGGGTTTTGTTCTTCAGGCTGGATTGAGATTAAATCAAGTTGGTAAATTGACAGCTGAGCTTAACATTGCTTTCAGAAGGCTTCCAGTAGGTTCCCACTGAGTTTTCATTGAAATCAGACAACTTACTATTTTTAGTAAGTGCTCAATACGAGGTCTTTTCCTCAGGATTTCGGGATTCTGGTTACTTCAGCACGTTCAGGCAGCTTCCGAGTGCCTACACATGAAATTTGAACAAATTCAGACGACTGGCTATTTTTAGCAGTTCGGCCTTCAGAGGCCATTTTCAGGGGTTTAAACATATGATTCTCCAATACATGATTGGGGAATGTTTTTGGGTTTTTCAAGACCTTCGCGATGATATAACATGCAAATCGAGATGGTGACTTTCAACGGCACAGCCTTCAGAGGCTATTTTTAGGGTTTCCATGCAGAGATTTTCAGTGCATGTCCGGATATTCCATGTGGGTTTTGCGAGACGTTCGCAATGATGTGACATGCAAGCAGAATGGATCAGTTTTCAGGGACTTACTATTTTTAGCTAGTGCCCGCATGTCGACCAGTTTTTTGGGTTTTTTGAGATCCCACGTGCACTATGACATGCAAACTCATCTGACATCAGATTGACCACTTTTCAGACACTTACTATAAATAGCCGTTTCATCCCAGCAGCCACCCAACACTTCAGTTCAACAAACAGAGCAGTATGCAGTAGAAATCAAGTCAAATGGAGACCATTCGAGGCACATGCAAGTCAGATTAGGGTTTCCAACTTCGGTGCCTAAAAAGTAGGGTAAAAAGCCAGAATTTTGAAAAACGAAGATATCCCACTGCGATCACCATCCTTTAGGCAATCTACTATTGAAATTTGGGATCAATCAGAGCACTTACTATTTATAGTAAGTCATCTCCAGAACAGGGCTATAAATAGTAGGTCAGCACGAGAGGCATGTGTGAATAGGTCCATCAAGTGATGAGGACCACTTGGTGAAAATTTCAAGTCAAACGGAGCTGCAAAAGTCAATCAATTCTAGGGTTTGCTAAAAATAGCAGGATGGCTAAAAATAGCGGATAAGCTTGGGCAACAGGTATAAACAAGCTGGCAAGGTCACAAGAAGCACAACACACCAGCTTTAGGTTCAGAATAGATAAAAGGCCACAAAAGTCTCACTTCTCCAAAAAAATTACTAAGAATTGAAACTGCCAGGAGGATATGGAAAATGCGCCCTCATGAAGATAGCTTGATGAAATTCTCTAAGTATTGAGAAAGTTCCTCCTCCCTACCCCAAATGCGCCCAAAGAAGAATATGTAGGTAGAAGGCATTGAGAATGGAAGCTTGATGGGCAAAATGCGCCCAAGATAACATAAGATTGAGGAAAATTTCTAAGGCAAGTAAATGGAAGTTGGCCTCTCTAAATGCGCCCAGCTTGTGTGATGACTTTGAAAAACGCCTAAGGCATGTAAATGGAAGTTGACCCCTCTAAATGCGCCAAGGGTGGGGAGAGTGGTGTTATGGAAATATTCTAAATTATGAAAATTGCAGCACAAAGGCTGAAATGCGCCCTCAAGTTCCTACACACCACATGAAATGCGCCCAAGGAAATTTGTTAAGGCAAGGTAAAGCTTGGCGTGGGAAATTCCTCCTCCACAGGCTATATGCGCCTAAGGTAAAGACAAGGAAGGCGTGATTTTGAAAATATTTCTAAGTATGAAAGTTCCTCCTCCACCCTCCAAATGCGCCTAGCTTGCAAGTCATAAAGGAAAGAAGGATGTTGAGAAAAAAAAATATATCTAAGGCATGGAGATATTTGGAGTGAGGGTAAAATGAAGTGCGCCTAGGGATGAGATAATTAAATTAAAAATTTTCCTAAGGCATTTTTCTAAGGCAAAATGTGAAATACGCCTAGAGGAGGTAATGATTAAATTTCTAGAGGCAAGATGAAATATGTCCATGAACAGGAGGGAGTTTCTTCAGGAAAATCAAGAAAAATGCCAAGGCAGGAAAAACGAAGACTGCAGGTGTGAAGTGCGCCCAAAAAAAATGGGAATCAACCTTAGCAATTTTTATTATTTTTCTCAAAATAATAAAATTAAACTTACCCCTTCGTCTGGATACACATGAAAATGATGATTTCTGAGGGGAAATTTCTTCTGGGTATTAAACATTTTCGACTGGGAGATGATTTAAAATTGTTCCACACCTTGCTCGCGTTGTTTTGACAGAGATTTTAGCCTGGCGCCTGTTGATGAATCTCCTAGGCGAAAATAAATTCTCTAAGGCAAAAATAAAAGAAATGTTTTCACAGATGCCTCGGCCGGTGATGTCAAAATAAGCGCCTGGATTACAGTAAATGAAATTTATAAAGCAGACAAGATTGTCTAAGGGAAAGTGAAACTACAGGAGGTCAAGCACACTCACAGAGATGAAATTTGTCTAAGGCATGGAGGAATTTGAAGATGAAATGAAGCTCAAATATCAGGCATTCAAGTACGTCCTCAAGATGAAGTATTTTCTAGGACAAACTCCAAGCACAAGGTGGTGGATGCGCCCTTGAACAGAACCTCATGAAATGAACATCGTGCACCCAGTTGCTGAGAAGTTATGAAAATTTGTTGGAAGTGATGAATTCTATCAGATCCAAGGATCAATCAATCAGAACGTGAAAACTGGGTAAGTGAAGGGATTTTATCTTATAAATGTTCTGATGTTCTTCTTTTGTTTTGCAGGATGAACGTCAAGGCCAAGGCATGAGGACTTGAGGTGATGAAGCTGGACAACGTTACAACTTTGAAAAAAGGAAATGGCGGTGAAGATTTGGCTAAGGCACTAAGAATGTGGTGCAAAAAGGGCTAAATACGCCCAAGGAATTGAGCTGAAGAAATGTGAAAGTTACAAGGAAGAAGTGCGTCCAGGAGTCAAAGCAACAGGAGGGTTGAACGTCAAATCCTTTCAAATTTTATTATCTGCGGAGACGATCTTAGAGACTCTTTTACTCTCCTCCTAACGCAATAGAATTGGCAAGCAGGGCAGTGGGAACGCGTTTTTGGACGAGAATCTTCTAGAAGAAGACAGTGGGCATTAATTGCAGATAATGGTTCCTGCAGAGGAGTGGAGAATATTCTGTGCATTCATTGCCCCACTCCTCTCTGTGGCGGTTTTTAGGACAAAAACCCTAATTAGGGCATATGTGGCTTGATCTGAGCCCTTCATTGTAATTCAATCAAAACCATCTGTTGGACTGGGCCAACTATAAAAGGGGCATCCCCCCTCATTTGTAACTAAGTAGATATTAGATCAAGAAGTCAGAGAAGATAGAAGTTAGAATAGATAGAGAGATAGCTTAGAAGTTAGCTTAGTTTGGAAAGGAGAGAAAGACTTTCCCTTTGAAAGTTTTTGTAAAAGATTGTTGTGTAAGACTCATAATATAAGGATTTTCATTGATTGGTGATTCTATCTTGCATTGTGGGTAGTTGACGAGATCTTTTCGTCTTTCCAATTCAAGTAGATAGCATAGAGTAGACTTTATTTTATGCAAGTAGTTGTTAATTGTGGAGTGTGGCGTTGCGGTTTGAACATATCTTCTTTCATCCATACCACTAGCGGGCTTGCTGATGGTAAGTTCACCTTGTGTGGTCAACTGGAATATCAGTACCTAACTTCGGTTGTGATTCGTGTGTTCACTTGCATCGTTGTGATGGAGTGCACATGTTGAATCACAATTTGAACATCTTACTCATCCTTTGAAGATTGCACCAACTTTGTCAAAGTTGTTCGAAGGGAGACGAAACAAAGTCTGGTTTAAAGATTGTTTAAGTCGATCCTCGCCCTCCACCCTTTAGGAGTAGATGGTAGCATCTCTAATCCTTACACCCGTTTACATTCAGCATTATCCGGTTAGTTTAAGAACCCGAGCTTCATTGACAAATCTCCCGAAATTTGAAAATCCTTTCTTCTGAATGAGCAACTCTTGTAAGTCCCCTTGGAATACCCAGCATATTCACATCAACCAATTGAGTCTATTCGCAATAAAAGGAACCTTGGAGTTGAACGCATGAACTTTCACGCAATCTTAGCATGCGGAATACTTTGATCAAGAGAGAATAGAGTGACCGTTGGACATTTTATTCTATGTTGGTGTGGTCATAAAAAACACGTCAACAAGTCCCCTTTCTAAAAACAACTTAAGTTACCATGCCTAGGCATTGAGCACAAGGGGGGGTCATATTTGAACTTTTAACTGAAGTCACAAAGTCCGATTTTTGAAGACTTAAGAAATGGGCGAATGAAAATTATGCCAAAAACATTAGAACTCACCATAGTTGAACTGCCAACCATTGCATTGAAATGTTGAAGGAGAGAGGCTAGGACTATATGCCAAAAATAACACTTACTAAAAATAGCAAATTGCTAAAAATGGTAAGCGAGTCAGATCTCCAAATTGGCTCAAAGTAAGACGCATTGGAACTTACTAAAAATGGTAAGTTTCTAAAAATAGCATTGCTAAAAGTAGCCTTACTGTCGACCAAGGCCCATAAAAAACCCAGAAAAACCCACAAAAGCTCTCTGGCAATAATAGTATACACTTATGAATATGTAGATACGAATCCTCCAAGGATCATGAAATCCCCTTAACTCCTCCATTTAGCCTATGTGACTTTGGAAATAGGTTAAAGGCCGCTAAATAGCTCAAGATTGAGAAGGGGACATTACACATCCTCCAATCCAAACTAGAAACCAAGAGGGTTTGTGTCTATTGTGACCTATTTCACCATCGCCCCATTGCAAATGGGGACCCCCAAGTTTTGGTTCCGCCCTTTGCGCAACGTCTTTGAGAGTTCAATTTGAATAAATTTTGAGAGTCAGTCTGGCCAAGTTGAAATTTTGAACCCATTTGTATGCTCAAACATCATTGAAATGCTCAGAAGACCTGGTAGACGAGGAACGCCATTGCTTTCGGTCAATTCTAACACTCACTATTTTTTAGGGATTCTGTTTTTTTGCTTTTTGCCTTTTTGATTTTTGGCATTTTTAGGCCATTCTGGAGTTCCTATTTTTTAGGGATGCTTTTTTGCTTTTTCTATTTTTAGAAAGTTTTTATTTTTGGAAAGTTTCTATTTTGGATCCCACAGAGCATGAAAACAACACACCTCCAGAGATCATGAAAATCAAGGAAGAAAATGGCAAAGGTTTGGAAAAATGGCTAAGTCTGAAGAGGGCGCCCACAAGGAAGGAATGGCATGAAAAGTGTGAAGTCCGCCTTACCTTTGGCATGCCAAAGGTAGCCATTGGCAAGCCAAGGCTGAAGTCCGCCATGGCATGGAGATCCCCAAGTCCGCCCATGGCATAAGGAGAGCCAAGTCCGCCATGGCTTGAGAGGTCTCCAAGTCCGCCCTTGGCAAAGAAGAAGCCAAGTCCGCCCATGGCACAAGAAGACCAAAGTCCGCCCTTGGCAAGAAAAGATCAAAGTCCTCCCAAAAAAGTCAATGGCAAGAAGGTCTCCAAGTCCGCCCAGCAAGGTGAAAAGTGGCTAAGTCATGAGCAAGTCCGCCCCAAGGTGGATGGCATGAAGAGTATGAAGTCTACCCAGCATAAAGGAGAAATGGCAAAGGCAAGTTGAAGTCCGCCATATGTTGAATGGCAAGAGGCATGTGAAGTCCGCCCCAAGAAGGTTGGAGAAGGGTGGAAGTGTGAAGAGGTCCGCTCCAAGATGTTTGAAGGTGGTAAAATTGCAAGGAAAATTTGCCATGTGTTGAATTAAATGGCAAATTACAAGTGAAGTCCGCCATTAGACAAGGCAAGGATAAAATGCACCATGGCAAGAAAAGAGTGAAGTCCGCCCTAGACAAATGGAAGGTAAAATACGCCATTGGCAAGGAATTATGAGGAAATTCGCCCAGCTTAGGAAAATAAATTTTTTTTTTTTTCAAGGCATGAAAAAGGGAGAAATATCTAGAGGGAGAAGAGGTTAGGCCGGCGAAAATCACTCCTCGGCATAACGGAATTAAATTCTTTGGCATAAAATGAAGAGTGTTTGGCAGAGTAAGTATGAAGTCCGCCCCTCTCAGCTTGGATAAATTTCTAAGGCACAAATAAAAAATGGCAAAGTGGCAGAGAAATCTCTAGGTTCGCCCAACCCAGAAGGAAAGAGAAAATGAATTGTTTGGCTAAGTATAAACGTCCGGAGAAGCCAGAAGTCCGCCTGAAGAGTTGAAAATTGGCAGACGAATTATTGAGCACGTTTTGGCTAGGCAGACAATTGAGAGATAAAATATTTGGCCATGGACAAACGAACTTAGCCATGTATCAATTTTAAACGGGTTGGAATTTTAAATTTTTTAAATATTTTAAATTATTTCCCAACACTTAGGGAATTTCAATTAAAAATTTGAAATCTGGAGATTATCCGCAAGATTAAATCATTTTCGCCTAGGCAATTTTAAATTTGCCATGATTCGGAGATTTAAAGCACGTTGGAAAATTAATCCTAACAATTAATTTAATATCTTTTGATATTTTCTTCAACACTTAGGCAAATTTTAAGAAATTCGAAGATCTCAAATAGAGGTGGCACAAGGATGAAATTTAGAAACTTGCCTCAACGACTGAGAGAAAAATTAGAAACTTGCCATTCGGAGAGGGAAAAACGTTTCTAAAATTGGAAGAGACTCAGAGAAAAGAAAGCAATTCCTTGAGAAAATCGCACTTCTCAGCCATAAATGAGTCTCAACAACTCATTTCTCACAATTTCGATTGAGAAGAGGCTATCTTTCTTGAATCTTCAAGGAATCATTTGGGAAAGAAAAGATAGGAAGAATAACGTTGCTGTGAGAATCAAAGAAGCAATTTCGTATTGAGAGACGTAATTTTTAGAAAGAAATAAATTATTTCTTTGCTGAAAATCGTACTTCCCAGCAGATTGGCGCACTTCCTTTGTCAGATTTTCAGAAATTTTGATTCATTTGCAGCCGAAATACAATCTCAGAGGTTTGGAAATCGATTGGCAATATGTTTCTACTCTTTTCTATTTTCCATTTTCTTTCCGGCACGAGTTTTATTCAAGGATTGGCGAATTATTTTACTTTCAGCTTGCTTTTTTCACATAAATTTTACTCTAAAACAAGCTGAAAGTGCGATTTTATCCAACAAACACCCCAGAGTAAATTAGTTTTAAAAGGTCTTGTATTAATGTTAAGTATTTTGTACTTGCAGGTTGATGGTCGATCAAGCAGAGACGTCCAGGCAAGCACAAATGAAATTCTCAAGCAAAGGATCGCAGCCGGAGACCAGAATAAAGTCAAAATGGAAAAATGTTTTGGACACCAATCTCAGCCATATTGACCTCGATGAATTCAAGAGAAGGATATACGGGCACAATGGACCTTTACCAACGCCTGTCGCCAGAAGAATGGTGAGAAATGGAATTTTTCAAGCTGCCGGATTCCCACCTGCAACTGAATGTGCTGAGCTGATGGTGGAATGCACACTTCATTATGATGCTGAATTGAGACAGATTGTGGCGCCTGATGGGAGAGTTGGCCGTACAGGAGGCTTTTGGCATTCCTACCTATCCAAAGATAGTCTACAAAACCAAGGAGGACGCCCAGAGGCTGTATGATAAAGAGCCTGATCTTTGTGCCGCCAACATCAACAAGTCATGGTTGGATAAACCAAGACCTTCCTTCAAGAAAATGCCTAAGAAGCTGTTACGCACAGACTTCAAAGAGGACTATGGGGACATCATCATCTTATTGAACCGGATAGCAGGCAGTCCTTTGGGGGCCCCTTTCGAGCCATGAATGTACTATTTCATTGAGGACATCATAGAAGGCGTGAAGATGTTCAACTGGTCACGTATGATAAGTAATAATCTCCACGAGCAGCTTATCAACTTGGAAAAGACTAAGACGTTCTACATGAGCTCCTATGTTATCTATATGTTGGCTAGGACGTATAGATATGCAAGCTTGATCTGCAAAGGCACAATTGGCAGTGGATCAAATGAGTTGAAGGCATATGACTGTTATCCACAACTGTAGTTGAGAGAGAAAGCACACTTCAGGCGAGCTCACGACGCCTTCCTTATGTACATCACAAGGATACTCCAGGGGGGAACACATCAACGGCTGACTCCTGAGGCCAAAAGCTTGATTGGCAAGTATGGATCTTGGTTCATCCAATATCCAAGATATACTTGCATCAGAATCCAGGGATTCACCGAAAACCCTTACCGACTGCCAATCTTCCCCACGAACAAAATGGTCCTGCTTGAAGTACTAAGGCAGCTGGAAGAATTTCAAGGTTTCCAGAGGGCAAAGCAGAAGGCAGCAGTCACCTTTTCCTTCTTTTTAGGGAAAATGCTGGAGTCATGTCCATCATCCCAAGCCGCCGATAGTGCCAAGCTCGAGATACAGCATTACCCCTTTGCTACGTATCCATCTAGGAGCCACTTCGACTCACATCATCACATCAAGACGGTTGATGGAAGGAGATACAAGCATAGGGTTGAACTGGAAGATTTTTGGGCTGATGCTGCAGATGAGTTTGAGGTTAGGCGAAGGATGTGGTCTAGACTGCTTATCAGCTTGATCAGAGCAACGAAACTTTGTCGAGTGCCAGATCAGTTGGAAGAAGATGGACAACAAGTACAACCGCACCTTGATGAGAGCTTGCCATTGCCTGCTGTCAGATGGTCGGAACCAGAGCATGCCGATTTGAATACTTTGATGAGGCCTGCCATCAAGTATACACAGTGGTGGGTCAATTAGCAGATTCAGGAGCTAAGGCGAAAAAGGATAACGTTGACTTATGATATGTTGAGTGAGGCAGAATCCTATTCTTCTAATGTAGACGCATCTCAGGGCATAGAAATGATAGAGGCTACCACTTCCAAGAAAAGGAAGGAGATAGCTGTGGGTAAGGAGCCAGTTCAAATCAGGCAAAGCTAAAGCCTTCACGATCTGCCGCATCTAGAAATATTGAAGAGATGCTGGCTACTGTCGATGCTTCATTGGCTGACATTAGGGATCCTTCTCCGATTCCTGAAAATAATATGGAGCCGTAGCCGGTCGATGATGCACCACCATCTCCCATAGGCACAAAAATATTGGAATCCGATGATGATAATGTGGGCACCCAAAATGATGATTTCCAAGAAGGGATGATTTTAGCCCTTAGGGGAATTTTGGACGTTCCTGACGGAGAAGGCATGCCGGAAGAAGATGTCGTGGAACAACCCACTATTCCGGACTGGTTGAGGGAAAGGCTGAAAGTACAGGTGCCAGTGGAGGAGCCACAAGAGGATGATACTACAGGCTTCTTGGCCAGACTGACACAAACTACAGCCAAGAAACCGGCAAAGAAATTCTCAAGCATACAGAGAGATGAGGCTGGCAATCGAACTATACAGCTTGCAGTGCCTACAATAGACAAACCACAGGAGGACATAGCCCCTCAGGATTACGCCATCACCACCATTGACTTGGGTCCAACCACGAAGGGCCAAGAAATTGAAGATTTGGACAATTCTGTGTCTACTATCAAGTCAAGGTTGGCGAAAGAGGTGGCCAAGAGGAAAGAGTGCCAATTAGAAATTGAGCGCTTGAAAGAATATATCCAGCATTTGATCAAGCCACTTGATCGGGATAACACGACAGCTCCTCTTCTCCAAAATTCTTCACAGGAGGTAGCCAAGGAAATGGAAGAAAACAGGGTCACAGTTTAAGAGGCCAAAGAATGGATAGCAATCAAGGGCACGGAAGCTGAGATATTCATGGAGAGGTTGACCTTAGTTTACGGTTAGGCCACTTCACTGCTTTCTAGACTAGCCGATTTGGCGGAAGTATGGGAGAGTCTTCCAGATGTGCAGGATAGGATCATTCCTTGCCTTAGGATTTTGAAAGGGATTCCGAAGCAAGAACTAATAGACGGAAGCGTCATTGCAGCAGGTGCAGCCTATGACTTCCATACTTGGTATTGGGCACTAACGGCACGGGGTGAAGTCTTGGAAAGGGTAAAAGCTGACGGTCTCAAGCTGGAGGATTAGGTTAAAGAAGTCCAGACAAAGGTTCTCAACATGATTTCTTATATCCTGGACAAGGAAGCTCTACGAGAGAGAGACTTACAGTTGGAGGCTTTGAAAGGAAAGGTCCAGGAAAATATCTTTGCTATCACTGGACCCATCTTGAAGCAGGATTGGGCCAAATTGGCGAACTTCTTGAGCATTCGAGAATCCTTTGAGAAGACTGAGCCAGAGTGGGAGAATACCTTTGTCAGGTGCGCAGAGAGCGTGGATGGACTGGAATTCAGGATCGGAATGCTTCCACAGGTTACCATGGATGAAGTTGCCTTAATTGTGTCTAGATTCATCAAACACACGGCAACGCGGGAAGATAGGGATGTAGTTCCTTGAAAATAGCTCCAAGCGCCATCTCACCCTGTTAACTCTTTGTTTACTGAAGATATTTTGGGAAACCCTAATTAGGGTTTTAATTGTTCAATCTTGGCCGTTGGCTCATTTTTAATCTGAGCCGTTTATTCAATTTTGTAAACTCTATATAAACTTGCATACACTCATTTGTAATTTGTGAAGTGAGTTGTATAAGATTGTTGCGACAAAACTATTTCCGTTTATAAAAGCTCTTGTGCATGATTTGCTAAGAACCACTTTTATTTTCAAGTAGTGTGCAAGGTTTTCATATTTCTCCTTCAACACTTAGAGTAGAATTAAATTAGTATTTCATTTACATGTTTGTTAGTGAATGATAGATTTGATAGCAGTGGTGGATAAAATTTAGCTCATACTTTTGTCGAATGGATGATTTGCATTCGATGTGTAAAGTTAGCCTGAGCCATTAATTTGTGGATGCTTAACTTCTGTTTGTTTTAATTATCGATTCAAACATGAAAATTATCATCACTTTCGTTGAAGATTGCACCTGCTTTGCGTAGTTGTCCGAAGGAGGCGAAACAAAGTGTGGTTACCCTATTTTGTCTCATCATTGCCGTCTCTTGAGTTCTTAGGCATAGTTTAGATCCCTAAACCCTTATCCTTTTTGCCTTTTTTTTTTTGGAAATCCAAAATATTCGATAGAAAGAGCCTTCAAAGATAAAACCGTCTAAGTCCTCAATTTGCAAACATATTATAACGTAAGTCCCCTTGTGATTATCAGCAAATCACAATGCCCACTGGCCTTATCCACATGTCATGACCTGACCAAAAGAAACATTGGAGTTATTGTATTATCTTCTAGGTATTTGCAATCACTTTTCAAAAGAGGATAGAGTGTCCTTGGGCATTTTATTTTGTGTTCGGTGGCATATTCAAAACACACACCAATAGTGTCCTCCAAATTTTTGCAACACGAATGGTTTTTGTCCTTGAATGAGAAGATAAACACAAGTGTTCAAGCTTCAAAACAATATTTGATTACAATGACAAATGGATATCTTCTTTTGTGCCAAGCTTTTCCTTCTATAATCATCTTTTAACTTGAATTTCCTTTTCCCTCCTAAAATTCTCTGTAGAAGTGTTTATAAGCATGTTTAATAAAATATTACAGTATGCCTACTTTATAATAATAATACATAAATCATCCTTTTACGATAGTATAAAAATAAAGTTACTAGGACAACTTAAAATATTATTATTAAATTATTTCCTTAATTTTGTCCCTTAGCCTACGGGAAATAAGAAATAGGCTATGAGTCTCCCAATTGTTTTAATTTTGAAAAGGGGACATGACAATAAGAAAATATTTTCATTCTTTTTTTTTAATTTCCAGCTTGTGTGGCTCCTATTTTTCTTTACCCAAGCTAGTTTAGTCCTAGGTCAAAGGCCCACTCTCTTCTTATGCATCCACATGACAAAGAGAAGAGTTCTAATACCAAATTTGATCTGTAGTTATTTAGTGTAACTGATCCATTTCACCACATAGATACCTTCAATGTTGTATTGCAGATTTCAATTCACACATGGTTGAAATTTGTGAAAGCACTACTAAATTTGCAGAAATCAAATGATTAGTTGACAACTCCTTTTCCTATTTGGCATGCAATGGAAATACTATGCAAAAAAAATAGTAAACAATACCACAATCACATTGGGACCCAATCTATAAGGAGAACACCATCCTTGAGTAGAAAAACTCTAAGGATTACTTTGATCCAAACACAAATATGAAGTTGTATAGGAGTATTGCTCTCTTTGGAATATGGAAGTGTTGTTAATATTTCGCTTTGGACTGCTGCAACACTTTTATCTTTTGCTCAATTAGTTCTCTATTATTGAGGAAGCAACCAAAAATAACTCTTTGGGAGTGAAAATAAATTAACTTATAGAGAATGGTTGATGATTTAGTAACCAATCAGTTGAATTTACAAAACTTGTTGTATGTAACAACTTTGGTGTTCAACTTAGTAAACTTTCAATGTTTTCACCTCAAGAGAATAAACCTTGATGCCATAACATAGCAACAAAATTTTTTCTTTCCATAATGTAAATTGCATGCACATTTGAAACAAACATTATTCCAAACTTCCATTGCATTTCATTGTAATTTCACAATTCTTTCCATAACATAGATTTCATATTGAATAAACTCAAGTCTATCATTCATGATTACATCCTTCCATATAAATGGGTACATGATACATACATAGCTCTTCTGAGCTTCATTTGGCAATAGATATACAAACTGGTTTTGATGTCGCCGTATTGGTGCATACATTCTAAATGTCCCCGCTTCCTAGTGCATACACTCTAGTTGTCCCCAATACTGGCACAAAACATCCGCAAACTTCGACTGCCAACTGTTGAGGAGAAGCATCACTCAAGCACTTTTCCGCCAATAACGGACTCAAATGCGGTCTCTCGCACATCTATCATCTGATAGCTGGCCCTACCCTTTGACGAAGAGATTGGTTAGTAAAACCTCATAACAATAGCCTATTTGAGCTTAGTGTTGTGTCCTACAAACCATAACCTAATCATACGGTTGTTACCCTATGAGTATGAAAATCTTGAACTAGAATGCATAAAAGGAACACAATGAACTGACAGTGTAACTAGTGGAAAATTACACTGCTTTGGCCAAAGTATTCTCACTCGGTACTTCGAGTGATAGTCTTCCTATTCACATACACTACCATAGCTCGGTTTGGATTATGATTGTTCATATACTATGCATAGGTAATTTCCTTCCTTAAGTAATCATTAACCTCAAAAATATCCTATTCCCCTTTTCCCAAAACACAATGATATCTCTACCAATAAAGCATAAGCATAAGTTACCCCTCCTTCAATGGATATATTAATCCCAAGTATAACATATGAGCTTTTCTAGTCTACAAATTAACTTTGCATAAACAAGCTATTCTCTTCAATGGACAGCCTAGTCTTAGGAATAACTTTATAATCTAAAGTATAGCAACATAAGCTTCATCTTATTATAAATACTCATAAATAACTAACTCCTATCACGACTAAAGTGATTCTTATCAAGAGTGCTAACTCATTAGTAAATGACCTCAATTGAAGAATAATCATATCAATAAATATTTCCATTCGAGAGTGCAATCTCCTTTAGTAAAAAGAGTTGTTCAAAGAGAAAAATCTTGTCAACAATATGACTTCATATCAAGAGTATAAAACGACCAATCAGGTTACAACTCTAACTCAATAGGTAATTCCACCTATGGCTCCAAACAAATAGTATTTCATAAACTCAAGTGATCAACTTAATCACATAGGTGAGTTTTAACCTTGTATGTCCTAATCCTAGGATAAAGATATCAACCAATGACTAGTTCGATCATATAGGTTAATCTAGACCTATATGTTCCAAACAAGACCAAATGAACAACCCAAACAAGTAGGTTATTCCCAACCTATAAGTTTTAGTGAGTAGTTAAGTACATATCCCAACCTAGTAGGTAAATCTTAACCTAATGTTTCATTCTTTAATCAAATAAACTTCTCGACTCAAATAGGTTATTCTAAACCTAGGGTTTCATTCGAGAGTGAATTATGATCAAGTGATCATTCAAGTAAAGATAATTGATGTAGTTTACATAACGTCACAACATATTTTTAATACCTTCACTTTTGTTGCAATGCTAACCCTAACATTCCCAAGGTTTCCTAGCATAATAAGCTACAGTGTCAAGTCACTTCATGACGTTGATACATTTCACTTTATACATGTAGTAATGTGACCTTTTCACACATCGCCCCATCCAGATGGGGACCCCCAATTTTTGCTCCATTCTGGTCTTTTGGCTTTGGTTAGTGCGTCTCTCTCTCTATCTCTGGTCCTTCCGGGGATGTCCTGTCGTTTGACCTGGGTTGAAGTATTGTTCAAGTCTGTGAAATTAGGGTTTTCATTAGTCAGGCTTATTAAAAGTCAAACTGAGCTGTAAAATTGAAATTCGAGCTTAGTACAGCAGTCAGAGGACTTCCAGCAGGGTCCCACTAAATTTTCACTGTACTCCGACAACTTACTATTTTTAGTAAGTATTCAATTTGGGGCTATTTTATCGAGATTTTGGAATTCTGTCAATTCCGCCACAATCAGGCAGCTTCAGAATGCTTACACGCGAAATTTGAATGGATTCCGACAACTGGCTATTTTTAGCAGTTCAGCCTTCAGAGGCTATTTTCAGGGCTTAAACATACAATTCTCCAATGAATGACAGGGGAATTGATCTGGGTTTTTCAAGACATTCGCGATGGTGTAACATGCAAACCGAGATGGTGACTTTCAGAGTTCAGCCTTCCGAGGCTATTTTTAGGGTTTGCATGCAGTATTTTTCAACGCATGTCCAGATATTCCATAAGGGTTTTGCGAGAGCTTCGCAATGATATGACATGCAAACGGAATGAGTCAGTTTTCAAGGACTTACTATTTTTAGCCAGTGCTTGCATGTCGACCAATTTTCTAGGTTTTTCTGGGTTTCTTGAGACCCCACGTGCGTTGTGACATGCAAACTCATCCGACATCAGATTGGTCACTTTTCAAGCACTTACTATAAATAGCAGTATCACTCTGGCAACCACCCGACACTTCAGTATCACGGACAGAGTAGCGTGCAATAGAAATCAAGGCAAATGGAAACAGTTCAAGGCACATGCAAGTTGTATTAGGGTTTCCTACTTCAGTGCCTAAAAAGTAGGGTAAAAGGCCAGAATTTTGAAAAACGAAGGTATCCCAATGCGATCAACATCCTTCAGGCAATCTATTGGTGAAATTTGGGCACGATCCGAACACTTACTATTTATAGTAAGTCGCTTCCAGAACACGGCTATAAATAGCAGGTCAACACAAGAGGCAGGTGTGAACAGGTTCATCAGGTGATGAGGACCACGTGGTGAAAATTTTAGGTCAAACGGAGCCGCAGAAAGCAAGCAATTTTAGGGTTTGCTAAAAATAGCAGGAATGCTAAAATTAGCATGTCAGCATGGGCAACAAGTATAAACAAGGTGGCAAGGTCTCAGAAGGCATAATCACGCCAGCTCCAGTTTCAGAACGGGTGAAAAGGCATGGGAAGGCACACTTCTCCAAATTTGCTAATAATAGAAGAGCACAGAGGTAACTGAGACATTGAAGATTTTCAAGTTTAAGTCTGGCAGAAGCAAACATGAAATGCGCCCTTGGCATGGAGGAAGCTTCAAGAAATTCTAAGTATAAAAAAATTCCTCCTCAGGGCCTCAAATGCGCCCAAGGTTGAAGGGAGCAAGCAAGATATTGAAATTCTTCTAAGGCATTGAAATTCCTTGAGGCATCCTCAAATGCGCCCAAGGAAGGTGAAGAGCCGCTAAATGCGAGTGGAATTCCCTCTACCCCAAAATGCGCCCAAGCCTACAAAGCTACAAGGGGAGTGGAAGAAAAATCTAAGGCAATAAAATTTCCTCCAGCCTAGATGAAATGCGCCCAGCAAGAGGGAGGATGTTTAAAAATATTCTAAGTGTTGGGAAATTCCTACACACCCCCCTAAATGCGCCCACCTTGTGATAGGTGTTGGAAAATTTTCTAAGTAAGATAAAATGGAAGCTTGGCAGGTGAAATGCGCCCAGCATGAAGAGGTCATTTGAGAAAAGTTTCTAAGGCATCAAAGTGGAAGTAGCATGTGCCATATGCGCCCAAGGTGGAAGATGGAGGTTGACATGGGAAAATGCACCCTCATATTTGAAATTCCTCCTCCATAGGTTAAATGCGCCCACCATGAAGAATTCAAGTGAAATATTCTAAGGCACAAAGTGAAAGTAGCCTATCTAAAATGCGCCCAAGTCAAGGAGAAGTGGCTTCCAAAATATTCCTAAGGCATGAAATGGAAGCTTGGTGGCCAAAATGCGCCCAAGGTAACATAAGGAAGAAAAACGCCTAAGTATGGAAGATGAAAGCACCAAGGGTAAAATGCACCCAAGGTAGGTTGAGGTAGAGACAAAAATTCTAGGTGTGGAAAATAAAAGTGGTATGTGTGAAATGCGCCAAGGCATGGAAAAGCACAAAAAGTTTCTAAGGCGTGGATTTCCTCCTCAAGCCTCAAATGCGCCCAAGACATAAAAGGTTCCTCCTTCACATAGCAAATGCGCCCTCATGAGGGATGTTTATAAGAAAAGTTTCTAAGTATAAAAAAATTCTTCCTCCATATGTGGTATGCGCCCATCATGTAAAGAGGTGTTTGAGAATATTCCTAAGGCATCAAGTGGAAGCACTTAAGGTGGAATGCGCCCAAGGAAAATTGTTAAGGCATGGAAATGCCTAGGGAGCTGAAGTGGAAGTTGCTGCATAAAAATGCGCCCCTCATGGGTAAAGTCAGAAAATTAATTTTTTCTAAAGGTATTTTCTAAAGTAAAATACGAAATATGCCTAAAGAAGGAGATAATACAAAATTTCCAAGTGCAAGATGAACTGTGCCCGCGAGCGAGAAAGGGAATTTCTTCAGGGAAGCAAGAAAAATACTAAGGCAGGAAAAATGGAGATTGCAGGCATGCAATCCCTCCAGAATAAAAATGAGAATAAACCTTAGTAATTTTTATTATTTTTCAAAAATAATAAAAATTAAACTTACCCCTTCGTATGGGTACACATGGAAATTAAGATTTCGGAGGGGAATTTTCTTCTGGGTATTGGACATTTCCAATTAGGAGATGGTTTAAAACTCTTCCACACCTTGCTCGTGTTGTTTCGACAAGGATTTTTGGCCTAGCACCCGTTCAACAAAGTTCCTAAGGCTCAGCAGGTAAAATTGTCTAAGGGAAAATAAACCAACAGGGGGTCAAATACACTCACAGGGAAGAAATTTGTCTAAGACATGGAGGAATTTGAAAATGAATTGAAGCTCGAACATCAAGCGTTCAAATGCATCCTCAAGATGAAATATTTTCTAAGGGACAAACTCCAGGCAAGGTGATGGATACGCCCATGATGAAGGTTTGCTAGAAAAGTGATGAATTCTATCAAGATTCGAAGATCAAGCGGTCAGAACATGGAAACAAGGTAAGTAAAGTGAATTTAGATTATAAAGTGTTCTGATACTCTTCTTTTGTTTTGCAGGATGAACGTTGAAGCCAAGGCATGAGGACTTGATGAAGCTAGACAACATTGCAACTTTGGAAACGAAAGTGAAGATTTGTCTAAGGCACTAGGAACGTGATGCAAAAGAGGCAAATGCGCCCAAGGCAATGGGCTAAAGAAATATGAAAGTTGCAAGGAAGAGGTGCGTCCTGGAGTCAAAGCAACAGGAGGGCCGAACAGGAGGAATTCTTTGCTCATCACTTTCATATCGACCGCGTACTCGCCTCTCCTCCTAACGCAACAAAATTGGCGGACAGACAGTGGGAACATGTTTCTGGATGAGGATCTTCTAGAAGAAGATAGTGGGCATTAATTGCTCGTAGTGGGGAGTGGAGAATCTTTTGTGCATTTATTGCCCCACTCCTCTCAATGACGGTTTTTAGGGCAAAACCCTAATTAGGGCATATGTGGCTCAATCTGAGCCCTTCATTGTATTTCAATCTAAGCCGTCCGTTGGACTGGGCCAACTATAAAAGGGGGGCTCCCCCCTCATTTGTAATATATGAGAGTAGTCATTAGATTGAGAATAGAGAAGATAGAAGTTAGAATAGATAGAAAGTTAGCTTAGAAGATAGCTTAGTTTGAAAAGGAAAGAAAACTTTCCCTTTGAAAGTTTTGTAAGAGGTTGTTGTGGAAAAACTCTCATAATACAAAGGTTTATCATTGCATGGTGGTTCTATCTTTTGTTATGAATAGCTAGCAAGACTTTTTCGTCTTTCCAATTCAGATTGATAGAGTAGAGTAGACTTTATTTTATGCAAGTAGTTGTTAATTGTGGAGTGTGGCGTTGTGGTTTGAGCATATCTTCTTTCATCCATACCACTAGCGGGCTTGCTGATGGTAAGTTCGCCTTGTGTGGTCAATTGGAATATCAGTACTTAACTTCGGTTGTGATTCGTGCGTTCATTTGCATCGTTGTGACGGGGTGCACATGCTGAATCACAATTTGAACATCTTACTCATCCTTTGAAGATTGCACCAACTTTGTCAAAGTTGTCCGAAGGGAGACGGAGCAAAGTCTGGTTTGAAGACTGTTTAGGCCGATCCTCGTCCTCCACCCTTTAGGAGTAGATGGTAGCCTCTCTAATCCTCATATCCTTTTACATTCAGCATTATCCGGTTAGTTTAAGAACCTGAGCCTCATCGACAGATCTCCTGAAATTTGAGAATCATTTTCTTCCGAATGAGCAAATCACGTAAGTCCCCTTGGAATAATCCAGCAAAACACATCAACCAATTGAGTCTATTCGCAATAAAAGCAACCTTGGAGTTGAACGCATGAACTTTCACGCAATCTTAGCATGCGGAATACTTTGATCAAGAGGGAATAGAGTGACCGTTGGACATTTTATTCTGTGTTGGTGTTGTCATAAAAAACACGTCAACATGTAGTATAGACTATCTATGTATAGAAACATCATTATCTAAATCCCTGTATAATGTATATAAGAGTATTATGACTCTTCCTTAAGCTAATCACTTTTCATCATTCCTAGTATATAATACTAATAATAAACAAACACTCCTATTATGGAGTATATACAAACACTTAAAAAGAAATCATAAACAGATTCTTTTCCTTTCCATAAGCAAATAGTACAATTCACTAATGTAAGCATTCTCATGCAATTCCAAACAAATCAATCAAGACATTCATTATTTCATAACAAAAGACAAATAAAAGGAGAATAGATTCTCATGCTTGTAGATTGCTTAATCCAATAGACTAATCTGGTTCTCAGCCTTCCAATGTCAGCTTGCTAGGCTTCACTTCAAGCTACTATAATCACTCAATGCAATATCTCACAATAATCTTCAAGCAACAGATTATAACCTCAGATAGTGCGTCCAAATGAGCGAGTAGGCTCATCTATTTATACTAAATAATGAGACATCGATGCCTAAAGGAGTGGTAAGCCAGTCGACACCACTTCAGCCATGCAAGTCGACTCAACACATACAAAAAAAGGTGGCATCTTTCTAAGTTAATACTCAGCCTAGTAAACAGATCGACCTTTTTGCATGCCATCTTTACTTGACTAAATCAGTCATGCACATGTTCTACAGTTGAGAATTGATTTGCAAGTATAAAAGACTTCTATAGGAAATAGAGGATTCATAATATGGTGCCAAGTTTCAGCACCTTCCCTATTCTTTTGCTCAGGGTTTATCAAAGGAAACAGTCAATATTCATTTGGCAACACATATTTCAGTCCACTTAGTCATAGACTGGTTGATCGACATAATATGGATGAATCGACTCCCAAAGTTATAGCGTTTGAAAGAGCTTTGACCAAGCACGCCTATTTGCTGTGGTTCATATCCTTTACTCATGCATTTTAAACACTTTAAACAGAAGACTTAAAGTTTAATGTTTCCATCGCTGCATTTAATATTATCTACAGCATAATGCGTGCCAAGCATTTATAGACTTCATGAATGATATTCATAAAGGACAAGGTTCACAATATTACTTGAGCGCTATTCCTTTCCTTCTGCGCTATGTACTACACTTTATACATAATATGCTATGTGTCGCCTTAGTTTTCTGCGCCTATATCATTATCGATGCTTTGTTTACAAGGCTTACATGGGCGGTTAACATTCTATGTAAGGCTGCGTTATGTATCACATAAGTGCCCTTGCCTTTATACGACATCCTTACTTAGCATTCAATTTCTTATTATGATGCTACACGTGATTTCTACTTTGAGCCCTCCCTTTATGCGCTTTCATGCACTAGTCAGAGGCATACAATTATTGACTTAAAAACTCACTCATGCATTATTTACAAATGCCTTTGTTATTTTCCAAGGCAACGACAAAATACAGTCATTTCTGTTGATGTTATAGCAGCTTAGGGCTGCACTTCATTGCACATGCTTCAAGAAAGAAGCATAAATTAAATGGCAGCCTTTCGGCTATTTAATTTATCTTGAAAACAATTGATAAACATAAAGGGCCTGTTGTGACCTTTTTCACACATCACCCCATCAAGATGGGGACCCCCTAAATTTTGCTCCATTCTGGTCTTTTGGCTTTGGTTCGCTCTCTCTCTGGTCTCTGGTCCTTCCGGGGATGTCCTGTCGTTTGACCCAGGTTAAAGTATTGGTTAAGTCTGTGTAATTAGGGTTTTCATCCTTCAGGCTTATTAAGGGTCAAACTGAGTCACGAAATTGAAATCTAAGCTTAGTACAGCAGTCAGAAGACTTCCAGCAGAGTCCCCCTAAATTTTCACTGTATTCCGGCAACTTACTATTTTTAGTAAGTATTCAATTTGGGACTATTTTATTGAGATTTTGGAATTCTGTCAGTTCCACTGCATCCGGGTAACATCAAGCTGCCTACACGTAAATTTTGAGCCAGATCAGACGACTTGCTATTTTTGGCAGTTCAGGCTTCAAGAGCCATTTTCAGAGTTTCCACATGAGCTTTTAGGGTCGTATGCAGAAGTATACAGGTTTTCCAAAACGCCGATGATGCTTAACATGCAAGCCAGAGCTGACCACTTTAAATTCGTACCGGAGCTATTTTTAAGGGTTATCGGTGTTTTCTAGCATGCCAGTTTTTTCTTTATGGGTTTTGAGGCTTACTTAGCAGTTAACGACTTGCAATGGCGGAAGATCAAAGTTGGGACTTACTATTTTGCTTGATTGTACGTGTCTTGAACCAGTTTTGGGTTTTTACAGGTTTTTGAGATCTACTAGCGGGCAATATGACATGCAAAACCATCCGGCAGGTGGATGAGTCACTTTTGACGGTTTCTATTTTTGGCGGATACACTTTCGGCGTAGCCCACAACACTCCAGTTGTGACGAGCGACATGTGAGAAAGAGCGAAGTCAAAGCGAGACCCGTTCGAGTTCCCCATACCAGTCAAATTAGGGTTTCTACACTTTTATGGGGTAAAATCCAAAATAGCGAAGCGAAATTTACCCCATCCATATGTACCTTAAAGGGTACCTGCTGGCAAAATTTGAGCGAAATCGGAGAACCTACTATTTTTAGTAAGTCAGGGCACGGCTATAAATAGCAGGTCTGCACCCGAGGTTGGCATCAGAGTAACACTCAAGCTATCAAGATCAAGCGTTGCAACTTTCAGGCAAAACGGAGCTACTGAAGTCAGAAAGTCAAAACTTACTATAAATAGCAGTGGCTATAAATAGCAGGTCAGGGCAGAGGACTGGCAAAACGGGTTCACCAGGCAGAGAATATCATATGGTGAAATTTTCGGGCTAAACGGAGCCTTAGAGGTTGAAAATCAAGGGACTTGCTAAAAATAGCACAACTTGCTAAAAATAGAATGCATAAACAAAGACAGGCAGAGGCATGGAAAATATTCTAAGTGTGGGAAAATGAAAGTATCCCCTTCAAAATGCGCCCACCTCACAGATTGATAGCTTGAAAATTGTCTAAGGCAGAATTCAAAGTTGAGCATAGCAAATGCGCCCAAGGATAGGTGGGGACTTCAAAAATTTTCTAAGGCAAAAACAAAAGTGGGCATATGAAAATGCGCCCAAGGTTGTGAGGCCAAGTCAAAATTTCCTAAGTGGTGAAAACAAAAGCTTGAGGGGCAAAATGCGCCCATAAGCTCAAGGGGTATCAAATTTTTTTTTTTCTAAGTGTTAAGTTGAGAGCTAACCCCCCTAAATGCGCCCTCACCTTGAAGAAGGTGATGAAGGCATTGAAATTGCCTAAGGCATGGAAAGTGAAAGCACACCCATGAAAATGCGCCCTTGGCTTGAGGTGAGGGAGTTTAGAAAATTCCTAAGTTACGAAATAAAAGCTCACCTCATAAAATGCGCCCTCATCTTGAAGCTACCCCATCAAAATGCGCCCAAGGAAGATGTTGCTGGAGAAAAAGCGGCTAAGGCATTGAAGATAGAAGTTCACCCTGTAAAATGCGCCCAGCTCCAGCAAGGAAATGCGCCCAAGGTATTTGGAAGTGTTGAGAAGTTCGAAAATAAACTAAGGCGTGTAAAATGAAAGTAGACCCTTCAAAGTGCGCCCACCTCAAGTGTAAAAGGGGTTGCTGGAGAAAAAGCGGCTAAGGCATTGAAATGAAAGTGGAGGGGTAGAAATGCGCCCTCACTTGAAAATACCACCCCCTAAATGCGCCCACCATGGAGAGGTTAACATGAAATTCTACTAAGGCATTGAAAATAGGAGCTCACCTAGTGAAATGCGCCCAACTTGAAGCAGAGGCCGAAATTCTTCTAAGGCATAAAATGAAAGCTTGAGGTAGTATTTGCACCCAAGGTAAAGTGAAGACCCTCAAAGAAAATTCTAAGTCATCAAAGTGAAAGCTCATGGGTCAAAATACGCCCACCTTCAAGACATTGAAAATGTTAAAAAAAGTTCTAAGGCAAAATTGAAAGTTCAACATCTAAAATGCGCCCAAGTTGAAAGTAAGGACTTAAAAAAAATTTCTAAGTGTTGAAAACGAAAGTGCCAAGGTAAGAATGCGCCCTTGAAGAGGGATTTAAATTTTAATTCATAAGGCATGGAGATTTTTTTTTTATTAGGAAAAATTTATACCAAGGGAAATACGCCAAGAGAGAAAATGTTAGAAATTTTTTCTAATTGAGATAGCATTTCACTAGGGAAAATACGCCCTTGGCATGGAAGGATGATTTGATGAGTTTTAAAATTTTCCAAAGGCAGTTGAAGGTTGACGAATATTTTTCAAGGGGAAGATTTGATATCGATGAATATTTTCCATGGGTCAAGTGAAAATCAAATGAACCCGTTTAAAATGCACCCATGAGTTAACAGAGTTTGAAAATTAATTTCCTAAGGGAAATTTTAATATTTTCAGAGGAAATTCGTTTTGCCTAGATTATTTTCCTGACGGAAGTTAAATCTCAAAGGATGAATTATTTCGAGCATGCAAATAATTTTTAATCACCCGGAGTTGAACATTTTAATGATAGAATTTAAAATGTCTAAGGCAAATTTTACGAAATCGAGGATTCAAATGACAGACATTTTAAAAGTTGGAAATAAATTTACAACTCCTACGAAATTTTTCGAGTTGAATTTATTTAAACACTGCGAGATTTTAAAATGGAATTTTAAATCAAGTCAAGTGATTGTTTTTCTCGCGAGTTGTTTAAATCGCCAAGAGATAATATCGGCAGACTAGAAAGGAAAATTCGAAATTTGAAGAGGAAGGAATCATTATTAATGGCAACTGCCATAATGACCGGCTGACGACTAGCCCACTACTGCGCTTGAATTAGAAGATTCCGAACGAAGAGAGTGGAAAATTGATGAAGGTGCTAAAAATAGCCCCAGCACTACTTAGCAGGATTCTCCGAGAAGAGTTATTTAAACAATCTCTTCTCTCATTTCTCCTCACATTGTTTCGAAGTTGAAGTTGCTGAAGAAGTTCTTGAGAGATTGAAATATTTTTGAAGTGGTTGAGGAGAGAAATTCTTTGAGAGTTTATTTTATTTCGGAGTGTTGAGTTGCTGAAAGTACGAAGTGCTGGAGAAATTTTCATTTGCCGAGACTCTTTCTTTCGAAAAGTTGAAAGTGTGTTGCTGCAATTTCGAAGTTGAAGGTTGAAGTTGTTTTCCGGAGTTGCTGGAAGATTTATTTGTTGAAGTTGCTGCAGAGTGTTGAGTTGCAGAAATTTATATTGTGCTGGGGATTTATTTCGAAATTGCTGAGTATTGAAGTTGCACGAAAGTTGAAGCTTGCTGCAGATTTTACTTATTCAAGCTGCTAGAAGTTGAAAGTTGCTGAGGTTGACGAAGTCAAGACAAAGGATTTAATTCGCTTTGTGCTGAGAAAGTATCCACATTGCTGAAAGTTGGTAGTTGGCTGCAATTTTCTTCGCCAGTCGGAAGTGCAGTCGTTGAAAGCTTCTTTATAAGCTTGAAGTTTTTTATATACAATGGCCGGAGCAAAGGATGTTGCAGGAACAAGCAGAGCCGCAGGCAGAGCTGCAAACACTGAAGCAGGCAAGGCTGGCTCATCCCGGCAGGCAATGATTAAAAGGCTCGCTAAGCCATTTCTCCCAAAGTCAGCAATAGTTTCAAAGTTGGCAGGATTAAATGACACCAACCTTGGTTCATTTAATCTAAATGCACTCAAATCGAGGATGTTCGGGCTAGGGGCCATCAACCATCCGTCACGGCACATAATATAATGAAGAGTGGAATCTACGCAGCTGCTAGTTTTCCGCCAACAATTCAGTGTCCGGAGCTAATTATGGAGTGCGCCAATCACTACAAGCCAGAACGTAGGACGATTGTCTCTCCGGATGGTAAACTGCTCGCCAACTTCACACCGGATGCCATCGGAGAGGCATTTGGGATTCCAACTGCTGAGGAGATGTTATACAGGACAAACAAAAGGGCAGACAAGATGTATTCTTCCTCTTTCGAAAGAGTCACTGCAGTCATTAACAGAGTTTGGATGCAGAAGCCGAGGCCACCCCGCACTAAGCTCCCAAAGCAGATAATTGCCGAGGACGTGAAACAAGAATACTGTGATTTGATAATGATGCTGAGCCGGGTGAATGGGAGTGCACAGGCTTACATTTTCGGGCCTTGGATGTTCTACTTCATCGAGATCATCTTGGAGGGAAAGGAGTGTGTCGATTGGGCTAGGATGATTAGCAACCACATCGATGAGCAATTCAGGAGCTTGAAGGTGACGAAGACTTTCTACATGAGCTCATATGTAATTTACATGTTGGCCAGAATGACTAAGTACAGAGGGATTTCGTACAAGGAGCCAATCGGCTGTGCCCCTGGTCAATTCAAAATCCACGAAGCCTGCACACAGCTACATTTAGCTAACATTGCCAACTATAAACGGGCAAATGATGCATTCACAATGCACATTGCGAGGACACTTCAGCAGAGGACGCAGCAGAGAATATCTAAAGAAGCACAGACATTGATTGAGGAATATGGGTATTGGCTCATCCAATTCCCGAAATTCACATATATTAGGCTGCAGGGGTTCACTTCGTATCCGTATCGGTTACCACGATACCCCACTGATCACATAGTAATGCTTGAGGTATCTAGGCAATTGATTGCCTACGATAAGATTCAGAAAAGGAAAAAGAAGGGTGGACTTGATTTCCCTATCACCATGGGAAATTCCATTGAGGTGTGTCCCTCTTTGCAGGCAGCCCGAGAGGCAGAGGACGAGCTGCAATCTTATCATTTGTCATATCACACAGGTAGGCAGGATTTCGATCCTTACAGGAACATCCGGATGATACAGAACGTTGAATACCGGCACAGAGCTCATCTGGAGGACTTTGGGCAAATGCAGTGGATGAGGCTGAGATAAGAAGAAGGATGTTTTCCAGACTTCCTCTCAAGTTGATTAGAGAATGTGAGATTATTCCAGTTCCCGACCAGGTGGAGGAGGATGTCAACGTCATGCAACCCGACTATGGTTCAGTTAGGGATACTCCTGTCCCACCACCTGATTGGTCCGAGCCAGAGATCATGGACTTGGACACTCTTTCTATCCCGGTGATGACTTTTACCAGGACTTGGGTCGACAGACATGTATGCAGACTCAAGAGCAAGTCGATCGCCCTTACTTATAGCTTGATGGGTGACCCAAGGCCGTTATCGGTAAAAAGGGGGAAACAAATTGCTCAGACATCGAGGGCACAAGTGGAAGTGCCAACCCAACCGATACCGTTGAGGATAGAACAAGCATCACCCGTGCACTCACAAACTCAGTCTTCGAGTTTGAGAGTGGTTTCATTATTTGCCGATCAGAGGGCAGGATTAGAGGAAGAGCGGGGACTTGAGGAGGTAGATCAGCCCAACGCCCGGGAATCAGCTAGTGTCAGTCTATCCAGGGGCGGCCAACAGGAGGAGGAAGAGGAAACAATGGCCGACACCCATTTTCAGCAGATGTTGGACACGGCTTTGGAAGAAGAAGAAAACACAGAACAGGGGACCCAAGGGTCGGGAGATACCCAGCTTATAGAGGAGGATGAGCCCGAGCAAACCAGTGCAAGAAGGGAGGAAGTGCACGAGATGGAGGCAACAGAAGAACAGCCCCTTGTCATTTGTAATCCACAGCAGACAGTGCCTGATTGGCTTTCCGACAGAATGAGGAGAGAACCCGAGGATGATACGGATCCGGCCATTGAGATGGAGGAGTTCCTCAGGAGGATCAGTGCGCCACCAGAGAAGAAAAGGGCCCGAAAGTTTTCAAAGATCTCGACCGACGAGTCAGGCTCTCGCACGCTTCAGGTGGCTATTCCGAGGGAAGATTGTGATCGAACCGAGGAGAGGCCTGAAAATTACGTGATCACCACAGTAGAGTTGGGTCGTCCTACGGGAGCCCAAGTTATCGAGGAGTTCGATAACTCCTATCAGGCATTGAAGGATCAGTTGCTCCGCACGGAGGGGAAGTATAAGAAATTGAAGAAGGAGCACAAAACCTTGATAGGATATATGCAAAATCTAGCACGTCCAGGTGAACCAGCAAACCCAGCAGTGGAACGTCCATCAGAGCTTCCGAAGGAGTCAGTTGTTGCCTTAGAGGATTTGAAGAAAATGGAAACGGAGGCGGACAAGTGGGTTAGCCGTGTTCATACTGAGACAGGGAAATTCATGGAGGACCTTGCCGATGCTTATCGACAGGCCTCAAGTATTTTGGCACGGATGGATATAGTAGATCAGGCCTGGGGTGATACTCGCATCTATCAAACGAAGACTGTACTTCGTTTGGGGGCTTTGATGCATATACCTCTAGAAACCTTGGTGGATGGAGGTGTAATTCAGAGAGGTGATAGGTATGATTTCACCAGTTGGTACTCCTCGGTGGTCACAGGCCGTGGATTTCACGACGCAGCAAGGGCAGATTCAGCTAAAGTGAGGAAAGCAATGGGCAACATCTTGGGGGGAGTCCTCAATACATTAGAGGCCATATTTGCTAGAAAGTTGGTCCCAGAGGAGATAACTGCTGATGGCTTGAAAAGTAGACTGCCTCCATTCTTCTCAGCTGCGAGGTCACTTGTCCTGGATGACTTTGAGAATGTCTCCACGTTCTCTAGTATAATTCAGCATACCCAGGACGCCTTAGTGACATGGAGGAAATCTTACACCAGATACGGACAGACGGTAGCAGTCTTGGAGTTCCAGCTCAACCATATTCCACCGATCTCTACACAGGAGGTTGAAGCAGTATTGGCCCGGTTGATCGAGTTTGCTATCCGGGAGAAGGCCAGTGGGAACGCGCTGCTTGATGAGGATCTTCTTGATGATGGTAGTGGGCATTAATTGCTCATTATGATTCCTGCAGGGGAGTGGAGAATATTCTGTGCATTCATTGCCCACTCCTCTCTGTGGCGGTTTTTAGGGCAGAAACCCTAATCAGGGCATAGGTGGCTCGATCTGAGCCCTTCATTGTAATTTGATCTAAACCGTCCACTGAATTGGACTTATTATAAAAGGGGCATCCCCCCTCATTTGTAAATAATTAGACATTAGATCAAGAGTTGAATCAGAGCTAGAGAGTAGAAGGCATATAGCATTTAGCTTAGAAGTTAGCTTTAGATTGAGGAGGGAAGAAAACTTTCCTTTGAAAGTTTTGTAAAAGGTTGTTGTGAACACTTTTCATAATACAAAGAGTTTCATTGCTTGGTGATTTCTTCTTTGTTATGAGTAGCTAGCAAGGCCATTTCGTCTTTCCAATTCAAGGTAGATAGAGTAAAGTAGATTTTCTTTATTCCATGCAAGTAGTTGTTAATTGTGGAGTGTGGCGTTGTGATTTGAGCATATCTTCTTTCATCCATACCACTAGCGGGCTTACTGATGGTAAGTTCGCCTTGCGTGGTCAACTGGAGTATCAGCACTTAACTTCGATTATGGTTCATATGTTTGTATGCGTCGTATTGACGGTATGAACGTGTTGCGTCATAGTTTGAACACTTTTCTCATCCTTTGAAGATTGCACCAACTTTGTCGGAGTTGTTCGAAAGGAGACAAAGCAAAGTTTGGTTTGAAGATTGTTTAAGTCGATCCTCGTCCTCCACCCTTTAGAATTAGATTTGTAGAATCCCTATCTCTATCCCCTTTAAATTCTGCATTTTCGAGTCAGTCTAGATACCCGAACAATATTGCCAAATCAGTCATGTCCTAATTGCTTCACAGAGTCGAACAACTACGTAAGTCCCCTTGAAATAACCAGCAAAACACATCAACCAACTGAGTCTATTCGCGATAAAAGGAACCTTGGAGTCGAACACATGAACTTTCAAGCAATCTTAGCATGTGGGACACTTTGATCAAGAGAGAATAGAGTGACCGTTGGACAACTTTATTCTGTGCTGGCGCTGTCCTAAAAAGCACGTCAACAGGGCCGACCTAAGTTGAGGAGGCACCTCAATTGTATTTATACAAGGTCTTCTATTGTCATTACATGTATTCAAGTTCATCAAGTGTATTCGCAATTAGAGCAAAAGTTTGCACCTTCATAGCAGTAGTCTGAATTCAAGGAAGATCATATTCATTTGTAAATTTTGCATCTAGGAGAGGTGCGACTATTCTTGATATCTATTATTGGCCATTGCTGGGCCTGAGTTGTAAGCAAATCTCTGCTCTTGTTCTATATTATATAAGAGGATTATTTGCTGGGTTTTTTTCCCTCAAGAGGAGGGTTTTCCCAGGATATCTTGCTGTGTTTATTGTCTTATGTGTTGCAATATTTAAGTACTTTTTGTTTATGATCTGATCTAAGAAACACTAACATGGGATCAGAGCGGGTTTGAAAAAGATCATGATCAGATTTATTTTGCAGCACTTACCTTAATCTTTTTCAGTCTATCCTTTCTTCTTGTTTTCAAATTTCAAGATGGTGAATGGTCTGAAAATGGAGGATAGACTCAAAGGAGTTTCTAACTACACATCATGGAGGTTCAGGATCATGCTCACATTGGAAGAGAATGATTTGGCTGAGTTTGTGAAAACAAGGGTTCCCGAACCTGAGGAGGAAGAAGAGAAGTTGCAGTGGAGGAAGAAAGATACTAGGGCAAAGAAAGTGTTGGTTGATTCCGTCAAAGATCATATTGTTTTGATTGTCTTCAAGTTGGATACCGCAAGGGAGATGTTCAAAACATTGGAAGAGATGTACGAAATCAACAACACCAGTCGTGCCCTAACCTTGAAGCAACAACTACTTCACATTAAGATGGCAGAAGGAGAGTTTGTCATCACCTACTTCATGAAGATTTTCGAATTGAGAGATCAACTCTCTACCATTGGTCATATTGTTGATGACAAGGATTTGACCATGTTGGCTCTTAATGGTCTTCCTTCATCTTGGGAGTCTTACATTCAAGGAATTAGTGTAAGATCGAAACTTCCCAAGTTTGATCGATTAAGGGTAGACTGCATTCAAGAGGAGTCAAGGTTGGCGGCTAGAGGCATTGGTCAAAGTTCAAAGAACGAAGATTTACATGTTCTCACCTCTCTTTCATCGAAGAAAGGAAAAGTTTGGAAGAAAGGATTCTTCAAGAGGAATAGAGATAATGGGTTAGACGGTGCTCCTACATTCAAGAAGAAGTGGGACCTCTTTTGTGTTCAATGCTTTAGATGTGACAAATTTGGTCACTATGCGAAGGTTTGTCCTACCAGGCCTAATCGGCATGCTTCATTTGCGGATGTGATTGAGATCTCTCCCCAAAATGATTCTAGTGAATTTCTACTCTAGTCATGGGCCTATGTTCAAGCTGTGAAGGTTGTGTACTAAGCGCAAGAGCAGCATATCGTACTGTGTCCGCCCTTCAGAATATTTAAGAGATAAGTATTCTTTGTTTTGATTGTATTTATATTCTAGGCTAAAATTCAATTTGTTGAGTTGTGCAAATTTGACACTATTTACTTAGGATTATGTGTGACCAGCAAATAGTGATCATTGTGATAAGATTCTTTAGATTTATTCATTGCAAGTAGGATCATGCTAACTTGTGAAGATTGTCTTTTGAGATTAGCTCTTCCGAGAAATTGAAAGAAAGACATGTCATGATTGATGAATTAATTATCTATTACTCAGGAGATTTTGAAGTATTGCATGGTTGAATAATGATGAATTGTTTTGTAGCCACTAATTCATGCTATTGAGATAGTCAATCATGTATGTTCCTAGTTATGGTATGTCTATTTGAGATAGTTGAGTTCCATGAACTATTAGTAATCTCTTGTTAATGATTTCAAGATAAATCAAGAAGCGTAAGAGATTGCTTTCAAGAAGAGCTTGATGCATCCTATAAGTTGAAGG
Source organism: Sequoiadendron giganteum (assembly GCA_007115665.2). Lineage (NCBI taxonomy): Eukaryota > Viridiplantae > Streptophyta > Pinopsida > Cupressales > Cupressaceae > Sequoiadendron > Sequoiadendron giganteum. Next base: position 182,528,452 of record CM021106.1, read on the forward strand.
ATGGAGACTCTACTTGTAGCTATGAGGCTAAGTGATTAGCTGAAGACATCTTTTTCGAAGAGGAAGAATTAACCTTAAGAGGGAGTTCTATGTCTCACTGAGAATAAGTAAGGGTTGCAGTGTTGCAAGGCCGGATGTTAAATTGTTGAAGTACCTCTTCAGCAGTTGGGTTCTGAATTGCTCAAGTCAACTTGGATTGGTAGCTCCGCAAACCTATTCAGAACAGAGTGATCTGGGATGCGATCGAAGAGGACAACCTTGAATCTCTACAGAGGTGTGCGTTGGAAACCATTTCTCTAAAGCAAGCGTTGCAGGCAATCTTGGTCAAGTGGTTGATGCAAGTGATTGAAGATTCAGAGGGAGCCTACTGAACCTAAAGAAGATGGTTGTGTTGCCTTGGATGTTGTCTTAGTTGATGTTTGCGATGATATCCTGTTACAGCAGGAAGCAGTCTTTTGTGGCAGCTCGAGAAGTAGTGTGGCTTCGAAAGCTCCTTGCAAGATTGGTTGAACAATCGTTGAAGCCGACTGTCATCCTTTGTGTTGATCAAAGCTTTGAGAAGCTTTCTGTCTTTCCATGTGTTTCATGACAAAACTAAGCACATCACTATATCAAAGATATGGTATTGAGGAAAGATATTCAGTTGAGGTATATCAGCACTGATGAGCAGATGGTAGTCATTCTCATCAAACATTTTTTGGGATAATGGTTGTGTACCTTCGAGACAAGCTTGATATGGTGGAGAATGAAGTTCTAGTTGAGAGGGAGTCTCAGTATCAGTGTTCCTTTGTTTAATGAGTTCTTCTTTGAGAGAAGTTCGAGGTGAAATCCCTCGATAGTGCATTTCTCTATTGAGAGAGATTTGAGGTGTAAGCCCTTGATAATGCATTTCTCTATTGAGAGAGATTTGAGGTGCAAGCCCTTGGTAGTGCATTTCTCTTTGAGATTTGAGGTGAGAGCCCTTGTTTCCACCCTCTGGGAGAGCCATGGTGGATGTCATGTGTGTGACTCCATGACAACATCACGTGAGGGAATCCGTGATGATTTACTTGTGCTTGTGTATCACCCTCTGGAGGAGCCATGGTGAAAGTCACATTGAGGTGACAACATGACATTAAGTGATGAGCACTTGTACATACCATCTATGGAGGTAGCCATGATGGTTGATATCACGATGAGGTGATATTCTATTTGTTTTCATATTGATATGATGTGTCGTGTGCAGGTGGAAGTATCATCCCTAGCTGAGAGGGAGTGTTGATGTTATAGCAGCTTAGGGCTGCACTTCATTGCACACGCTTCAAGAAGGAAGCATAAATTAAATGGTAGCCTTTTGGCTATTTAATTTATGTTGAGAACAATTGATAAACATAAAGGGCCGACCCCTTAATGGTTCGCATGAATTGTTTATTGCTTGGGCCGACTTACCTTGTAATTGTCATTTATTATGTTTCCTCATAGAGGGCCGACCTAAGTTGAGGAGGCGCCTCAATTGTATTTATACAAGGTCTTCTATTGTCATTACATGTATTCAAGTTCATCAAATGTATTCACAATTAGAGCAGAAGTTCGCACCTTCATAGCAGTAGTCTGAATTCAAGGAAGATCATATTCATTTGTAAATTTTGCATCTAGGAGAGGTGCGACTATTCTTGGTAGCTATTATTGGCCATTGCTGGGCCTGAGTTGTAAGCAGATTTCTGCTCTTGTTCTATATTATATAAGAGGATTATTTGTTGGGTTTTTTTCCCTCAAGAGGAGGGTTTTCCCAAGATATCTTGCTGTGTTTATTGTCTTATGTGTTGCAATATTTAAGTACTTTCTGTTTATGATCTGATCTAAGAAACACTAACAATTTTGACCTTTAAGGATTTATATATATATATATATATATCCATTTAATTGGCCACAATATAAATATACACTTTTGACAAATAAGTTCACTTAAATATATCATTCGATACTCGAATGTATATATCCTCGTTATCCTTTTCACAAACAATATGCGTGTGTACATACATACACATATACACATATATATACTTACATATATATAACTATGACCAAAGGCACTTACCTAATTCCCAAGCTTTTTACTTGACTCAACTAGACCTACTAAGTCGCGACTGTGTATGTAAGCTAAGATAGGTTTCATTTAAGGTTACCCAACCAATCACTTCTCCCGAGTGATACTTCCCCTCCCTTCCGGAGGATTGAACCTGTCCCTACAAGCAGTTTAGTACAACACCAAGGTGGTTAGATGCTCATAATAAATCCACATGCATCATAAAACATTAGCACATTCATATAGCAATACATGTTCTTCATCAATGTAACATAATTACTCTTTGAAAGCCACATTTAGCATTTATCAACACTTTCACTTAATATAAACATAATACCTATTTCAGTATTCCAGCATTATCAAAATCATGATTGCATTTATCATCCTTTTTACCCGTGAAGGTAAAAGTAAATCAGTAACAACAAGACGGGGTGTGACATTATATTTGGAGATTCCTCACAATTTTGTAGTATTTGGCTTCCAACTCATTTCATAACTCATCTTGAAATTTTCCATGGCTAGCAATTCCAAAAATTTAATTGGCAAATGTAGCAAAAATGACAAAATTGTCTTTTAGTTAGTCAAATGGCGAGGTGTAATGTCCCCACAGAATTTTCTTGTAATTTTTACAAATATTTGATGAAATGGATTAATACTCACACTTTTTGATCATCCAGATCTCCAATGGGCAGGGTGAGAGCATATGGTGGCTGGATTCTTGCAATATTGTAATGGCGATGCAAACCCTTACACTTTTTGGCAGCAAGCCACAAAGGTCTAAAAGCAAACAATGCTAGAAATAAACTAATATCTGGGCGCCATAGCCATCCACAATTATTCTTAATTAATTTATGGCGGTAAATTGCACATAAAGGATTATAATAACAAATTGAAACGATATGGCTGGAAATATCAAACACTCTAGAACACAAAAAAATCCTAAATGAACTCATAGATTGCTGGTGTAGCTCAAAATAACTGAAATATGATGCAACAAATTTGATTAAATGCCCACAGTTCCCTTTCAAATATTGAGAATCCTCTTATAGCTTACATTCATCCCTTTTAACATTCAATTCAATCATGATTTCCCTTTCCAAAGTCCTCACTTTGAGAGTTCCAATCACCCCTAGTGAGGAGCTAATATGAAAGATCCACCACAAAGACTGAGAATGAATATTAATTTAAATTCTTCAATTTGAACTTATTTAACATTCATAATACCGCAACAAAACATTACTTTTCTAAAGCTACACATTACAAATCTGAGTACTGATAATCTTCAATAAATCCTCTTCTATGTAATACTGAAATAACCAAAATGGTCACACCAAACTGAGAACATCAATGGAAATGCAAAATTAAACACACTGCCAAAACTGCAAACTAGAAACATCCATAAACCAAAACTAGAAATGTTGATGAAGCTTTGTGTAATTCCTGGGTGGAAATCACCAACTGGAAACTCGAGAGCTTTCCTTTGTGAAACCAATGTGATCTCAAGGGTATTCATCTTTGGATCTTGCAACCTCAAGGGGTTTCATCCTTGGATTGAATTTTGAACACAAGTGCTTTGAAATTAAGAGAAATTGGTAATGTCAAAATACCTATCTCCTTTGAGCCTTTTTTCTTTTCTTTATAGATTTGTTGAGGGAATAATTAATTAATATTTCTTTTCCCCTACTACCATAATTTAATATTTTTCTTTCTTTAGATATTCTAGGATAAATTTAGCTTGTAACTCCTCTCATGATTTCCATCTAAACTTAGTTTATAACTTCCACTCCTAAAATAATAAAATATTCCTAGGAGTTACAAAAGGCTTTATTGTGCCCCATTTAGGCAGCCCATGATAATAAAATACTAAGTTGTTTTTCCCCAATAGTTTCCAAATAATATTAGGACTAACTTAAAGAATAAGAATACCCCATAGGTATTGAAATGAAAGGGGAAAAAATGAGATTGCTCTTGAATCAACTTTATAAAGTCATTCAACCTACTAACTACCCAAAACCACCTAACAACTAACTAAAGTGATTATTGCATAATCACTTAATATAGTTTATAACTTCCACTCCTAAAATAATAAAATAATCCTAGGAGTTACAAAAGGCTTTATTGTGCCCCATTTAGGCAGCCCATGATAATAAAATACTAAGTTGTTTTTTGCAATAGTTTCCAAATAATATTAGGACTAACTTAAAGAATAAGAATACCCCATAGGTATTGAAATGAGAGGGGAAAAAATGAGATTGCTCTTGAATCAACTTTATAAAGTCATTCAACCTACTAACTACCCAAAACCACCTAACAACTAACTAAAGTGATTATTGCATAATCACTTACATTATTTATATTAAATATTAATCTATGTTATGCACTATTTTCCAACACCCCCCTTTAGTGCTAACAGAGAGGAAAACTAGAAATTAGTACAAATATGTTTTCCCAATACCTTCCTAATATTTACAAGATCTGAACCCTTGCGAACAAAGGAAAGAGCAATCATTTCAATTTTAATAGGTACACCCCACTACACAATGTCCTCAATGTCTTTTTGTGTAAGCGTTGGAAGATCCACAACAACTCCAGGCAAATTAACATTCTTTCGTTCACCAAGGACAGCAGTATTCTCACAGTTCACAACCAATTTCATCTTACTTCAGTAATAGGAGCAATAAGCATGTTGATGGAAAGCACTGCAGCAAACACCACCACATATTCTGTATATGTTCTTTACACTGACACAGTAATTTCAAACTTATTCAGATGGCTGAGGCGGCTTCTCTTTTGGTTGCTTAGACGAGTAATGATCTCCAATCCGATTTTGATTGGCAAGTTGGACCTTAATTCACCACTAAATTAATAAAATTCCTCTAGATCTACTAATGGATCATCATTAACATAATTCTGTAACAAACGAATGATTATACCTTCTCATCAGAATAGACCAATAGAACAAAAGAAATTATTTTTGCCCCAGTATAACCCACACACTTATCTTGATACGTAAGCCATTTGTCTGTATATCTATTGCCCTTGTAGCCACAAAGCCTAACATTTGGTGCAAATTCTCTAAAATCAACTTAGTCCATTGTGTAGAGCTCCAAATCGAATTTCTAATGCCAGATTTTTGTTACTGCCTTGAAAGAAAACTACGTGGGTGGAAAATGATATTGCTGCCTTGGGTGGAAGGCTGATGCTGCCTTTCCTCTTTGCAGCGTCCCTCCTGCGCACTCTCTCCTCTTCTCACGGGTCGCCTCCTCTTCTCACAGATCACTGGCAGGGTCACGGTGATGCTAATGATTCCCAATGTATTATGCTGCTTCCACGTCTTCCACAAGACCACCACAGAACCCGAACAATAGAGTTTAGAAATAATGCAGGAAACAAACTCTTCATAGTTTCAGATGTATAAGGCACTAGATTGGGAATTTTTTTTCTTTTAAATTTTGGGATGATAACAATGGACAAAATGAAATGTCAAACAATGGCAAGAATGAACACAATGGAGAGACAGAGAAGAAATACAGATGAATGATGGAGATAAAAGGGTTTTGCACATGGTCTACATTGCTCACTTGTTGACGAATGCAAGAATGGAAGAATACAATAGCAGTTGCACGTGGTCCTCATTGCAGTACCATTGTAAACACTGCTTTGGATGAAGACAAACGAATGGAAGGAGATCAGAGAGAGGTCCAGGAAGAAACCTGCTCTAATACCATATTGAAATGAAAGGGGAAAAAACGAGATTGCTCTTGAATCAAAATACTTTCAATCACATTCAACTACAATCAATTACATAGTATTGGTTTTATAAAGCCATTCAACCTACTAACTACCCAAAACCACCTAACAACTAACTAAAGTGATTATTGCATAATCACTTACATTATTTATATTAAATATTAATCTATGTTATGCACTATTTTCTAACAATAGGCTCACTTCCCTAATGACATAACATTGGACCTCTTTTAAAACAACACATAAGTTGTTCCCTAGTCTTAAATGTTATACCATAAAATGACTTAGGACGAACTGAAACTAAAATTATTTTCCCTCACCTTACCCAAACGGTATGAAAAAATAAAATAATAGGCTTAAGTGCACTTTATTATCTTCGGTCCAAAAAGGGAACATGACATGAGGCCTGAATTTTTGTTTAAATCTTTGAACTTGCACGCACTACTGAAGTCTAAAAGGCCCTGTCAGTGTGTTTGCCTTTGCGTTTCCAGGTGTCCAACACTGGCTTTGAGGTCTGTTGCATCAACTTCACTGTTGCAAGGTGAGTAAGCACTGAGTGCCATTTACTTTTCAGGTCTAGACATTTGACTGAAACTCTAATCCATTATGTATCTTGTGAACATTAGAAGTGGAGATGTGGATAAATTAATTAAGGAATATAACAATTTTGTATAAGATTAATATGATCTTTTGTTCAGTTGATTCATTGTCTTATTTTAATCTTCTTTGATTTTTCCTGTTGATTTATCATGGCACCTAGAGAAGGTGCCGATAGTGGTTATGTATGTGGGTTAGTGCTGCTGCATGTGTATTATTGGCTGTGGATAATTTGTAGATTATTTCAATTGCATGAACCATGATTGAAATTGAATTATTGGCAGTTAAATTGTTGTCTTCTTTGCAAAGTGATTAATAGTCCTTCCTATTTTTGGATCTAGATTCCTCCATTCCAGACAATTTCTTCTGTAATTATTTGGAATAAAAATCTTGATCTCTCATTTTATATTTAATCTTCTCTTATTAATAGCATTTCTTTAAAGCTCTTGAATCTCTTATTTGGTACATTTTACTTCATAATGCTTGGTTGACCTCAGATTTGCCTGTCTTGCTGACTTGCTGAAAATTAATGTCTGATTTTTCTTTTATGATGTTGCTTCTCCAAACACATGTTTTTGTCTAGCCTTCACGGATCAATGTCAGTTCAAGTTGATTGTTTCTCAGCTGATATAGAACTGTGTGGTATACATTTTTTTATACAACGTAATTTCATAGCGACTACAAATTTGTTTACTTGATCTTTTATTTGCAAGTCATCATGCACCTTACAATGCACAAACTTGTGTCCACTAAAGGCCAATATTTAGAGATCCATGAATTATTCTCAGAAAGAAATGAAATTTAAGAATCGTAGTCATAGCTCATGTACATATTCTATAGAGATTCAGACAATCATTAATGAAACTAAGAGCGTCTTATGTATGAATCCAGGTGATATTATTGTTCTATAGAAAGAAGATTGCAATCGAGAGAATATAATTTACAATCCCAAGATTGAAGGATACTCAAATTAATTATGTGCATCACACCATATAGTATCCATGAAACATAATTTTTCTTTCTTTAATCTGATTTAAGTAGAGCACATTAATAACATAAGCATTGCATAAATGCGAATGCCCAAATGGAGCCAAAAGAACTGAAACATTTTTATGATCCCTAAATTTTTTTTACCAAAATTATAGTCCACTCCAATAATTTTCAGATTGTTATTTTATGTTTCTTATATACTTCAGGTGTATGAAAGTTATGCTTCTATTGATATGACAGTTGTTGATACTTCTAAGCTCTGAAAACCCATTTGGCACAGTTGTTTAGGGTTCAACTAATAGTAGATCTTTGTAAAACATTTCCAATCCTACTAGGTGTGCTACTTTTGCTTGAGGAGACTCAAGAGTTTTCCAAGTTTGCATTGGGGGACAGCAAAGTCACCTGCAAACACTTTACAAGATGGTCAAAACGAGGTTCAATTTTGTAGCAATCAATGCACAGAGAAAGCAAAGGTCAGCTTGTTTCCAAAAGTGCCACAATTATATCGTTATGCATTTCTTTTCCTTCTCTTGATTGTTAATTTTGAAATATATGTGGTTTGATAAGTTTTGAACAGGCCATATGGATTACAAAATCTATGTGAGTATGTCTCTCACAAGATGATAAATGAGGAAGACATATATAACATCATAAAAAAAATGATTTAGGAGTTAAAGTGAGCATGTCTCTCAGAAGATGATAAATGAGAAAGACATATATAACATCATAACAAAAAATGATTTAGGAGCTAATGCAAGGAATGATGATTCAAATTTTAGTGATGAACTTTACAGTGATACTCATATTATCTTTGTGTGAATGTGCATCTCTATGTTAATACATGGTAAATGACACAGTCAAGGCTCACATTGCACAACTCCTGTAAAGAGGCAGTTTCAATATATTTAAATGGTGTAGTATTTGTTTTACAGTCAATAAGTGACCTCCCTGCAATACATTTTTATGGCAGCAACTTTACTATGGTTACTTGGAATTTGGAAACATTCTCGTAGTAAAATAAGTTGAACTTCCTCTATATATCATTCCCTTTGTGCTTCTTCAAGTAAAACTAACACCATTGCAAATTTAATAACACATGATTCTAGAAATATAATGTGAGATTGTCTTACCATTGAAGAAATTATATGTCTTATTTGGAGTGTACAAACCTCTCAAAGCTGTTTTAGAATTTCATAGAAATCATTTTGTAAGATATATTTGCATTCTCAAACATATAATAAGAATTTATGCAATTTAAGTTACATGTGTGGATGCATTAGAGACAGGATTAAAATGAAAGAGAATGTTCAAATTTTGTTATGCTAAATTGGGAATGCTATGTTCATCTCATTCTTGTGGGCATGACTTCGCCTCGTACCGACTACATGGATTTGCTACTTACTGATTGCTCCCTAGATGTTAGGGGAAGTGCTTGTTGGCATATGGCTTCTAGTGTTGTCATTGATGGCAACCTAAGTCTTTGATCCGGTCCACACTTCAGCATTTATCCATACCGGCAGATAGAATGAAGAACAGGGTATCCAACTGAAGATGAACCTATTTGCATTATCAGCTTATCATTTTAAGTTGTGGATCTCAGAGAAAGATATTTTATGTTAGTACCATCTTATCCAAGAAGCATCTGGGTTCGCATTCACTAGTGTACGAATTAGGAGATCTGGTGTATTGATTTTCTGTTTATTAGTGCTAGAAGGCCGACTTGGTGGATATAGCCGTTGCAGATGTTTAAGGAATAATTTTTTAAATGTTTTTGTGTTTGAACATGTTTATTTAGGTCCTCACTATGCTATGGCCAACTTTGGATGGTGCACATTAACAATCATTTGTGGTTTGAGCCGACGGTTGGAAAATACTATATGTTTTGTTAAAGCTGACATGATGATGATATTATCCTTTGGTGTGGATATATAAGATCGATTGTTTATATCATTTTGGTATCAAAGTATGATAGATGCAAAGTATGTTGATGTGTGATGCGAAATTCAGAAGAGCAGTTGTGCAATTTCATCTACGCATATAAGATTTATGATGTGAGTTGCAACAGAGCAGAGCAGAAGAGCAGAATCTGACAGAAGGTCAAGAATCCGAATGATGAGCTTAACCGAAACTGTAGCCAGACATTAGTAGATGCTATTCCTTTAGTTCAATTCCTCAGATGGATTTAATTTGAACATCTTGTAAGTCAGTGAGCCTTCCTATTTTGAGCAGTGAACTCCAGGAAGTGAGCTTGAATGCAAGTGCATTCCCATTTTGTAAAACTTATATTTGAGTACTCAAATTGTGTATTGACCTCCACTGTGGGTTTTCCCCTAACAGGTTTTCCACATAAAAATCCTTGTGTTATGGTGTTGTGGATGATTACTTTGTGTGTTTGCATTTTTCCTTTGGTTTAATGTTGAAATGGTTTGAATATTAGATTAATAAAGTTTAAGATTTGCAGAACATTGATTCACCCCCTCCCCCTCTCAGTGTTCCCTAATTCCAACAATTGGTATTAGAGCCTAGTTTCTCAGAAGAAGTTTAGTAGCTTGAGGTGGATCTTGGAATGTAATGGACTCTAGTAGTCTTCAACAACAGCTTGTGGTGGCGCTTGATGATCTTGATCAGTCTAAAGTAGAAGTCCGGGAATTGAGAGCAAATCTTAAGGATGTTGAGAAATTCATTCAGACATTGAAGGATCAGATTGTTAAATCCAGGGAGAACAGAAAGGATCTTTGTGATCAGATTAAGCAAAAAGAGAGCAAAAACACGGATGATGTTCACTTGAATCAAACCTTGAAGGAAATAACTGAAGAATGTGAAAAGCTTGCCAGAGACAATGCTACCCAAAAACATGAGATGGAATCTATGGTGATGAAGCTGACTAAGGAGATTGAAGAAAGAAAGAAGAATGAGGAGAACCTTGCTCAATCCTTAAAAGAAAAAAATGATGAATGCAAAAGAGTAAATGGAGAATTCATTCATTGGAGAGTGAACTGCAACAATCTAGAAATGAAGAAGAGCTTGAAAAACAGATTGTTATTCTCAGGAATGAACTTACTATTGCAAATGAATACAAGGAAAAGTTTAAGATTAGCTCAGTTAAGCTTGATGAGTTGACTCAAGGACAAAAGAACAGAAATGACAAGCGAGGCCTTGGATATGAGAAAGGAGAATGTTTCGGATCTGGACAAAGGAATTTCAGGCAAGGAAATCTGATGAACAAAGCAAAGAGGCATCTGGTAAGACAACCTAATGCTCAAAAGTTTAATAGATATTGTTTTGCTTGCAATAAATTTGGTCATATGGCAGCTCAATGTAGAAGTAAAATGAAATCCAATGATTCATCATTTTTCGGCCAGTGTTTCAATTGCAAAAAGTTTGGTCATAAGTCAATTGAATGTAGAAATGTGTCAAACAACTCTGTTAGTAGAAAGAGTGTTGAATGTTATACCCGTGGAAGATTTGGACATATTGCTAACCAATGCAAATCAAGAAGAAATCAATGGAATGATTGGTTTGGACAAGGAAATACTGTGTGCTACAATTGCAACAAATATGGTCACATTACAAGATTTTGCAGAAATAAAAACATGGATAAAAGAGGTTCGACATAGAGAGGCAGAAATACACAGAAAGATGATAAAGATAAAGGGAAGGTGACTGCGGATGAAATAATAGATCAAATGAAGAAGATATGGGTAAGAAAGATCGAGTTTGATGCAGGAAATAGTTTTGTACCGTAACTTGCTTTCGGTAATTCCTTCAGAAATTGATTTCAGGCCATTGGCCTAGTGGGAGTTTTTCAAGAAAATCCTTTTTCCCCTGTCTGTAAGCTGGTACCGGAATGTGAAAGATTGTCAAAAGCTGTATTAATGATCTACAGATGCTTTGGAAAACATTCACAAGGAAATTCAAGAAATCATAGGTCCTTAGAAGAATTTCTCTCGTTGTATGAGAAAACAGGGTATCCGGAACACCTAGGGCAAAAGCATTTATTACAAACAAAAGTTAGGTGTGCAAAGTTATAAAAAGACATTTGCCACTTTATCAAAGAAAAGAAGAAGGAGAGCGCTCTGCAACAGAATTTCGAAGGCATGAAGGCATTTCAGCTACAAAACCCTAATTCACAGGGTACTTTATAAATTTTTAATTAAATTTGGTGTGCGGTTGATAGAAACGAAACATGAGTACGAAAGGCAAAATGGAACAAATGAAAGGAATGATCAATCTAGATGAGTATAGCAGCGAGAAGATTAGAGCCGTAAGGAACTTGTTGTCGCCCGATGAATTGAAATGGTTGAGAGAAGCTAAACACAAAAAATTGGACATTTGGAATGAGTTTCCCTATTTTGAGAACGCAAAAGTCATTAAGTTTATTTTGAGTAGATTGAATGACGACACTTTAATTTTGGACAAACCCTACCTCATTTCGAAAGAAGTAATTGGAAATTTAATAGGATTATGCAAAGTTGGGGATATACCGAGAAAGAAGTCTATCCGGAATAAAGAATTCGAAACCCTAATTGGAGTTATTGGAGATCAAAGGGCATTAATAATCTCAACAATTAAAAACTCTGTGACAAGATACATTGCGCATGGAATATCCTACAAAATCTTCTTCAGAAACAGAGAAGGTGCTACTTCGGCAAGTGCGGTTTACATTTCACACCAAATGATAATGGAAGATCAGGATTTTGACCTTTGTGGATTGCTGAAAGATCAATTGATGGGAGAATGTGCAGTTGACAAAGGTGACAGATTACCCCTTTAGGTTTGGTACTTTGATTTTATGTCTAGTAATGTACTTTCTGAATTGCTTACCAATGAACAACAATGTGATGTGGAAAGAGAATGAACTGGTGTGCAAACAAATTTTCACACACTCTAAAAGTTTGGCAAACTGTGATCTAGCATATGAGAATTTCTTTGAAAGTTTGTTAGGAAAGTTTGGATCAGTTGGTATTTCTCTTCCGGTAAGGACACTTGAAGTTGGTTCCTCTTCCGGTGAGATGGAAAGAAAGAAGAAAAGAGAAAAACAAACTGTTGTCTGTACTCTTCCGGCATGCAAGATTCCAAAAATTGAGGTAAAAGGAAAAGAACAAGAAATTGTGGATATACTAGATGAGGAATCTGATAAGGAAACTGAGGTCACCTAGGGAAAAGAATTGGAATCAGCCAAACCGGAACAAGAAAAGGAGATGATAGAAGCAAGTGAAGAAGAAGATGACTTAACGAAAGAAAAACTACTGTAGCTTATTCATGAGGAAGGTGGAATGCAAAAATTGCTAAATTATGGTCTATCAGACCTTCATATGAATAGGATATGATTTTGAGTGTACCAAGTGCTCATATTGTGCACAACCAGACCAAATTGGAGAGTCTGCAAAATACTTATGATTGAATGCATCAAGGAAATCATGGACTTTGTGTCTCAAAATCGGGAAGAAGAAAAAGAAGTAATCCTACATCTGAAGAAGCAGTACAAAGTATCTCTCACCAAGTTAAAAAGGCATATGAATGAGCTGAGGCAATGCATAAGTACAACAAACAACATCTATAACTACTATCTCCGTTGGCCTCATGTAGTTGGGAAATACAAAGAAAAATTGGAGCAAATTGAAACAAAACTGAATAGGATTGGACAAAGTTTTGATATGTTTTAGGATTAGGATGGTGCAATCAAGAAAAGGATTCAAGAGTTATAGTCTGAGCATACAAAAGTTCAAATCACCAGAAACAAGCTTGTGGACACTTTTTGGAAAGTAAAGGACTCAACCGAATGCAGACTGGAGCAGTTAATTGAGATTTTGAGGAAAGGAGAGAAATTAGAGAATGTGATCACAATTCCGGAATCCCTCATTAAGATTATCAACCAAACATCTAAAAATAACAGCATGATCATAATCATTGGGATTGCAGTAGAAGCTTGGAAGAAATTTCTTCCGGAGATGAAAGAAAAACACAAGATAATCTTCTGACTCAAGTAGCAGTTGTCCTTTTTCAAATTTTGAATCAGTTTTGAATTAACAAGTTTTTGATTATATTTCAAAGGGGGAGATTGAATATGTGCTTGTCATTGATGTCAAAGGGGGAGAGAAAGCAGTGAAAAATGCCTTATCAATCTCAGGGGGAGATATGTTTTGAAGTTTTGAAGTTTGGCAGCGTACTCATATTGGTTTTTGCACTTATTCATTTTTCACCAAGTGCTGAAATATACCGGCCAATTTTTTCCAATTTTTCCACAACTCAATTCACTCGTTAACGTTAATGAAAACCCAATCCAATTGAAGGGAACCCTTTCCTCTGATCAACCCAGATCCTAATGCGGGCAAGGTTGAGAGCATACTCGAAAGGGGATCATTAGCATTACTGAAACTTGCTGAAGAGTAATAGAAAGGAAATACAATCACTCAACCGTTTATTCAGTGGGAGGACTGGAATGGAAAGTACATTATTGAAATTAAGATGCAACTCGACCACTTATTCAGTGGGAGCATGTTGACGGCTCAACTGATCAACAAATGATGAGATAATGCATTACATTAAGCAAATAGGCGGCCAGCCGGCCTCTTCCACTTGTTCAGCGAGTGATGCAAGAATTAAAACCTGAGCTATAGATTGAATGAGGCCAGTCTCTTCCACAATCGTGGGAAATGACAAACAATCAAGAATGCTGATAGTACTACTGTTCAACTTACAATATTATAGGATCGCCTGTCATCAAGATCAAGTATATGATGCTGCAATAAAATGGAGAGACTCTCCTAACACTATCTAGACTTCCCAAACTCAAATCCCAGCTCACAGATCCAAATTTAACAATCTGATTATGACAAACCTGCACTGAAAATACATGAACAACAACACATAAAATTTGCACGCAAACCAATGCACTGCTGGAATGGTACGACCCTCAAGGAGGAGCGATTTTGCATTATAAAAATAAATACTCAACAATAAAATCTGAAAGTTGGTGGAAGGGGTCACCTCAACCTACCAAACACAATCCTCAACTACCCATAAGCAGAATAAAATCACTCTTCAACATATAAGCAAAAAACCAGTTCAGCCACAGTCAATACAACAACTATAAAATCGACTGAAACACAAGAACTCAATTACAAAATGCAAGACAACTCTATAGTAACCTATTCTCAACTAGTTGCTATCTCTCAAGCAAAAAGTTAAGCCAGCTAGGAGGTGTGCATCCCTCGAAGCAACTCTGACACCATTTCGACAACATAACAATACTGAAGACATAAGATGAAGAATGAAGACCTAACACTCCCTTTTATAATTTTAGCCAAGCATCTCTAGAACCTTCCAGAAGGTGCGCCCCACTCAAGGAGTCAACCTAATTCGATGTTGACTCATGACCCTCAAGTTGGCGTCCCATTTTCCAAGGCATTTTCATAATTTTTAAACATTTTAATACCTCCTCATATTGGCGTCCTTTTTCTCCCCAAGTTAACTTTAATGAAATGGTAAATATTTCACTTAAACCTCCTGATGAGGTGTCCACCCATAAAGTCTCCCTTTTTAAAACAACTTAAGTCATAAAGCTAGGCCAAGGGGTTATAATTAAAATAAAACATTATTTTAATTAAAATAATTTATCTCTCCAGAAACTGCATCCAGGCGTTGATTCCAATACTGCCAACTAAACTGTTCGATGAGGAAAGCCAAATGTATTGATGAACAGGACCACTGCCAGAAATAGAATTTACTAAAAATAGTAAATCCAAGAAGTTACTCAGATCAACATGCATGCTATACCATTGCGAAGCTCTCGGAAAACCCAGATTGGAGCCGCCAACCAAACACCAAGATTCCAAAAGCAAGTCCCAGAGAAAGTTGAAACATCCTCCTAAAAGATAGGAAATCCTAATTTCCGCTTTCGAGTAGTCTACGGGTCACCAAAATAGACTAATGGCCAATTGTTAGATCACTGCTGAGAAGGGGACATTACATGTTGCCATCAATGCCAAAGGGGGAGATTGTTGGCATATGGCTTCTAGTGTTGTCATTGATGGCAACCTAAGTCTTTGATCTAGTCCACACTTCAGTATTTATCCATATCGGCAGACAAAATGAAGAACAGGGTATCCGATTGAAGATGAACCTATTTGCATTATCAACTTATCATTTTAAGTTGTGGAACTCAGAGAAAGATATTTTTATGTTAGTACCATCTTATCCAAGAAGCATCTGGGTGCGCATTCACTAGTGTACGAATTAGGAGATCCGATGTATTGATTTTTTGTTTATCAGTGCTAGAAGGCCGATTTGGTGGATATAGCCGTTTCGGATGTTTAAGGAATAATTGTTTAAATGTTTTTGTGTTCGAACATGTTTATTTAGGTCCTCACTATGCTATGGCCGACTTTGGATGGTGCGCATTAACAATCATTTGTGGTTTGAGTCGATGGTTGGAAAATATTATATGTTTTGTTAAAGCCGACATGATGATGATATTATCCTTTGATGCGGATATATAAGATCGATTGTTTATATGATTTTGGTATTGAAGTATGATAGGTGCAAAGTATATTGATGTGTGATGCGAAATTCAAAAGAGCAGTTGTGCGATTTCATCTGCGCATATAAGATTTATGATGCGAGTTGCAACAGAGTAGAGCAGAAGAGCAAAATTTGACAGAAGGTCAAGAATCCGAGTGATGAGCTTAACCAAAACTGTAACCAGGAATTAGTAGATGCTATTCCTTCAGTTCAATTCCTCATATGGATTTAATATGAACATCTTGTAAGGAAGTGAGCCTTCCTGTTTTGAGCAGTGAGCTCTAGGCAGTGAGCCTGAATGGAAGTGCATTCCCATTTTGTAACACTTATATTTGAGTACTCAAATTGTGGATTGACCTCCACCGTGTTTTTTCCCCTAACAGGGTTTCCACATAAAAATACCTGTGTTATGGTGTTGTGGATGATTACTTTGTGTGTTTGCATCTTTCCTTTGGTTTAATGTTGAAATGGTTTGAATATTAGATTAGTGAAGTTTAAGATTTGCAGAACATTGATTCACCCCCTCCCCCCTCTTAGTGTTCCCTGATTCCAACAATGCTTTGTTTCCTTTTAGGCTATCTTAGCCTGGCTTTTCGATCTTGGATGTTAGGGGTGTTTCTAAATGAAGTGCTTTGGTTCCTCTCAGTGAACCCCGGGGACGCGTCCCCCCCCTGGGCCCTAGCGTCTCCGAGAAGGGGACGTCCCGGAGACGTGGGGATGGCGTCTCCCCGTCTCCGGAGGCGCCACTAGATTGCTCCCCCGCCGTTGGAGACGCCGAAACGCACCAGCGTCTCTGAGACGCTAAGGGAGACGCCTGGGCGTCCCTCGAGCGTCTCGGAGATGCCTAGGCGTCTCTCGCGGCGGACAGTCCATTGGGACGTTTTTTAAATGAAAAAAACACATTTTTTTATTAGTTTTTTTGTTCTATTCGAACCCTAAGGGCATGTGGGCCCCATCTAAACTCTTCTATGCTATCAAAAGCCCCTTCTAACTTCATTTTTATCCACATTTGCATTTCTACTTGTTTGCTACAGCAAGAAGAAGAAGACTGAAGAGCTGAGGAAACAGTGATTGGAGGAGTGAAAGGAGTGATTGCAAGTGGAATAGGAGTGTCAAGGAGCAAGAAGAAGAAGAGGAGGAAGATTCTTCAGCTTGTTGAAGAGATTTTTCAAGCAAAAGGTAAGGTTTTGAACTGATTTTTTCTTTTATTTTCTGATTTTCAATGTTCATTGTTTTAGTTTTTTGAATTTTCTCATTTTCATTTCTAAATTATAAGTTCTTAGTTCTTGTTGTTTCATTTTCTTGTTTCATTTCTAATTCTTGTTGTTTCATTTAAACATTTTCTAAATTAGTTAAGATTTTGTTTTGAAATTTAAAATTTAAAATATAGAGTTTTATTTTTTTAATTTTAAAGTAGGGCATAGGCTGAAACTATGTGTTTATTGATTTTTTTTTTTATTTTGTGAAATGCAGTGTCAAAATGAGCTCCCACAGTCATGAAATGAGTGAGGATGAGATGGAATTGGAAACTCATTCTCATGATGCAAGCCATTCAAAATATGAACCCGAGCATGAGGATGAGCACAATGAGGGGGGTGAACATGGGTCAAATCAAGAAAGACAAACTAGTTCCATAGCTAGTGCAGCAGTTGCTACAGATTGCCCCTCTCAGCTTTTGGCAGAGTGGGCTAGGGGTCCTTATGATCCCAAATCTCCTCTCAAACAGTTTGCAACAAGAATAACAGCCCCAACATCATGTGGTGGTACGAGAAAATGGAAATGCAACATTTGTGGTGATGATTGGTTTGGGAGCATCACCAGAGTTAATGCTCACTTCCTCTTTTGGCCAGAAAAAGGTGTGGGAGCATGTGCTTTTTTGAAGGAAGCTAAAAATATGAAATATAGAATTGAGTTCAACAAGCTTTGGCGTGTTCCAGATGACGCGACAATTCCTATGCCTACTACCTTGTCTGCTAGGCAAAATATTCAGACTATACAGCAGATTCAGGAGCAGCATATGCAGAGGCAGCCACATATTAGAGCAGGAACATTGTCAGGGGCAGCCTCAGGACCTTCATCCACCTATAGTGTTATGCCTGAATCGCAACAGGGCAAGGGGAAACACAAGATGCAAAATCAGCCTAACCCCATAGCTGATTTATTTAATGTGCACCAGAAGGATCAGATAGATGATTCCATTGGCAAGTTCTTTTTTGCCAATGGAATCCCATTTCATGTAGCTCGATCTCCTTATTATAAGGAGATGATGTCGATGGTGGCGAAGGGAGGACCATCATATGTGCCACCAGGTGAGCACAAATTGAGGACAACGATCTTGGATAACAACTATACCAAGATCAGTTCATTGATGGAGACGATGAGGGCATGTTGGGAGGATTCTGGATGCAGCATTGTTATGGATGGGTGGACGGATATTAGGCATCGTCCACTCATCAATGTCATAGTTACATGTTCAGAGGGCCCATTCTTTCTCAGGGCAGTTGATTGTTCAGGGCATCGAAAAGATGCTGATTTTCAGTTTGAGATCCTTCGGGCAGCTATTGAGGAGATTGGGCCACAAAATGTGGTCCAAGTAGTGACAGATGCAGCACATGTGTGCAGAGCTGCAGGGAGGCTTATTGAGACAACATACAGACATATTTGGTGGACTCCATGTTGTGTGCATGCCATGAACAATGCACTCAAGGACATGGGGAAGATTGAGTGGATTAGAGGAGTGGTCAACAATGCTAGAGATGTGCAGATGTATATCTGCAACCACCACACTTCACATGCCATCTTCAAGAGCTTCACGAAGAAGGAGTTCTTGAAACCAGTTGAGACCCGATATGCATCCTATTTCATTCTTATGGAGAGAATGCTTGAGTTGCAAGAGCCACTGCAAGTCATGGTTATGACGCAAGAATGGAATCGGTGGGATGGGGCCAGGACAGAGCAGGGGAAGAGGGTGAAGGAGATAGTGAAGAGTGATGGATTTTGGAATGATGCAAAATATATTGTTGCCATCATTGAACCAGTTGTCCAAGTCATCAGATATGGGGATGGGGATGCACCTAACCTTGGAGAGGTGTATGAGTGCATTGATTCGATGCTTGGCCAGATGAAGGCAGTTGTGCGAGAGAAGGACCCCACTCTAACATTCTACAATGTTTACATTCAGCCTATTATTCAGCGCAGATGGGATAGCCTAAACACTCCCTTGCACATGGCTTCTTATTCATTGAATCCGAAGTGGTACATGCCTAGGCCTGGTAGAGTTACACCGATTCAGGATGATGAGGTGAAGGAAGGGTTCTTCAAGTGCATTGATAGAATGTATGATGCTGAAGATGCTGGCAACATTCGCACTGAGTGGACAAAATTTGCTACTCTTAGGGGTTACAAGGCTGCGGCAAAGGCGGATATAAGAACTATGGCACAGGAGGATCCGATTTTGTGGTGGACTTGTCATGGACCGAAATCACTGACTAAAACACTAGCCATTCGTTTGTTGTCTCAGGTTTCTAGTTCTTCAGCTTCTAAGAGGAACTGGTCTACTTATAGCTTCATCCACTCTCTTAAGAGGAATAGACTTACCTCTAGGAGAGCAGAGAAGCTAGTGGCTGTACATAGTGCCTTGCGTATCACTGACCGCAGGACATGTGTGTACAAGGAGAGCCCGGCAACACGATGGGATGTAGAGCCAGAGGAGCCATCACAGATTGATGAGGATGAGGATGTTGCAGGTTTAGGGCTGGTTGGTGTTCCTTTGGCAAATCTTGACCTTGGGGAGTCCAGTGGTTCCAGTGATGAGGAGTTTGCCGACCTCCCGAGGGATGATTACATTGATTAGAGGCCTCCGCCTGCTTCACTACATTTTGGCATTTTGACTTTGTAGTTTGTACTTGTTTTGATATTCATATCATGCTACTCATTGTAATCATCTTTATGATATAAATTATAATAGAAATCTTCCATTTGCTGATTCGACAATTGTTACATTGTAGTATTGCGTATTCTACTTTCAAATTTGAAAACTTCAATGTTCAATGGTTCATTTAGTAGTTCATTGTTAAATTTTAATGTTCAATGTTCAATGTTCAAGTATATTGTTATACATCTTTTCATAACTAGCATTTTAAGTACCATATGTATAGTATATAGTATATACAGCCGCCGCCCCCCCGCCGCCATCCCCAAATCGAGGCCCCTTTGTCCCCCCGTCCCGACGTCCCCCCGTCCCCGACGCCGGTGTAACATAGGTTCCTCTTAGGCTATCTCAGGGTGGCTTTCCAACCTTGGATACTCCTTGGTGAGCATTGTTTCTCACAGTGATCAATGATGGCTTAGACAACTCCATTTCAAACATAGATAGGGATATTCAACGAGTCTTCCTTCTAGTCTTCACTGGCACATGCTTTTGGGGCTCTTGTTTGCCCTTCATTGCTATGTGTTAGTGGCACAATTGTTTTTTTTGTCTTACGTGCTTTTATTATTTTGATTCTATGTTTCTCCCTTCCTAGAACTTTCTAACATTAATTGCTGTAACTTGTAGTCCTCTTGGCCTACTTTTGGTTATTTGTGGACATTAATATAATTTATTTCTTTTCTGTCATACCATGGGGATATCTCTAACTTGTTGATGTCATCAAAGTAAATAATTGTGACAAAGGGCGAAGCTATGATATGAGGTATGAGCATGTAATGTTTGATGTTGTCATCCTCATCGTCTACTTTCTCAAAGACAGCCTTCTTGGTCTTTGTCTTGAGGCTGTCTTGTGTTTTCTTGAAAACAAAATTAATAGTTTCACTCTTACACATTGTTCCATGGAGTATTGTAATAAGCACCCCATTTTTTGTTTTGAAAAATTTCAACTGAATTGTAGCTACAAAGCAATGTCCTTATCACCTTTGATCACCTTGTTTCCAAGATGGGCAAGGTGAGAGCATAAGGTGTATAGGACCACACTCAATTATCTAAAATGCAGCAACATGAAGTGATCTAATCAACTAAGCACACAAGGTGGCAGAGCCAGCTAGATCTACACTTCTTCAATGGAGTGTACTTGATGCAAGAACCGAAAGGAAACACTTCTACATTCAATGGAGTGTGCAATTACAATAAGCACAATCACTTCTCGCTTATTCAACAGAGTGCAATCACACAAGCATAGTCACTTCTTGCTTATTCAACGGAGTGCAATTACACAAGTATAGACACTTCTTGCTTATTCAGCAGAGTACAATTACACAAGCACACTCACTTCTCACTTATTAAGCGGAGTGCAATTACACAAGTACAAACACTTCTCACTTATTCAGCAGAGTGCAATTACACAAGCACAAATAGGCACACAAGGCAGCAAGCCATCCTTATCTACGCTTATTCAGCGAAGTGTGTAATTACAAGATAATATAAAATGCGTTTTGATACGTCATTTAGAAGGATAAACTGCTGGTATATGCTGATATAAGTTCTGATCACAAAAGTTAGACTGCTGCTGTTGATGTTCATGCAGCGCTGGAATTATCTTCCAGCCAGATCGCATGAAGAAATCAATTAAATTATAGCCTATCGGCTATTTAATTGATGGAAGCGATTCTATAAAGAGACACGTCATTTGATAAATGATGGTTAATATTTATTTAATGTGAAATGGCACGAGTATCTTAGAGGCGCGATTTTTTTAATTTTATTTTTAGATCCATAAGAGTTGAGAATTTATATTAAAAGAAAATAACTGGTAACAATTACCAGTACTTCATAGTTAGAGTTCGAAATGACACCCAAGACTAGCTCTCCACTACCCACAGAACCGAACCAAAGTATTGATGAACACTGAGAAAAACAGGGCCCGACATCCAAAAAATTGCTTAAAATTGAAACAAGCCACTATAATGGTGAAAGTATTCTTCTGCATACTAGTCCCACCCACCCAAAAAACCGCATTCAGGTAAATGAAATCCCCGTCTTACATAAATTTGTTTAATACCGCGAAATCTGCAAATTCCTCTTGCCAGTCCTTGTGATCCACCTGCATCAACCCAAGATACTTCTTCAGGAAAATGATGGCCACTGCCATGATGGCTCTATGCCGCATCAGACCCGACCCCTGCTTGTCCAGAAGAATTGGGTAAATTTTGATGGTGTCCTCCTCCCGAACCCACTCCACATCACACGGTCGAGGGCACCCTTTACCAATTATCGCCACTCGTAGCACCTCGTCTATGCTTGCAGTCAATTCCTTCTTGAAAAACTTCAAAACCAGCTGCTTGGCTTCGGCCTTCGGATCCAGATTGTCTAGTAGGGAAGCAAGGAACCAGGATGAGATGTGGAGATTATCTCTCCCGTACTCCTTGGCTTCCATATGACCCAAACCCAGCACCATCTTTACTGCCACAATCACTAGAGGGTTGTATTTCAACAAAATCCTCTTCAGGCATTGGTCTCTTATGATGGGCCGACCTCCTTTCATGAAGAGTTATGATCCTTCCCCCCATTGCGTATTTATACAAGAAGATGATCATTCATTCTACATCAAGTTATTTATCAAGTTCACATTTTCTGTAGAAGGAGATTTTGATGCAAGCAACAAATCATAATTCTGTAGCAGCAAGTCGAGCTCAAGGAGGAAGATATTCATTTGTATCTTGCATCTAAGAGAGGTGCTATTACTCATTGTATCAAATCGGCATTATATTGTGCCTGAGTTGTAAGCAGATTTCTGCTCTTATTCAATCAATATATAAGAGATATATTGGCTGGGTTTGTCTCCCTCAGGTTGGAGGGTTTTTCCAGGGTATTCGCTGTGTCATTGTGTTGATTTTTGAATTAAATTTCTGTGCATTACATCTGATCATAAAACTAACATTGTATCAGAGCTGGTTTGAAGATCTTGATTAGATTTTTGTATTACAGTGATACTCTTTATTTTCTTCTCTTTGTTGTTTTTCCTCTATCTCTTTGTCAAGATGGTGAACGGTCTTAAGATTGAGGATAGGCTTGAGGGAGCATCAAATTTCACTTCATGGAGATTCAGAATTATGCTCACCTTGGAGGAAAGTAAGATGGCAGAGTTCGTGGAGAGCATAGCTCCCGAGCCTATGGAAGAGGAAGAAAAGATTCAATGGAAAAAGAAAGATATCAAGGCAAAGAAGATGTTAGCTGATTTTGTGAAGGACCATATTGTTCCTATCATCTCCAAGTTGAAAACAGCAAGAGAGATGTTTAAAACCTTGGAGGAGATGTATGAAATCAATAACACAAGTCGTGCTTTAGCCTTAAAGTAACAGCTTCATCATCTCAAGATGGCAAAAGGAGAAACTGTCATCGCTTACTTCATGAGGATCACTGAGTTGAGAGATCAACTCTCTTCTATTGGGCTTGTTGTTGACAACAAGGACTTGACCATGTTGGCTCTTAATGGTCTTCTTGCATCTTGGGAGTCTTACATTCAAGGAATTAGTGCAAGATCGAAACTTCCCAAGTTTGATCGCTTGAGGGCGGATTGCATTCAAGAGGAGTCCAGATTGGCTGCAAGAGGTATTGGTCAAAGTTCCTCTAATGAAGACATTCATGTTCTTGCCACTCAATCCTTTAAGAAGAAAGGGAAAGGTGGAAAGAAAGGATATTTCAAGAGGAATAGAGATAAAGAAATTGATGGTGTTCCTGCGTTCAAGAAGAAGAGGGACCTCTCCAAAGTCCAATGTTTTTGATGTGACAGGTATGGTCACTTTGCAAAGGAATGTCCTACCAGGCCTAGGCAGCAGGCCTCCATTGCAGATGTTAATGATGTCTCTCCGCATAAGGATTCAAGTGAATACCTATTCTATTCAGCCTTGTTAAGCAATGTAACCACCGACACCAACACTTGGTTGACTGATAGTGGTGCCTCCTGCCACATCACCGGATTTAGAGAGCATCTTACTGATTTGGTGGAGAAAGATTCTAGTGAACAGGTCATTATTGGAGACGATGTTAGTTACTCTATGAAAGGAGTTCGAACCTCCTCTATTCACTTGGATTTCAGCGTTTCCTTGCAATTGGATGATGTGCTATTTGTTCCAAGCATCAAGCGAAACCTTATTTCCATTTCAGCCTTGGAAGACAAGGGGTACCAAGTTGCATTTTCAGAAGGCAAAGTTCTTGTATGGACAAAGAATTCAAACATCAAGTCTGCTTAGGTGATTGGACTTAGACATGGGTGTCTCTATAGACTATGCACTCATCCACTTCAAGCTCTAGTGCATGATTCTTTAAGTTTGTGTGATCTTTGGCATCGAAGATTGGCTCACCTTCACTTTCAAGCCCTACCTATCATGGAGAAGATGGTCACCGGCCTTCCAAAATTCAACTAGGAGCATGAAGGTACTTGCAAAGGCTGCACTTTGGGTAAGAATACAAAAGGTCCATTCCATAGTAGTGAAAGTAGATCCAAATGTATTCTAGATCTTATTCATTCTGATTTATGTGGTCCAATGTCTGTTGCTTCTTCGAGTGGTTTCTTGTATTACATTATTTTTATTGATGACTACTCTAGAAAGACTTGGATTTATTTCTTGAAATCTAAAGAATCTGAGGAGGTATTAGAGAGATTCAAAGAATTCAAAGCTCAGGTGGAGAATTTGTTCGGGAAGAGGATAAAAATCTTGAGATCCGATAACGGAGGAGAGTACATTTCTGTCAGCTTTCGTAACTTCTGCATTGAAGCTGGGATTAAGAGGGAGTTCAACATTCCTTATAATCCTCAATAGAACGGTGTTGCTAAAAGAAAGAACAGATCTATTGTGGAAGCAATCAAAGCCATGATTCATGACCAAGATCTGGAAATCCTTCTTTGGGCTGAAGCATCCAGGACAGCTGTTTATGTTCATAATAGAAGTCCTCACCGGATCTTGGAGAACATAACTCTTGAAGAAGCATTCACAGGAGTGAAGCTTGAAGTAAGTCATTTAAAGATCTTTGGATGTCCAGTGTATGTTCATGTACCAAAGGACAAGAGGACAAAGTTGTAACCTTCTGGCAAGAAGGGGATATTTGTAGGTTACAGTGAGACATCAAAAGCCTACAGAGTATACATTCCAGGTCAGAAGTTGATCGAGATCAGTAGAGATGTCACATTTGAGGAAGATGTTGTATTTAGAAGATCCAAGGGCACTCACATGGAGATTGATAATGAAGAGTCTCCTCAGGATATGGAAGTTGGCCATATTCCCGAGATTCAGAGGGAGGCTCTTAAACCTAAAGAAGATGATGAACCAGTTGAGCCCTTGGAACCTACTGACGGGTCTCCCGATATTGTGATTGGAAGAAAAAGACCTCTTTGGGCCAGGAAAATAATGCAGGAGGTAGAAAGTTTTGCAGCCCCAAGAGGAACTTTCAGAGAAAGTAAGAGACTTAATAAGTTCTCTAGTTATGTAGCTCTGATGAGTCAGATTATTGAGTTAGAGCCTTCTAGTGTTGAGGAAGCTTCTAGTCAACAGGTTTGGAAAGATGCTATGTCTGAAGAGTATCAGTTCATTCTCAAGAATGATGTTTGGGACATCGTTCCTAGACCCGAAGGCAAATCTGTGGTATCTTCTAAATGGCTCTTCAAGATCAAGCATGCAACTGATGGGAGCATTGAGAAGTACAAGGCTAGATTCGTGGCTAGAGGTTTTTCACAAAAAAAGGGAGTTGACTATGAAGAAACCTTTGCTCTAGTGGCTCATTATACTTCAGTCAGGACCATCATTGCTATTGCTGCATCTAGAGGATGGAAGATTCACCAAATGGATGTGAAGACAACTTTTCTGAATGGTGTAATCGAGGAAGAGGTATATATTGAGCAACCTGATGGATTTGAGGTACATGGGAAGGAGTCTCATGTTTGCAGGCTGAAGAAGGCTTTGTATGGTCTTAAGCAGGCTCCTTGTGCTTGGTACGAAAGGATTGATCGTTACTTGTTAAGTTTGGGCTTCTTAAAGAATGATGTTGATTCTAACCTCTACTTCAAGGTAATTGATGGTGAAGCATTGATCTTGGTTTTGTATGTTGATGATCTGATTATTACTGGAGAAGAACACCTCATTCTCAAATGCAAGGAGTTACCTTCTGAATTTGAAATGAAGAATCTTGGTCTCATGCATTACTTTCTTGGCTTAGAAGTTTGGCAAAAGCAAGATGAGATGATTCTAAGTCAAGGGAAGTATACCATTGACATTTTGAAGAGGTTTGGTATGATGGATTGCAAATCCATGTCTACGCCTATGGAGACCAACTTACATAAGTTAAAGGAGGCTGCAGCTAGTTCAAATCTTGTGGATCCCACGGTGTACATGCACTTGATTGGATCATTGATGTATCTAGTTAACACTAGACCGGATATCTACTATGCAGTGAGTGCACCCAGTCAGTTCATGTGTGAACCAAGGAAGATACATCTTGTTGCAACAAAACATATCTTGAGATACTTGCGTGGCACAGTTGGATATGGGTTAAAATATTCTTCAGGTCTGGATTTGAAGCTGCATGGTTTTACTGATTCTGATTGGGCAGGGTGTGTTACTGATCGAAAGAGTACTTCTAGATGTTGTTTCAGTTTGGGGTCTGCGATGATATCTTGGTGTAGTAGGAAGCAGTCTTCTGTGGCACTGAGTACAATTGAAGCCGAGTATATTGCAGCTTGTGTGGCAGCTCGAGAAGCAGTGTGGCTTCAAAAGCTCCTTGCAGGATTGTTTGGGCAATCAATGGAGCCTACTATCATTCATTGTGATAACTAGAGCTATGTGAAGCTTTCTGTCAACCCTTTGTTTCATGAAAGAACTAAGCATGTGGAGATCAGATACCATTATATCAGAGATATGGTATTGAGGAAAGCTATTCAGTTGACGTATATCAGCACTGATGAGCAAACGACAGACATTCTCACCAAGCCTCTCTCCAGGATAAAGTTTGTGTATTTTTGAGACAAGCTTGGTATGGTGGAGAATCCAGTCCTAGCTGAGAAGGAGTCTTAGTATCAGTGATCTTCATTAATGCATTTCTCTTTGAGAGAGATTTGAGGTGCAAGCCCTTGTTAATGCATTTCTCTTTTGAGATTTGAGGTGAAAGCCCTTGTTTCCACCCTCTGGGAGAGCCATGGTGGATGTCATGTGTGTGACTCCATGACAACATCACGTGAGAGAGTCCGTGATGATTTTCTTGTACTTGTGTTTCACCCTCTGGGAGAGCCATGGTGGATGTCATGTGTGTGACTCCATGACAACATCACGTGAGAGTCCGTGATGATTTTCTTGTACTTGTGTTTCACCCTCTGGGAGAGCCATGGTGAATGTCACAATGAGGTGACAACATCATGTTAAGTGATGAACACTTGTACATACCATACATGGGTGTAGCCATGATGGTTGATATCACGATGAGGTGATATCTTTCTTTTCCACATATGGGAGTAGCCATTGTGGTAGACATCACGATGAGGTGATATGTCTTGTGCAGCTGGAAGTATTCTCCCTAGCTGAGAGGGAGTGTTGACATTCATGCAATGTCAGAATTATCTTCCAGCCAGATTGCATGAAGAAATCAATTAAATTATAGCCTATCGGCTATTTAATTGATGAAAGCGATTCTATAAAGAGACAGGTCATTTGATAAATGTTGGTTAATATTTATTTAATGTGAAATGGCACGATTATCTTAGAGGCGCGATTCTTTATAGAGGCCGACTTCTTGATATTAAGAGACATGTCTCTTATGATGGGCCGACCTCCTTTCATGAAGAGTTATGATCCTTCTCCCCATTGCGTATTTATACAAGAAGATGATCATTCATTCTACATCAAGTTATTTATCAAGTTCGCATTTTCTGTAGAGGGAGATTTTGATGCAAGCAACAGATCATAATTCTGTAGCAGCAAGTCGAGTTCAAGGAGGAAGATATTCATTTGTATCTTGCATCTAAGAGAGGTGATATTACTCACTGTATCAAATCGGCATTTTATTGTGCCTAAGTTGTAAGTAGATTTCTGCTCTTATTCAATCAATATATAAGAGATATATTTGCTGGGTTTTTCTCCCTCAGGTTGGAAGGTTTTCCTAGGGTATTCGCTGTGTCATTGTGCTGATTTTTGAATTAAATTTCTGTGCATTACATCTGATCATAAAACTAACAGCTGCAACCTCCAAATTTAAACCAAATAGCATAGATAAACAAGTATTCAAGTACTCAACATGAAATATATCTCTGGTGGATGAAACAAGGGCGATGTAGGTTTGACAAATCTTTGGTCTGCTAATAAGACTGTCAAAACAGAACTGATACCTCCTAGTTACACTTAAGAAATCACTGCACCCAAGCATGTCAACACCACAAAACTGAAACAATAACTGAAACACACTTCCAAGCCCTCTAAACACACCTAAAATCATTGGTGATGAATTGTTACAAGACAGAAATAGATAGCATCTGATTGCAGGTCTGAAATTGGAGTTTTCTATTGCTGGTACAATTGGTACAACAAGTGCCAAAGTCATGGAAACTTAGCAAATAGTCATTTTCCACCTTGAAAGGCCTTGGGATCATCAAACATGCCTAGGGTGCCTCTAAATAGGGTGTTAGAAGCTCCAAAATGTAGGCGTTTCAATACCTCAAACTCCCATGCCTCTTCCTTAGTGGTATGACTTGTAGGTACAATGGTATGATTCACAAGAAGCCACAAATACTTCCCAATTGCCTAATCAATCTGAACTTTGTTAAACAAGGTCAAAACAACAAAGAAACAAGCTATTATCCTTTTCAATATTAATAATCTCCAAGTGTTACAGCCTGAGAAAGATGTACGACCAACATAGGGATATACAACCTCTTTAACACTCGAAATATTGAGAGGGGGGGTGAATCAGTATTCTTTTAAACCATTCAAACATCTAATCCACTTAGCAAATTCAATTGCAATAAATGAAAAAAAGCATGAAACATTCAACAACAACTCATAACACATGAACAATAGGATTTTTACGTGGAAAACCCAAAATGGGAAAAACCATGGTGAGGATTAGCTCACAATATATTATAACCGGTTATAGTATAGTTACAGAAGTGCTCACTGCAGGTGGACTCACTGTCCATTGAAACAAAAATATAAAGAGAGATTGTGGCTCACAGCCTAGATTGAACTGTTACAATTGCATTTGTCATTAACATGAATTACAGTTCCAATGAAGCTCAATAAATTGACTTTACACACTTCATTTGATTATGATCTAACACTCTGCTTTCTTTTGCATTCACATCACTCTAATCTTCTACTCAACATTCTCAACTTAAATTTGCATTGCTTTGATAATATTCGCATCACTTACATGTCTCTCATTCTTCAAAACACTGAAAATGATCTAGCATATATATCTGTTTCAAGCATAACATCAATTAGGTTGGCCTAATTAGATGTAACATACAATGTATAACTTGTCGGCTCAAAACCTTGTTGGCAAGAGACACTGCAACTGTCATCTGGTGTTGTCATTGATGGCAACCCTATGCGTTGATAAGGTACGCATATCCTCATTCAAGCTTATCGACAGATAGATTGAAAATTGACAAGGTAGAATAGAGTATCCGGTAACTCAACATTCATCGATTTGTGCATAGACTTCAGATTACCATTTTGTTTTGCTTATCTTAGGAAAGGATTGTTGGTATATTATCTTTATTGAGACTGAAGCGTAGTGGCTCGTACCAATTCGTATGGAAGTTAGAAGTTTCGGTTGGCGTATTCTCAATTTTTCTTGTACTAAGGCCGACTTCATAAATATATTAAGTCGCGGATGTATGAGAACTAATTAATTGAGTATCTCTATGTTTGTACATCTTTGTTTGGGTCTTAGCCAAGTTGTGGCCGACCATTAAGGGTACGCATTGCATATTTCTCATTATGTGAGCCGACAGTTGTAATTTTGTTGTGTTCTATTGAAGTTGACTAAGTGTAAATAAATCCTATGTTGCGGATATATATACATGATCATCCGTATCATTCTGGATGATATAGACATTGTGTTAGTGTTCGAATTGCGAGTTAGACCAGAGAAGAGGTGCGATTAAGTGCAGTTTCACTTGTGCATAGAAGATCTGTGTGGTGTGTGTGAGCAGAGCAGAACAAAATTACAGAATCAGTCTGTAAGGCAACAAATCTATTATTGTACTTAATTTGGAACTGTAATCAGGCATTTTAGATGCTATCATCTCAGTTCAAATCTTTAGATGGTTTTAATTTGAACTCTTGGATGTTCTAACCATCCTAATTGATGTTGCACTTGGCTAATGGCCTCTTTGCATAATTGACAAGTGGATTCTGAATGCCTCTCATTGTGAATTCTACACCAGCCAGTCAACAGGATGCATTCCACGGGCACCTTTTCAATGCTCAATTGCTTCTTGCTTCTTTCTTTGTATCTCTCGAAGAGTTCACTGAGGCTTGGACCTTTTGGCACCACTGGTTTGAAAATATCTCGTTGCAAAGCTAGATGCACCCTTGACAAGAATGTCATACAATTTAATTCATTGTGCCAAGTGGTACCGTGAATTCTGCATCTATCTCTTGTTGCAAAGTCAGATAAACTTCTTGGAGACAACTGTGCGTTCAAAACTCGATGTAGCATGGGAAGATCAACTTGAAGACCTTTATGGTCATAAGAAATTTGTGGCCGATACCCATCCATTGAGGAATCTCTGATTTTTTTGATTTTTCTAACTTTTCATTGTTTTTGGATTTTTTGACATAAGAGAGATCTAACATATCTTTGATTTGGCATTTCAAAGTTCATACTAGTTCCGTCTAGTTGAATTTCTCCTCTTGTGAAGATGAACAATTTGAAGTCACCCTCCTTCTAGCGCCAATTTTGTTGATAGGTGTTTTATGACCGCACCAACACAGAACAAAGTTTCCAATGGTAACTCTATCCTCTCTTGATCAAAGTATTCTGCATGCTAAGATTGCATGAAAGATCATACGTTCAACTCCAAGGTTCCTTATGCAAGGGGATAGTCTCAGTTGGCTTGATGTGATTCGTTGGTTATTTCAAGGGGACTTATGTGAGTTGCTCATTCAGAAGAAAAAGATTTTTAAATTTCGGGAGATTTGTCAGTGACGCTCGGGTTCTTAAACTAACCGGATAATGCTGAATGTAAAAGGATGTAAGGATTGAAGATGCTACCTATTGACGTGTGTTTTATGACAACGCCAGCACAGAATAAAATGTCCAACGGTCACTCTATTCTCTCTTGATCAAAGTATTCCACATGCTAAGATTGCGTGAAAGTTCATGTGTTCAACTCCAAGGTTCCTTGTATTGCGAATAGACTCAGTTGGTTGATGTGAATATGCTGGGTATTCCAAGGGGACTTACGTAATTGTTCAATTTCGTGAAGCAGTTAGGACATGAATGATTTGACAATGATGCTCTGGTATCTAAACTAACCCAAAAATGTTGAATTTAAAGGAGATAAAGGGATAGGAATCCTACAATCTATTTCTAAAGGGTGGAATGCAAGGACTGGCTATAACAATTTTCAAACCACACTTTGTTTTGTCTCCCCTTCGGACAACTCTGACAAAGCTGGTGCAATCTTCAAAGGATGGATGAGATATTCAAATTGGGATTCACCATGCACACCCCTTCACAACGAAGCAAGTGAGCACACTAATCACAATCGAAGTTAAGTGCTGAGATTCCAGTTGACCACGCAGGAGCAGATTTACCGTCAGCAAGTCCGCCAGTGGTATGGATAGGGGAAGATATGCTCAAACCAATGTCACACTCCACAGTTAACACTATTTGCATGAAAACAAAATCTACTTTACTCTACTTGAATCAGAAAGACGAAAAGATCTTATCAACTACCCACAATGCAAGATAGAATCACCAGTCAATGAAAATCCTTATATCATGAGAGTCTTACATAACAATCTTTTACAAAAACCTTCAAAGGGAAAGTTTTTCTTTCCTTTCCAAACTAAGCTAACTCCTAGCTCTACCTTAACTTCTATCAATCTCTATCTCTGTCTAGCTCTGATCTATCTCTGATTCTAACTCTAATAATCTACAAATGAGGGGGGATGCCCCTTTTATAATGAGTCCAATTAGTGGACGGTTCAGATCTGATTACAATAAAGGGCTCAAATTGAGCCACCCATGCCCTGATTAGGGTTTTTACCCTAAAAACCGCCACTGAGAGGAGTGGGGCAATGAATGTGCTGCAGATTCTCCACTCCTCGTCGCGAACCACTATCTGTCATCAATGCACATCGTCTCCTTCTAGAAGGTCATCGTCCAGAAGGGTGTTTCCCTTCTCCTTCTCGCTGGCTGCAAATCTGATAAACTTATCCAACACTACCTTGACTTCCTGATCTGAAATAGGAGGAATGTGATCCAACTGAAACTCCAAAACTGTAATTGTTTGCCCATGCCGGGCACATGATTTCTTCCAGGCAACAAGGGCATCCTGGGTGTTCTGTATGATACTGGAGAACGTAGCAGTGTTCTCGAAATCATCCTGTGTGAAGGTCTTCACCTCAGAGAAGAATGGCGTGAATCTGCTCTTGAATCCATCTGCAGTTACCTCTTCAGAAGTCAACCTCCTGGCAAAGATCGCCTCTAATGTGTTGAAAATTCCATCTAAGATGTTCGTCATGGTATTTCTGACCCTGACAGAATCTGTCTGTGATGCATCGCAGAATCCCCGGCTCGTGACTACCAAAGAGTACCATCCGGCGAAGTCGTATCTATCCCCCTGCTGAATAACACCTCCCTCAACCAAAGTCTGTTGAGGTATGCTCATCAAAGCCCCTAAACGGAGAACAACTCTCGTCTGATAGATACACGCTTCACCCCAAGCATGGTTAACTGCATCCATCCTTGCCATAATATCGGAGGCTTGCCGATAGGCATGTGCAAGATCCTCCATGAACTTTCTTGTTTCCGCACGCACACTGGCAACCCACTTGTCTGCCTATTGTGTCATTCTCTTCAAATCTTCTAAACCACTGATTGACTCCCTGAAAAATTCAGCTGGAAGCTCAATTGCCGGATTCTCTTGCCCACAAGGATGGGACAAGTGCTGCACGTAGCCAATTAGCGCCTTGTGCTCTACCTTCAATTTCTTGTATTTGCCCTCAACATAGGACAATCTATCCTTGAGTGCTCGATAGGAATTGTCGCACTCCTCTACCACTTGTGCTCCAATAGGGCGGCCAAGTTCCATGGTTGTAATCACATAATTTTCGGGAACAGCCTCATCCCGATCACACTCTATCCGAGGCACTGCCATATGCAAAGTTCGAGATCCATCCTCATCTGTGGATATTTTGGAGAACTTTCTAGCCTTTTTCTTTGCTGGAGGTGTGCTGATCCTCTGTAACAACTCCTCCATTTCAACTGCGGGATCGGTCTCATCTACAGGATCACGCCTCATCCTATCCCTTAGCCATTCTGGCACCTCCTGTCGTGTTTCTGATATAATAAAAACGCTGCTCCACCTCGGCCTCCACCTCATGAACTTCATTTCTGCTTTCGCTTTAGCGAGGCTCATCATTATCAATAGGCTCAGTGTCTCCTAAGCTATGGGCATCTTGATCGGAAGTAGCATCATCCTCAAGAGTTGCCTCAATTTCCTGCTGAAATTGAGTATCAGTAGTGTTGTGACCTATTTCACACATCGCCCCATCGCAAAAGGGGACCCCCAAGTTTGGTTCCGCCCTCTGCGCAACGTCTTTGAGAATCTTGAATTTGGATAAAATTTTGAAAGTCAGTCTGGCTAAGTTGAGACTTTGAACTCGTTTTTGGACCTTAACGTCATGGAAGTGCTTAGAAGACCCGGTGGACGAATATCGCCATTGCTTTCGGTCGTTTCTGACACTTCCTATTTTTTAGGGAATCTGCTTTTTTGCTTTTTGATTTTTGGCATTTTTAGGCCATTCCGGAGTCCCTATTTTTTAGGGATGCTTTTTGCTTTTTCTATTTTTGGAAAGTTTCTATTTTTGGAAAGTTTCTATTTTGGGAAAAAGTTTCTATTCTTGGAACCCACAGAGTAGAAAATCAATGTGTCTTCGGAAAACAAGAAAATCAAGGCAAAATGTAAAAAGTTTGAAATTGGCAAGGAATTTTTGAAAAATGTCTAAATCTGAGAATGGCGCCATCAAGAGAGGAATGGCATGGAAGAGTCAAGGTCCGCCCTACCTTTGGCATGCCAAAGGTAGGCACTGGCGAGGAATTCATCAAGTCCGCCATGGCATGAAGGTTGCCAAGTCCGCCATAGGCATGAAGGTTGCCAAGTCCGCCCTTGGCACAAGGAACTCAAAGTCCGCCCAGCAAGGTAAGAAGTGCGCCATATGGGAAGTGGCATAGACAAGTCAAAGTCCGCCCCTAATGAAATTGGCATAAAACTCATGAAGTCCGCCCAGCCTAGGAAATGGCATGAAAAACACAAAGTCCGCCCCCAAGAAGTGTGGAGAAGGGTAAAACATGAAGGGGTGCGTTCCAAGGTGTTTGGAAAGGGGTAAAATTGCAAGATAATTCATTGAAAATTGAATTAAATGATGGAAACAAGTGAAATTTTCCGTTGGACAAGGCACAAATAAAATTCGCCATGGCAAGGAAAATCTAAGACCAATGGATGATAAAATACGCCATAGGCAAGGAATTATAAGACATTCGCCCAATTCTTGAAGAGAAAATTATCCTAAGGCATGAAAAACGGAGAAATGTCTAGAAGAAGAAGAGGTTTTGGCCGGCATAAAAATCACGCCCCAGCACAACGGAGTGAAATTTTTTGGCACAAAATGAAGAGTGCTTGGCAGAGCAAACATGAAGTCCGCCCCTCTCAGCTTGGAAAATTCCTAAAGCGCTAGTAAAAAAAATGGCAAAGTGGCAGAGGTCTCCAGGTTCGCCCAACCCAGAAGATGAATCATTTGGCTAAAATAAAAATGTCCAGAGAGGTCAGAACTCCGCCTAGAGAACTAAAATTTGGCAGATGAGCTATTGAGCACATTTTGGCTAGGCAGACAATTTAAAAAAGAGATATTTTGCCTCTGACGAACGAAATTAGCCATGTATCAAGATTGAACGGGTTGGAATTTAATATTTTAATATTTTTAATTATTTCCCTGACACTTAGGAGATTTTAATTAAAAATTCAAAATCCGGAGATTATTTGGAAGATTAAACTAGTCTGCCTTAGATAAGTTTAAACTTTGCCACGTTCGGAGGATTTAAAACGCGTTGGAAAAATAATTTTGGACAATTAATTTAATATATTTTCCAACACTTAGTCAATTTTCCTTGAGAAAATTCGAAAATCTCAGCAGAGATGGCACAAAGACGAAAGTTAGAAACTTGCCTCGATAACTGAAAGTGAAATTAGAAGTTTGCTAATCCGAGGAGAAAACGTTTCTAAAAATTGGAAGAAAATCAAAAGAAAGAAAGCAATGCCTTGAGGAAAATCGCACTTCTCAGCCATAAAATGAGTTTCAGCAACTCATTTCTTCACAAATTCCGGCTGAGAAGCAACTATCTCTCTCGAATCTTCAGGAAAACATTCTCGAAGGAGAAGTTTGTGAGAATAACATCATTGTGAGAATCGAGATAGCATTCTCTTATTGAAAGGCGTGATTTTTGAGAGAAGTAATTTATTTCTTGGCTGAAATCGTACTTCCAGCATAGTGGCGCACTTCTTCTGGCAGATTTCTTTGAATTTTTAATTCATTTGCAGCCACAACGTGATCTTTGAGGTTTGGAAGTTAATCGACAACGCATTTGCGCTGTGTTTCTATCTTCTACTTCGTTTCCGGCACAAATTTCATTCATGATAGGCGAATTTAATTACTTTCAGCTTGCTTTTTGACAGAAATTTTAATTTAATAAGGCTGAAAGTGCGATTTTGTCTAGGCTATACCCCGAAACTCATTAATTCTTAAATGATATTGTATTAATGTTAAGTATCTTGTGCTTGCAGGCTGCCGATCGATCAAAGCGAAATATCCAGGCAGGCACAGATGAAGTTTGCAAGTAAAGGATCGCAGCCAGAGACCAGAATAAAGTCTAAGTGGAAAAATGTCTCAGACACTGATCTTGGCCACATCGATCTCGTGGAATTTAAAAAGAGGATATATGGACACAACGGACCCTTACCAACGCCTGCAGCTAGAAGGATAGTGAGAAACGGCATATTTCAAGCTGCCGGATTCCAGCCTGCACTTTGCTGTGCTGAACTGATGGTGGAGTGTGCACTTCACTATGATGCTGAGTCAAGGCGGATTGTGGCGCCTGATGGGAGAGTGTTGGCACATCTGACAGAGGTGGCCATTCAGGAAGCCTTCGGCATTCCGGCATATCCTAAAACTGTCTACAAGACCAAGGAAGATGCTCAGAAGCTATATGACAAAAATCCTGATCTTTGTGCCGCCAACCTTAACAAATTTTGGCTGGACAAGCCTAGACCGTCCTTTAAGAAGATGCCCAAGAAGTTGATGCGCACGGACTTCAAGGAGGACTATGGAGATATTATTATCTTGCTGAACAGAGTGGCAGGCAGTCCCTCGGGAGCACCCTTTGAGCCGTGGATGTATTACTTCATTGAGGACCTCACAGAAGGTGTCAAAATGTTCAACTGGGCTAGGATGATAAGCAATAATCTTCACCACCAGCTTATCAATCTAGAGAAGACCAAAACGTTTCATATGGGTTCTTACGTCGTCTATATGTTGGCCAGAACTTACAGATATGCAGGCTTGATCTGCAAAGGCACGGTTGGCAGTAAGGAGAACGAGCTAAAACCTTATGACTGTTACCCACAACTCCAGCTGAGGGAGAAGGCGCATTTTAGACGAGCCCACGACGCGTTCCTGATGTACATCACCAGGATACTCCAGGGAGGGACGCATCAGCGGCTGACACATGAAGCCAAAAGCCTAATCGGTAAATACGGGTCTTGGTTTATCCAGTATCCAAGATTTACGTATATCAGAATTCAAGGATTCACTGGAAGCCCGTACCGTCTGCCCATCTTCCCCACGAATAAGATGGTCCTGCTCGAAGTGTTGAGGCAGTTAGAAGATTTTCAGGGTCTTCAAAGAGCAAAGCAAAAGGCGGCAGTTACTTTTCCCTTCTTTATAGGGAACATGCTGGAGTCGTGTCCGTCATCACAGGCAGCTGACAGTGCCAGAATCGAGATACAGCATTACCCTTTCTCTCCATATCCGGCCAGAAATCACTACGACCCCCATCACCACATCAAAATGGTGGATGGAAGGAGGTACAAGCATAGGGTCGAACTGGAGGACTATTGGGCAAATGCTGCGGATGAATTTGAGGTCAGACGGAGGATGTGGTCCAGATTACCTCTCAGCTTGATCAGGGCAACAGAATTTTGTCACGTGCCAGATCAGTTGGAAGAGGACGAGAATCAGACACAACCGCGCTTCGATGAGAATTCAGCTTTGCCCGCTGTCCAGTGGTCAGAAGCAGAGCATGCTGACTTGAACGTCTTGATGAGGCCTGTCATCAAGTTTACTCAGTGGTGGGTTGATCAACGAGTTCAAGAATTAAGGCGCCAGAAGATAACCCTGACCTATGATATGCTAAGCGAGGCAGAGTCTTATTCTTCCAATGCGGGAGCATCACAGGACCTCCCAGTGATAGAGGCCACCACATCTAGGAAAAGAAAAGAAATAGCTGCAGGCAAAGAGCCGGTCCAGAAACAGGTAAAGATGAAACCTTCTCAATCGGCCGCCTCCAGAAATATTGAGGAGATACTGGCTACCGCCGATGCTTCACTAGCAGATATGAGGGATCCTTCTCCGATTCCTGAAAACAACGCGGAGCTTCAGCCAGATGAGGATGCGCCACCTTCTCCCACGGGCACCGAAATATTGGAGTCGGATGACGACAATGTGGGCACCCAAGATGAGGATTTTCAGGAAGGGATGATTTCAGCCCTTAGGGGAATTGTAGACGTTCCTGATAGAGAAGGCGTGCCGGAAGAAGACGGTGTTGAGCAGCTTACGATACCGGATTGGCTGAAGGAGAGGCTAAAGGTACAAGTGCCGGCAGATGAACCAGAAGAGGATGATACGGCAGACTTTTTGGCCAGACTGTCTCAAACCGTGCCCAAAAAGTCGGCAAAGAAATTCTCCAGCATACATAGAGACGAGGCCGGCAACAGGACAGTGCAAATCGCCGTGCCTACAGTGGACAAGCCACGGGAGGATATGGCTCCACAGGATTACGC
This sequence comes from Sequoiadendron giganteum, assembly GCA_007115665.2. Taxonomy (NCBI): domain Eukaryota; kingdom Viridiplantae; phylum Streptophyta; class Pinopsida; order Cupressales; family Cupressaceae; genus Sequoiadendron; species Sequoiadendron giganteum. The sequence continues at coordinate 182,566,639 of CM021106.1, forward strand.
CATCACGACCATTGACTTGGGTCCAACCACTAAGGGCCAAGAAATGGAAGATTTGGACAATTCTGTGTCCGCCATCAAATCAAGGTTGGCGAAGGAGGTAGCCAGAAGGAAGGAGTGCCAATTAGAGATTGAGCGCTTAAGGGAATATATTCAGCACTTGATCAAGCCACTTGATCAGGACACTACGGCGGCTCCTCTACTTCCGAACTCTTCGCAGGAGGCCATTAAAGAAATTGAAGAAAACAGGCTCACGGTTCAGGAGGCCAAAGAATGGATAGCCGTAAAGGGGACTGAAGCTGAGACATTTGTGGAGCGGCTAACTTTGGTTTATGGCCAGGCCACTGCCTTGCTTTCTAGGTTCGCTTCTTTGGCAGAAGTATGGGACAGCCTTCCAGACGTGCAGGATAGAATAATCCCTTGCCTTAGGATTCTGAAAGGAGTTCCTAAGCAAGAATTGATAGAGGGAGGCGTCATCGCAGCGGGAGCAGCCTATGACTTCCACACTTGGTATTGGACCTTGACGGCACGAGGTGAAGTCTTGGAGAGGGTTAAGATTGACGGCATCAGACTGGAGGAACAGGTCAAGGAAGTTCAGGCCAAAATCCTCAACATAATTGCCGATGTCCTGGATAAAGAGGCACTGCGAGAGAATGACCTGCAGTTGGAAGTTTTGAAGAAAAGTGTCCAGGAAAATATCTTCTACATCACTGGGCCCATCTTGAGGCAGGACTGGGCCAAATTGGCGAACTTCTTGAGCATCAGAGAATCCTTTGAGAAGACGGAACCAGAGTGGGAGGAGACCTTCGCCAGATGCGCCGAGAGCATGGATGGGCTTGAATTCAGAATCGGCATGCTTCCGCAGGTTACCATGGACGAGGTTGCCTCGATCGTGTCCAGATTCGGCGAATACACGGCAGCTCGAGAGGATCGGGATACAGTCCCTTGAAAATAGCTCCTATTGCCAACTCATTGCTGTTCATTGCCAGTTAACTGAAGTTATTTTGGGAAACCCTAATTAGGGTTTCGTTTGTTAAATCTTGACCGTCGGCTCATTTTTAATCTGAGCCATTTATTCCATTTATGAAACTCTATATAAACTCATTGGCCCTCATTTGTAAGGTGTGAAGTGAGTAATAAAAGATTGTTGCGACGAAACTATTTCCGTTTATAAAAGCTCTTGTGCATGATTTGCTAAGAACAACTTTTATTTTCAAGTAGTATGCAAGGTTGAATATTTCTCCTTCAACACTTAGAGTAGAATTAGAATAGCATTTCATTACATGTTGGTTAGATGAATGATAGATTTGATCGCAGTGGCGGATAAAATTTTGCTCATACTTTTGTCAAGTGGATGATTTGCATTTGACGTGTAAAGTTAGTCTGAGCCATTAAATCGTGGATGCTTAACTTCTGTTTGTTTCAATTACCGATTCAAATATGAAAATTCTTATCACTTCCGTTGAAGATTGCACCTGCTTCGCGTAGTTGTCCAAAGGTGGCGAAACGAAGTGTGGTTACCCATTTTGTCTACTCACTGCTGTCTCTGGAATTCTTAGGCGTAGTTTTAGATCTCTAAACCCTTATCCTTTTTGTATTTTTTTGGAAAATTTGAAGATACCCACCAAAAGAGCCTTCAAGGATAAAACCGTCTAAGTTTTCAACCCGCAAAAGAGAATTTCATATAAGTCCCCTTGTGATTACCAGCAATCACAACGCCCACTGGCCTTATCCACATGTCAAGACCTGACCAAAGAAACCTTGGAGTTATTGTATTGCCTACTGGATTTTTGCAAGCACTTTTCAAGAGAGGATAAGAGTGTCCTTTGGGCATTTTTTATTCTGTGTTCGGTGGCGTACTCAAAACACACACCAACAAGTAGCCGTCCCCTCATCTGTCTCTTGCTGATTATCTTCTCGAGGCATGTTGATGCTCTGACCCACTGATTCTCTACGAGGTGGCTAACTTGCCACTTGCACTGTCTGCTCTACATCCAATCTCTCCTTTGATCAGCAAATAGGGATACCTCTTGCATACTCGGAGAATGTGCCCGAGATGGCGTATGTAAGGACTCCTCAACTATCACAGGCTCGGGTCGAACTGTCTCCTTTCTTCTAGGCTCTGGAGTTGGATTACTTCGTCTCCTCTGATTAGTTGCCGGTAATTTGCTGTCTCCCATTAAATTGTATGTGAGGGGAATTGACCTGCCCTTGAGTCGGTTGACGTGCCTCTCTACCCAACTCCGTGTAAATGTCAAGACTGGGATACAAAGTGTATCCAAGTCAGTGATCTCTAGCTCCGACCAATTTGGGAGAGGTAGAGGCGTGTTTCTCACTGTTTCGTAGTCAGCCTGTACAACGTTTATATCTTCCTTAATCTGATCTAGCACTGGGATGATCTCGCACTCTCTGATCATTACCAACGGTATCCAAGAGAACATTCCTTTCCTGACCTCGATCTCATCCACTGCACTTGCCCAAAAGTCTTCTATCTGCGCCTTGTGTCTGAACTCTTCTGTCAATATCCATCTGATGTTTTGGTGGGGATTGTAGTAGTGCCTGCTGGTATGATAGGAAAGGTGAAAGAATTGGAGCTCCGCTTCTGCCTCCCTTGCTACCTGCAGCAATGGGTAGATTTCATCTGAATTCCCCATGGTAATTGGGAATCCAAGTCCACCTTTCTTTTTCTTCTTCTGAATCTTATCATAGGCAATCAGTTGCCTAGATATTTCCAGCATCACTATCCTGTTTGTGGGATACCGAGGCAATCTGTATGGATAGGAGGAAAATCCTTGTAGCCTTATGTAGGTGAATTTTGGAAATTGGATAAACCAACATTCGAATTTCTCAATCATTTCTTGTGCCTCCCTCGATATTCTGTGATGGGTTCTTTGCTGCAGGGTCCTCGTTATGTGCATAGTAAAGGTGTCATTGACCCTCTTGTAATTAGTTGTGCTTGTCAGATGCAACTGTGGACAAGCCTCATATATTTTAAACTGATGGGAACCGCAACCGATTGGTTCCTTGTAAGAGATTCCCCTATATCTCGTCATGCGAGCCAGCATATAGACAAGGTAGGAGCCCATATAAAATGTCTTCGTTCTCCTCACGCCGCAGAGCTGTTCATGTATGCTATCATTGATCATTAGTGCCCAATCCATTTAATCTTTTCCCTCTAACACCAAGTTGGTAAAATAAAACATCCAAGGTTCAAAGATGAACGCTTGGGGGCATCCTCCAACTCTGCTTAACATCATGATCAGATCACCAAACTCCTGCCTCAAATCCTTCGAGACTATCTGCTTGGGCAATTTTGTGCGAGTTGGCTTGGGTTTAATCCAGTGTTACAAGACTCGCCCAAACTCGGAGAGTACTCGCGAGTCCCGAAGCGAGTGACCCTAAATGAGTCCCAGAGACTCGACTGCTGAGTACTCGCCGAGACTCGCCGGACTTGGCAGACTCGCCGGACTCGCCGAGTCTCATGCCCCAAACTCGGCCATTTTGATTAAATTTTTTAAAAAAAAATTGCAATCTTTTTTTTTCAAATTTTTTAATTAAATGGTGTGCGCCATGAAGGTTTGTGTGATTTTGAAGGTCTTCATTTGGGCTTGGTGGCGGGGGCTTCGCCCCTCGACCCCGTTGGGGGCGCTGCCCCTTGACCCCCGCAAGGGGCACTGCCCCTTGATGCCGTTGGGGCGCTGCCCCCAGACCTCCACAAGGGGCACTACCCCTTGACCCCGTTGGGGCGTTTCCCCCAAACCCTCATCAAACTATAGGTCTAAGCATGTTATAGGCCAATGATGAATCATGATCATAAAAACCTACAAAACACATATCCCCTGTTGCGAATTTTTGCATCTTTCACAATCAAAGCCATAATCAAGGATTATCTTGTTTCAAAATTCATACATTAGACAGCAAAACATGCAGTCTTGAAGGCTTCAATTAAATTTTAATAATAAAATCCTCACTTGAATATACACACCAATCATTGAGACACAAGCAAATATCATGGCTACATCATCATCTAGGACCTAACTTAGACACTAGCGCATGACTTGTCGTGATATTGGGATGAGTAATGCAAGCTCTTCTGAGCCATAGACTTATTTTTTTAGTTTTGATATTTGTTTTGATGCCATGGATTTCATATTCCATGAGTTTTGTATACATTTGACAATATTTATATATCTGAATGTGTTATTTCCTTCAGCTAAAATTTGCGTTTATACTTATGTGATCGATATATGTTTGTGTATAGGATCATAGTAGTTTCTATTTCATGATGTTATTGTGTATTTGAGGTTTATTCACTAAAGGGTGCATGAAACAAGCTTTAAATCCTTAAAAATCTCTAAATTTCAAGGGTTTTTCTATTTGTCGAGTCTTGGGCGAGTCTAGGCTCCGAGTCCGAGTCCGAGTCAAAAATCGGCTTGCTGAGTCCGAGTCTTGTAACTATGGTTTAATCATCCACCTGGTATTTATCAAATCAGCACATTGGTTTGTGGTGGATGAGTACCTCTTTCCAGCTCTTTCTTTTGTCTTGCAGATCATCTTCTCATGGACTGGAATCCCGAATGCCTCTCCAACTGCTTCAGGTGTCAGGTTAGCCAATACCTTGCCATCTGGCGAAGTGATTGTTCTCTGCTCTGCATTGTAATGGTGGGCGCATTCCATGATGAGTTCTGGGCACCGGATAGCTGGCAGGAAGTTGGCAGTTGCATACAGTCCACTTCTGACAATACTGTGCGAAGTCATTGATGGGTGATGTCCTCCAGTCCCCATTATCCTTCTTCTGAATGCCTCCAGGTTGAATGAGCCTAAGTTCGTGTCAGCTAGCCTGCCGAGCTTTGATGAAAATTTTGACTTTGGCAAGAATGATTTGCCCAGTTTCTTGATCACAGTTTGTCTGGATTCAATGTGGTTGTTTTTGCCTGCAGCTCTTCTGCTTGATTCAGCCATTCTGCAAAAAGGCAAGAGAGTTAGAAAACAAGATTTAAAATAATAAAATAACCATCATTGAGGGTGTCAGCAGATTTTTAAATAAAAAGGCTGCAACACTTCTGCTATTTCCAACTGCAAACCTCAACTATCTTGTTCACTTCAGCTGTGAAATTTCTGTATTTGCAGCAGCTATGAAACTTCTTTCAAATTTGTACTTCTCCTTTAGAATGTACTTTCAGTAACTTGTAAATGTCCTCACAAATTCGAACTTTTAGCAAATGCAGCCCTCTCAACTTCAGATTTCTCAACAACTTCAAAATATGTCCAGACTTAACCTCGTTTATTTCAGCGGTCGGATGAAACTTCCTCACAAAGTTGTACCTTCTCAGCAACAGCAGCAACTGGCAACTGGGAAATTTGCACTTCTTCAGCAACTTGAGACTCAGCAAGCTAAGTCGTACTTCTTCAACAACTTCAACTTCTACAAATTTGCACTCCAACAACCTCCAACTCTCTCACAACTTCGAAGTCTTCAGCAACTTCAACCTGTTCAAAAATTCGTACTTTTCACTTTAGCAACTGTTTTGCATTCAGCAATTGGTGAGAGGAATGAAGAGGACTTCAAAATCTTATAGCCAGGTCGAATTCCTGCAGAAGCTATACTTAGCAAATTTTCGAATTCATTTTCCCTCTCTTTTCCAGTCGTAACACTTGTCATCTGAGGCATCGGAATCTCAAACTTCTAGAATTATGAATTCATCATCTCTGCACAGGCTTGCCTTATCGCATTTGATTTTTAAAATATTAAATTACCCACTCCGTTGAACAATTTCGAATCGTTTGGCTAAGTCATTTAATCTCACCTTATCCTTGGCAGAATTATCTAGTTTAAACTTCCGGCGAAATTCCTCATTCATTTTATTTGTTTGCCTTAGAGAAATTCCTCAAATTTGCCTTAGGAATTTTATTTAAAATAGGCATTGGGCAAAATATCCACCGAAACGATATGGACATGGCGTGGAGTAAGTTTGAATCACCTCTGGATTGCAGACGTTTAATACCGAGAAGAAAAATCTTTCCAAAATCCATTGTTTTCATGTGTATCTGGACGAAGGGGTACTTTTAATTTTTATTATTAAATGCTAAGGTTTTTAATCTTATCTTCCGGATGTCTTCCACTCCTGTAATCCCCAATTTCTTGGCCTTGGCAAATTTTCTTTGATTTTCCCTCTGAAGAATTTTCTCTCTGGAAATTTTCTCTGGAATTCTGGCATCATCCTCTAGGCGTATTTTCATTTTCTCCTTTGAAAATGCCTTAGAAATTATTTTAAAGTTTAAGTTTTGTCATCTTACCCTTTGAAGGGCGCATTTGAACATGTCATGAGCTTCCATTTTATTCCTTAGGCAATTCCACGCCTAGACTCTCTTCATCACACTTGGCAATTTTCATTTCCACGTCCTAACTCCTTGGGCGCATTTCACATGGTGGTCTTCCATTTTCAAACACATTTCACATGTTGAGGAAAAAAACTTCCTTTACCCTTGGCGCTTTTCCCTTTTACCACTCAACGTTTCATCTTTTACTTTGTTACCATGCTACCTTAAGCGCATTTGCCATAGGGAAAGGGAACTCCTTGAGCGCATTTCACCATGTGAGAGGGAAATTCCACGCCTTAGGTGACCTTTCACCTTCCTCTGGTGCATATAAGCATGTAGACTTCCATGTTGGGCGCATATTGGGGTGTGAGAAGAAATTCCGCCCATGGTGACTCTTCATCTCCCTTGGGCGCATTTGACCCATGCAACTTCCTTGCCTTAGGCGCATATGCTAGTGTTAGAAGGAAAATTCCACGCCTATCAAGTGGCTCTTCATCTCCTTTAGGCGCATATGAGGGTGTTGACTTCCATGTTGGGCGCATTTCATACATGCAAAGGAAAGCGCCTTTATCTAGTGACCCTTCATCTCCCTTAGGCGCATATAGCCTAGGCAACTTCCATTTCCTTGAGCGCGTATTGAGATGTGAGAAGGAATTCCGCCCATATGGTGACTCTTCACCTTCCCTAGGCGCATATAGCCTATGCAACCTCCTTCTTGAGCGCATTTGAGGATGCCTTAGGAATTTTATCATGCCCTTTTGGTGACCTTTCACCTTCCTTGAGCGCATCTAGGGGTATGAGGAGGAAACTTCATGCCTTGGAAGAATTTCTATGCCTTTGCCATGTGGGCACATTTGACCTCTGTTCAGGAAATCTTGCACTTGGAGATTTTCATGCCCTTTTGGTGACCTTTCACCTTCCTTGAGCGCATCTCATGTGTTTCTATGCCAGTTGCCTCTTATAAATTTCCAACGCCCTTTATGCCCTGGCTTTCTATTTTTAGTAAACTTGGAGAAGTTAGGGTTTCTTTGTATTTCATCCTGTTCTGAGCCGTGCTTGCACTGATTTTGCCAGCCTGTTTGCCTTCTGCCCATACTGGTATGCTATTTTTAGTAAACCCTAAATTTGATCAGTCCATGTATCTCCGTTTGCTTTGAAATTTGTTCCAGTTGCTTTTGATGCTGTGAGAGACCTGTTCACACTTTCTCTGGCAATGACGTGCTATTTTTAGCCATGAGGTGACTTACTAAAAATAGTAAGTATTCAGATTGTGCTCAAAATTTGCCAGTAGGTAGCCTGAAGGATGTTGATGTCGGTGGTATGCCTCGTTTTGACATCTCTGCATTTTGCTTCATCTATTTTTAGACATAGCATGGGAAACCCCAATTTGATTTGCATGTGCTCTGGACTGCTCCCGATCGCCTTGATTGTCACTCTACTCGTTGGGATGAAGTAATGGGTAGCTGCTGGACTGAGGCTGCTATTTATAGTAAGTGTCCGGAAAGTGATCAACCGGATGTCGGATGAGTTTGCATGTCACAGAGCCCGTGGGATCTCAAAAAACCCAGAAAAACCCAGAAAACTGGTCAACATTCCGGCACTGGCTAAAAATAGTAAGTCCCTTAAAACTGACTCATTTCGTTTGCATGTCATATCATTGTGAAGCTCTCGCAAAACCCACATGAATATCCAGACATGCATTGAAAATTCCTGCATGCAAACCCTAAAAATAGCCTCTGAAGGCTGACCTCTGAAAGTCACCATCTCGGTTTGCATGTTATACCATCGCGAAGGTCTTGAAAAACCTAGATCAATTCTCCTGTCATGCATTGGAGAATCGTACGTTTAAGTCTTGAAAATGGCCTTCGAAGGCCGAACTGCTAAAAATAGCCAGTTGTCTGAATCTGTTCAAATTTCATGTGTAGGCGCTCTAAAGCTGCCTGAATGCGCTGAAGTAGTCAAAATCCCGAAATCCTGAGGAACAAGCCTCAAATTAGGTACTTACTAAAATTAGTAAGTTGTCAGACTTTAGTGGGATCCTGCCTTGAGCTTCCTGACTGCACTGCTGCACTTAGGTTTCACCTTGACAACTCAATTTTGACCTCGGACTGGTCTAAAGGATGAAACCCTAAATTTGTCAATATTTCAACTAAGGTCAAACGGGACATCCCTGGAAGGACAAAAGACCAGAGACAGAGAGAACCAAAGCCAAAAGACCAGAATGGAGCAAAAATTAGGGGGTCCCCATCTTGGATGGGGTGATGTGTGAAAAGGTCACAACACTACCATCTACTCTAAATGCGGAATGCGAAGATCAATTCTTGCAAACTTCAAACCAAGCTCTGCTTTGCCTCACTTTGGACAGCTTCCGTAGAACCAGTGCAATCTTCAAAGGGATAACGAGAGATATTCAAACCACGATTCAACTTGCAGAGACTGACAACGACGCATATCAACATATAATCCGCAATCGAAGTTAAGTTCAAAATGTTCCAGTTGACCACGCAAGGCGAACCCACCATCAGTGAGCCCGCTAGTGGTATGGATAAGCGAAGCTTGCTCAAATTAAACACCACATTCCACAACTACCAACTACTTGCATGAAATAAAATCTATTTTACTCTATCTACTTGAATTGGAAAGACGAAAAAGCCTTGCTAGCTACTCGCAACGAAAGATAGAACCACCAAGCAATGATAAATCTTTATATTATGAGAGCGTTCACAACAACTTCTTACAAAGTCTTCAAATGGGAAAAATTTCTTTCCTCCTCAATCTATGCTATGCTAACTTCTATGCTCTACTCTCTATCCTAACTTCTATCTTCTCTACTCTCTGATTTCTTAATCTAATCTAATAGTTTACAAATGAGGGGGGATGCCCCTTTTATAGTTGGCCTAGTCCAACGGACGGCTTAGATTCAATTACAAAGAAGGGCTCAGATTGAGCCACATATGCCCTAATTAGGGTTTTTGCCCTAAAAACCGCCATAAAGAGGAGTGGGGCAATGAATGCACAAAAGATTCTCCACTCCTCCGTAAGAACCACTACGAGCAATTAATGCCCACTACCATCAAAAGATTCTCGTCCAAAAACGTGTTCCCATTGTTCTGCCTGCCAATTCTGTTGCGCTAGGAGGAGGGTAAAAGAGTCTCTAAGATTGTCTCCACAGATAATAAAAATTGATAGGATCCAGAGTTCGATTGCTCAGTTGTTCGCGTTCAGCCCTCCTGTTGTTTTAATTCCTGGACGCACTTCTTCCTCGTAACTTTCATATTTCTCTAGCCCACTGCCTTGGACGCATTTGCCTCTTTCGCATCACGTTCTTAATGCCTTAGCCAAATCTTCACTGCCATTTCTTTTTGCTTTGGAAACTTTTCACCTAATTTCTTCATCTCTACCTTGTCCCAACACTTAGCCATTTCTTTCAACATCTTCTTCCTGTGAATGAGACATCATGGAGGAGTTTGAAATGTGCAACTTTTCCCCTTCCAAGGTCATAACGTTGTCCAACTTCATCACCTCAGGTCCTCATGCCTGGCTCCGGTGTTCATCTTGCAAAACAAAAAGAAGAGTGTCAGAACATTTATAATATAAGTTCACTTCACTTACCCAATTTTGACATTCTGACTTCCAAGGTCTGCTTGACCTCTAGATCTGATAAAATTCATCACTTTTCTAGCAAACTTTCATCATGGGTGCATGGTGTTCATTTCATGAGGTCTTCTTCAAGGGCGCATCCACCACTTTGTGTTTGGAGTTTGTGCATTAGAAAATATTTCACCTTGAGGACGCATCTGAACGCTTGATGTTCGAGCTTCATTTCATCTTCAAATTCTTCATGCCCTAGAGAAATTTCACCACTTCCTTGTGAGTGTATTTGATCCCTTGTTATTTTCTTTTCCCTTTCCTTAGATAATTTTATCTGCTTTATAAATTTCATCTACTGTAATCTAGGCGCTCATTTTGACATCACCAGGTGAGGCAATTTTTTGTAAAAACATTTCTTTTATTTGCCTTAGAAAATTTATTTTCGCCTAGGAAATTCATCAACAGGCACCGGGCTAAACTCTCTACCGAAAAATCTTGAGCGAGGTGTGGAAAATTTTAAAATCATCTCCCAATGGGAAATATCCAATACCCAGAAGAAATTTCCCTTCAGAAATCATCATTTTCATGTGTATCTAGACGAAGGGGTAAGTTTAATTTTTATTATTTTTTTGAAAATAATAAAAAATTGCTAAGGTTTATTCCATTTTAATTCTGGGCGCACTTCACACCTGTAGCCTTTACTTTTCATGCCTGGGCGTTTTCCCCGTTTCCATGAAGAAATCCCCTTCATGCTCATGGGCGCATTTCATCTTGCACTTGGAAATTTTGATATTACCTCCCTTGGGCACATTTCTCATCTTCACCTTTACCTTCATCCCCCAAGCATTTTCACACCTTAGAATTTTGCCTTAATTCATCCACAAACAAGGGCGCATTTAGGGGTGTGAGAAGGAACTCTTCATGCTTAGAAATTTCTTCAAACTTTATTCAACTTGCCAAGGGCGCATTTGGAGAGGTCAACTCCTATTTTACCTTGCCTTAGAAATTTTCTCTAGCTGCCTGCACAAGCTGGGCGCATTTTGAGGGTCTAGCTTCAAGTTTTCGAACTTAACACATTTTCCAACTTCTCATTCCTCCCTTGGGCACAAATGAGGGTGCTTGCTTTTATTTTCACCACTTGAAGTTTTTTATCTCCCCATTCCTTCACAAGGGTGCATTTGAACCCCTTACCTTCCATTTTACACGACTTAGAAACTTTTCTCAAACTTTTTTCCATCAAGGGCGCATTTCAGCCCATGAGCTTCTATTTTCCTTTACTTAGAAACTTTTTTGAGTGACCTCTTCATGTTGGGTGCATTTCACCTGTGGAGGAGGAATTTTTATACTTAGAATATTTTCCTTCACTTCGTTTTCTCTTTGACTTGCAAGCTTGGGCGCATTTCCCATGTGGTGAAGGAATTTGCTTATACTTAGAATATTTTCCTCCAAGCCTCCTTCTTGCCAAGGGCGCATTTGAAGGGTGCTACTTCCATCTTTTTGACTTGGAAACCCTTCTGAAAATTTTTGCTCATGATGGGCGCATTTAGAGGGTGGAGGAGGAACTTTTAACACTTAGAAACGTTTTACCTTGCCTCCTCTTCTTTGGGCGCATTTCACATAGGGAGGAGGAACTTTTTATGCCTTGGGCGCATTTCACTAGCCTTCATGCCAAGGGCGCATATAGGGTAGGGAGAAGGAATTTGCTTGTGCCTTAGATTTTATGCTATTTCTTCTCCACATACAAGGGCGCATATGAGGGAATGAGGAGGAATTCCTCATACTTAGAACTTTTTAAAGCTTCCTTCATGCCAAGGGCGCATTTGAGGGTGTGAGGAGGAAATTTCCCAACACTTAGATATTTTCACTCTCCTCTTGCCAACTTCAACTTAGAAATTTAGAAACTTTCAACACCTTTGCTACCTCTTGCCATTCTATCTTTAGTAAATTTTGGAGATGTGTGACTCTCCATGGCTTTTATCTATTCTGAATCTGGAGCTGGCGTGATACGTTTCTTGTGACCTTGCTACCCTGTTTATACCTATTGCCCAAGCTCATCTGCTATTTTTAGCAAACCCTAAATTTGCTTGACTTTTGCAGCTCAACTTGACCTGAAATTTGTTTCACACAAACTTGATGTTTTAAGTGACCTGTTCACACCTGCCTCTGGCACAAACTTGCTATTTATAGCCATGAAGTGACTTACTAAAAATAGTAAGTACTTAGATTTTGTTCAAATTTTGCCAGTAGGTTGTCTGAAAGATGTTGATCATGATGGTGCACTTTATTTGACAACTTATGTACTTTACCCCCTATTTTTAGGCATATAAGTGGAAACCCTAATTTGATTTGCATGTGCCTTGAATGACTTTGTTTGACTGGATTCCTGTTGCATGTTGCTCTGCCTGTGAAACTGGAGCGTTGGGGAGCTGCTGGAGTGAACCTGCTAAAAATAGTAAGTGTCTAAAAAGTGACTAATCCACTGCCGGATGAGTTTGCATGTTACAGTGCCCGAGGGATCTCAAAAATCCTAGAAAAACCCATAAAACTGGTCCACATGCGGGCACTGGCTAAAAATAGCAAGTTCCTAAAAAATGATCAACTCTGCTTGCATGTCATGTCGTTGCGAAGCTCTCGAAAAGCCCATAAGGAATATCTTGACATGCATCGAGAAATCTTGCATGCAAACCCTAAAAATAGCCTTTGAAGCCTGAACCACTGAAAGTCATCATCCTGGCTTGTATGTTATATCATCGCGAAGGTTTTGAAAAACCCAGAAATATTGTCCAGACATGCATTGGAAAAGCATACGTTCAAACCCTAAAAATGGCTCCTGAAGCGGGAACTGCTAAAAATAGCAAGTTGTCAGAATCTGTTCAAATTTTGCGGGCGAGCACCTTGAAGTACCCCGAATGTGATGGAATAGTCAGAATTCCAAAATCCTGATAAAAAGATCCCAGATTGAGTACTTACTAAAAATAGTAAGTTGTTAGAACCATAGTTACGAGACTCGCCCAGACTCGCCAGGACTCGGCGAGTCCCGAGTCGAGTCACCCTGGCCGAGTCCTGGGGGCTCGGACTCGGACTCGGCCGAGTCCTACCGAGTCCTGGATGGACTCGCCGAGTCTGGTAGACTCGCCAAACTCGCCGAGTCCAGGCGAGTCCCATCAGCAGGACTCGACAAAAGGCAAGTTTTGAAAGTGAAAAAAATACATGAAATTTGAATTTTTTTTTTTAAATTTATTTACTTATTGTGAATGCAAAATGATGTACGCCATGGAGGTTTGTATGGTTTTGGAGGTCTTAATTTGGGCTTGGTGGCGGGGGCGCTGCCCCTCGACCCCGCCCTGTATCGCGACAGGGAGCGCGCCCAGGGCGCTGCCCCGGGACCCTGCGAGGGGCGTTGCCCCTCAACCCCACTGCCCCTTGACGCAAGGGGCGCTGCCCCTTGACCCCGCTGGGGGTTGCCCCCTGACCCCCGGGGGCGTTGCCCCCAGACCCCTGCAAGGGGCGCTGCCCCCAGACCCCCGCAAGGGGCAACACCCCTTGACCCCACTAGGGGTACTGCTCCCAAATCCCCGCAAGGGGCGCTACCCCTTGACCCCATTGGGGGAACTGCCCCCAAACCCCCACGAGGGGCGTTGACCCTTAACCCCACTAGAGGCACTGCGCCTAAACCCCCACAAAGGGCACTACCTCTCAACCCCATCATGGCGATTTCCCTGATACTTGAGAATCTGAGATTATGGCTACTACATCATCCAGGACCTATCTTAGACACATTCATAGGAAAGATGCAAGCTCTTTTGAGCCATATACTTCTAGTTATTGTTTTGAATCTTTTGATATGTCATAGATTTCATATTCCATGAGTTTTGTATACATTTGAGTTTTTGACTATATATCTAAGTGTGCTATTGTCATATTTGTTTGGAACATTTGATGTCATGGATTTCATATTCCATGAGTTTTGTATACATTTGAGTCTTTGACTATATATCTAAGTGTGTTATTTTCTTGAGCAACTCAGCTACAATTTGTGTTTATAGTTATACTTATATGATCGATGTATACTTGTGCTAGTGATGAGGACCTTGATTGGGTTGACTGGGTAGATAGAGAGGTTGAGGCTATAGCCATGGCAGAGGAGGAGGCTAAAGCATGAGCAAACACATCCAAAACTAATGTTGGTGAGGGTGGCATGGAGTCACAAGCAGAGACTATGGCTGCAATTTGTGTTTATAGTTATACTTATATGATCGATGTATACTTGTGCTAGTGATGAGGACCTTGATTGGGTTGACTGGGTAGATAGAGAGGTTGAGGCTATAGCCATGGCAGAGGAGGAGGCTAAAGCATGAGCAAACACATCCAAAACTAATGTTGGTGAGGGTGGCATGGAGTCACAAGCAGAGATTATGGCTGCAATTGCTACGTCATCTACGACCCACCTTAGATGCCTTCGTAGGAAGGATGCAAACTCCTTTGAGCCATAGACTTGTAGTTATTGTTTTGATATTTCATATTTGTTTGAAACATTTGATGTTGTGGACTCATATTTTGTACCACACACTACTACTGGTTCTCAACCGTCGCTTGAGAGCATGGGTTGGAACAAGGACGCACATGATGCAACAAAAAAGACAATTGTAGACTTTTGGTACTACTGCACCATTCCCTTCCATGTAGCCAGGTAATTCTTTTTCGTTCAATTGTTCTAAAATTTATATTTAAATTGTATTATTTTAGAATCTAGATGTATCTCATTATCAAATTCAAATTTAAAGTTAAAAACTTAAAACTTTTCATTTTACAATACTTATGTAAGTAACTTTTCATCATCCAGGATCCTTAGACACCTTCATAGGAAGGATGTTGGCTCCACTATGCCATAGAGTCATAGACTTATTGCTATTGTTTTGATATTTCATATTGTTATGGAACATTTGATGTTATGGATTTCATATTCCATGAGTTTTGTATACATTTGACTAATTTTATATATCTAAGTATGCTATTTCCTTCAGCAGCGCAACTACAATTTGTGTACTTTATACTTATGTGATCGTTGTATACTTGTGTATGTGATTAAATTTTATTTTATTTGTATTGTATTCAATAAAGGGTGCTTGAAACAAGTTTTAAATCCTTAAAAATCTCTAAATTTCTAGGGTTTTTTCAACTTTTTTTCATTTTGCCGAGTCTGCGCCGAGTCCGAGTCCCGAGTCCCCGAGTCCCGAGTCGAGTCGCCCTAGCCGAGTCCGAGCCGAGTCCGAGTCTCGTTACTATGGTTAGAACTCAGTGAAAATTTAGTAGGACTTTGCCTGAAGTATTGTGATCATAGTATTAAGCTCAGATTCCAATTTGACAACTTAATTTGACCTCCAACGAGCCTGAAGAATAAAAACCCTAATTTCATGGATTTAGCCAAAATTTCAACTTAGGTCAAATGATGGGACATCCCCGGAAGGACGGAAAGATTAGAGAGAGAGAGAGAGACACAAAACAACCCAAAACCAAAGCCAAAAGACCAAAATGGAGCAAAATTTAGGGGGTCCCCATCTGGAATGGGGTGATGTGTGGAAAGGTCACAACATGTAGTAGGTGGATTTTTTATGGAATGAGGCATATTGTTTCTTTTCTATGACTTTTTTAAATTATTGACTTTTTCTTGCATAATTGGAGAGTTGTTGCAATGTCTGAGTTGTGTAACTTTGCTTTTGTCTCATAATCTTCTACCTTGAGATTCTTAAATTGGAGTACAAAATTATGTATGATCTCTACAACCATGTACTATTTCTTGTTCTATAGAAGTCCCTCCATTCTAAAGATAGAACAATAATTGTTGATACCTTTCATGTCACATCCATGGAGTGTTCCTTCAAATTATTTAGTTTCATCATTAGTTAACTTACTCAAATTTTTGACATAACAGATTGCTTTTAGAGGATTCCACATTTCCATGCCATGTGAATTTATGATTGGTTGTGCATGTTCAATGGCCACATTTGGGTTTGGATGCAATCCCACTTACCTAGAGAATTCTCAAACCATAGGTGCGAATTGGGCGTCCATTGCTACAAAATATCATCCCTCTTGCAAATAGTAAAAAGGCCTATGCAGTCAGCTCTGTTTCCTTGGAAAAAATGGTTTTCCCTAATTGAATGAGCATCTTTAGGCAAGTATCTAGTTAATTGTATTTATCTAATCGTGACATATTTTCCCATATGGTAAACTCATTCAAATGTGTATTCTATGTTTGGCATATAACTATGATATAAAACTAGCTTTGTACTCTTAGTCTGTGACAAGTGTTTTCGGATTATGTCTCCAGCTGGCACAATATGCCTTTTCAGCTTGGAACTTTATTTTATATATAAAAATGGCACATTGCACTTGTGACAACCAATAACCATAATAACATTTTATGAACTAACAACTATTGACTAAGTTACCAGATTCGTACTCGGAGGCCTCGAACCCGGTTTGGGTGCGAACCCGGTATGGGTTCGCCTGCGGGTACGTCCTGGGCACACACCCTGTGCGTACCCAGGGCGCACCCGGCTGTTTGGTGTGTGGACCCGAAGGTACCAGGCCCGAACCCGGGCGTACCTCCAAGAACCCACGGCCCAGCTTTAATAAAGTTCGCCCAAACATAGATAAAAAGCATTTTTTTTAATTTTATTTTGTTTCCTAACCCTAATCCGGCCCAATATGAGGCTTTTCAACACTAAAACATTTCATTTCTACTTCTCATTTTGCTCTCACCATATTTTCTCTACATCTTGGCATTTTGAAAGGAGGTGATTGTATTCAAAGGAGATCGATTGTGGAGTGCCAAATAGCTTCTACAAAGGAGATTTAAGTGTTTAAGGTATGCATTTAAACCCTATTCTTTGATCTTTTGAACTATTTTTTCAAGTTTCTTAGTTTTTGATGAATTTTTTCAAGTTTGTGAAGAATGTTTTCAAATTTATTTATTTTTTTCTCATTTTTTTTATAGATTGCAACAATGTCCAGTAGTCAAAGTTCAGTGGGTGGGGAGGGAAGTCAAAAGTTCAAAATTGAGTAAGGATCTCCTTTATGGGCACATACCACAAGAATTTCACAAATTCCTGGAGGTGGGTGTTTTTGTTTGGAAGTGTAATTTATGCAATGTACAATATAATAGCTCCTATTACTGAGTGAAACTTCATTTTATGGGCCCTAGTGGCAAAGGGATTAATATGTGTGTGGGCCCAAATAAGAAGGGGTTGTCTTCTGTACAAATAGCAGAATTTATAAAAGAACAAGAAAATGCTGACAAATCAATTGCAAAAGGAAAAGAAAGTAGTTATTCTTCCGGAAAGAAAAAAACACCAACATTACCCTCTCAAGCAGTTAGGGCCTCCATACATCCCTTCTTGCCTATGCCCTGTACGGAAGAGGAAGATGAAGATGAACAACAAATCACCACCCGCAAGAGAGGTCCATTGGAGAGGGCATTTAAAATGGAGGCAAGAGATATTGCTGAAGAAAAAATTGCACGTTGCCTCTATTTCAATGGTCTTCCATTCAACTTGGTGAGATCACCATATTGGCGGGACATGGTGTCAGCAATAAATAGTGCACCTCCTGGTTTCACAAGTCCTGGGTTTGAAAAGGTGCATACCACCTTATTGCAAAGAGAGAAAAAATCTTTAGAGGCCCAACTAAAACCAATTAGAGATTCTTGGATTGAAACAGGTGTATCTATTGTTTCCGATGGATGGAAAGATTGCAAAAACCGTCCATTGATCAATGTTATTGCAGTGTCCCCCAAGGGGGCAATGTTTTTGAAGGCAGTTGACTGTGAAGGGGAAGTGAAAGATGCAGAGTTCATTTCCAGGATTCTCATTGACTCCATAGAGATGGTGGGTGATGAAAATGTTGTCCAAGTAATTACGGACAATGCAAAAGTTTGCAGGGCTGCAGGTGCTTTGGTAGAGGCTAGATATGAGCACATCTTTTGGACACCTTGCACCGTACACTCCCTCAATTTGGTGATGCAAGCAATTGGAAACCAAATAGAGTGGGTGAAAGAAATATACCAGGAGGCCGAGGAGATCCAGATGTTTGTGACAAACCACCATATGTCACAAGCAATTTTCAGAATTTTTTCAAGATTGGAATTGTTGAAGGTAAATTTAATTTATTATTTATTTAGTTTCATTTATGTCATGTTTTACATAATTGAATAATTTTTTTTTTTAACTTATTTAATTATTTACATGTTCTTAGGTTGCTGAGACCCGATTTGCATCTCACACAATTGTTCTGAGACGACTTGTGAAGGTGAAAGGGGCATTGAGTCAAATGGTTATTAGCAACCAATGGGGTATATGGAAGCAATCAAATTCAGAGAGGGCCCAAAAGGTCAAGGCATTGATCTTGGATGACAATTGGTGGGATCGTGTGAATTATGTATTGGAGATAACCGAACCTATCATGTCTATGCTTCGGTTTGCTGATACAAATGAACCATGCTTGGGGGATGTCTATGATAGCATGGACACAATGTTGGAGAAAATAAAAATTGAAATACAAAAGAGAGAGAATGATCCTAAAGACACCCTTTACAAAAGGGTGGAAGCAATCGTTCTTCATCGTTGGAACAAGATGACAACACCATTGCACCTCCTTGCATATGCCCTATCTCCAAGGTACTATACTAGAGAAGTACTTTCTATCCCAGGGAGAATACCGCCATATAGAGATCTTGAAGTTGTTAGAGGGTATAAGAGTGCATTTAAGAGACTCTTCAATGATCCAGAAATGGAGACGAGTGTTATGAAAGAATTTGGAATGTTTATCATAGGAAAAAATCTTAGCCCTTTTGTTGCCAAAGACCAATACAAAATGGATGCTATTACATGGTGGTACCTCCATGGTCAAGTTTATATGTACCTCCAACCTCTTGCAATCAAGATCCTCTCACAAGTAAGTTTTTTTTTTTGCCACTTGTATTGTAGAATTTAACACTTAACATTCTTGAATTTATCTTGCATTTTTTATTTTTTATTTTGTTGGTTTTCTCTCTAGGTTGCAAGCTCTTCTGCTGCTGAACGGAATTGGAGTACATACTCCTTTATCCACTCAGTGAAGCGTAACCGGTTGGCTGCAAAAAGAGCTGAAGACTTGGTGTATATTCATTCCAATTTGCGTCTTCTGTCACGTAAGGAACCTCAATACAAGGAGGGGGCAGCAAAGCTTTGGGATGTAGCACCCGAGTCTGCTGACTTGGATGCAACCATTCAGGATCTTGCTAGAGCCACTATGGATGATGTGGATGATAATGATGATCATGACATGCATGGTGCTGGAAGTGGAAGCGGAACCGCTTTGGGTTCAAATGATGATGATCTTGAAGTTGAAGCCACTGAAAATCCAAATCAAGATGACTTTTTTGATAATCCTTTTGATGATTGATGAACATTGAAATTGAATCATGTTTCAACTTTCATGAACTACATTTTGTAATTCAGTAATATTGTAATTGTGATGATTTCCATAATTGATATCATTGATATGGCATATTTGAATATTTTTCAACTATCAATTGACATTTAATATTTATCTTTGGCATTTGGCATTGATCAATGATCAAGTATCATACTATGAAATGATTTAGTTTTACAATTCTGTATATTTCTCTTATTTTTTTGTATATATAATACATATATATATATATATACACGTACCCATACGTACCCAAACCCCTAAAAATTTTTTTCACGTACCCACGTATCGAGTTCTCGTACCCGAACCCGTCCCCGAACCCGAACCGGTAACTTAGACTATTGAAGGTTACATCACATAAGTTTTCCTACAATAAATTCAAGAATCCCATTCTTAATGGAAATGCCTTGTGGTTGAAACAGTGTTCCACGGGGACGCGTCCCCCACGAAAATGCAATTTAAAGTCCATAGTAATGAAACCTGCAGGTTTGTATAGTGCAAAAAATACATAAAATTTAAAGTTAAAACTTGTTTTTTTTTCACTTATTGTGAGTGCAAAATGATGTACACCATGAAGGTTTGTATGGTTTTGGAGGTCTTAATTTGGGTGTTGCCCCCAGACCCCCATGGGGGGCAATGCCCCTCGACCCCGCTAGGGGCGTTGCCCTCAGACCCCCACGAGGGGCGTTGCCCCTCAACCCCATTGGCATTGCCCCTCAACCCCGTTGGGGCAATTGTCCTCAAACTTGAGATTATGGTTGTTGCATCATCCAAGACCTATCTTAGATGCATTCATAGGAAGGATGCAGGCTCCTCTGAGCCTTAGACTTCTAGTTATTGTTTTGATATTTCATATTTGTTTGGAACATTTGATGTCATGGATTTCATATTCCATGAGTTTTGTATACATTTGAGTCTTTGTCTCTGTATCTAAGTGTGCTATTTACTTCAGCAGCTCAGCTACAATTTGCATTTATACTTATGTGATTGATGTATACTTGTGTATGTGATCAAATTAACTTCTATTTGATGATGTTATTGTGTCTTTATGGTTTAAACTTTAAACTTTACTTATTCCTTAGGCTTCTACAATTATACATCTTTTTATAACTAATTTTTCAAGTAATATATATATTTCAGCACTGCTCGCCCCCCGCCGTCCCCTCGCCACCTCCAAACTTAGACCCCGTCTCCCTGTCCCCGAAACACATCCCCTACCATCCCCGTCCCGGAAACCCCATGGAACATAGGGTTGAAGTGAACCATCCATGTTGAAGAGCTGTCACCACTTTAACAAGATCAAAGAAATATATAGTGCTATATTGTAGAAAGGAATTTTTGAATGATGTAAATGTCATAGACCACCTATATATGGACTTTCAGATAGCCTTACAACTGTAAGAAAAAATCTACAAACTGCAAAAACTTTCTCGTGGAAGGAATTGCAAAGGAGGAAATAACAACTTATATGTGCCCAGATGTTTCATTAGGAGGCTTATTGTCTTAAGGAATCAGAAGAGGTTGCAGAGGCAACAGCCATTATACACAAGACAGAAGTGACAAATACCTAGGTACGGTTCTATCTGAAAAGAAATGAATATTAAGTCAGATATGGTAGATAAATTTGTAACTAAGAGAATACGATAGATGCTTGAGCACAATAACCAGGAACCAAATAATTATCATAGTATAGGTACGTCAAGGGTTATGAACCAGAACTTTATGTAATGATTCTTATAACATTCATGTGGTATATTCATTTTTTATCGAAGCAAGTAAAAAATACAATATATTTGGCTTTACATTTTTGAATATTTTACATTGCACCTGATGTTAGAAGAGGATAAGTGATAAATCATAAAATGCATTGTTGTCTGTTTGTGATTCAGTTTTTCTTTGAATTTACAGGTTTTTTATGAGATTGAGAAGAAAGCAGACTGGTCCCTGTATCATGAACAATGCAGGTAGATCCTAGTAATGTGTGGTATAAATTCCAACATGGGCACAAGATTTTTGTTTTTAGGGATTGTGTTTGATATAAAGTTGAGTTTAATTTTGAACTGAATGGAACATCATGGACAACTCAAATGTTGTCTGAAATTGATCAGCAATTCTGTGCCATCCATGAAAGTTGTGTTCACTCTGAATTATCAAACCAGGACTGCTTGAACACGCATGCTAAGTATTCATCAGAGTCTCAGACCAAAGTAATAAACACACAATATAACAATTTGTACAGGGTACCCTTATTTATTCACAGCTTTAAGAGAAAACAAAAAAGGTAAAATGCAGTCTTCACCTTTCTTAAAATCTATACGCTATGCATAACTCTAACATATAAACTCAACAGTAAGGTTGGATATGCATTGTAGGTAGTGTAGGTGGATAATGTAAGCACTAAGAAATGTAAATATGGAAAGGTAGAAGGCCTCTGTTTTTGTACACTCCAAGGAAATAGGAAGTTACTAAGTAGGCAACAAGTAGATAGTCTGTATAGACAATAACGTATGCAATTGCAACCTTTTTGTATTTTTAGGAAATTTGCAATTTTTTGAATTTTCAAGATTACTGGAATAACATAGAACATTTACAACAGCAAATAACCCAGTGTTCCACAGGGATGCGTGCCGCCCAAAAAATCTCACGTTTCCTAGATGGGGACGTCTCGAAAACTTGGGGACTTGGGGGGGACGTCCCCCCACCAGCCCACCACTAGCGCCACCATGCCACCACCAATGTCGCTGTTTCCAAGACGCTACTAGGACTTTGAGGATGTTGGGGTGTCTTCAAGATGTCTAGGGGACTCCTAGTTATCTCCAAGATGTATAATTCTTATACTTATACATTTTTTTATAACTATTTTTTCAAGTACTATACATATTTCAGCACCTTGCCACTCCCCCTTGTCGTCCCCTTGCTGTCCCCAAAGGTCTAGGAACGGAGCAGTGCAGAACAGAAACGGGGTTGAACAGAGGTCAACTGAGTCACATGCAAGTAAAATTAGGGTTTCCAACTTTGGTGCCTAAAAAGAGGGGCAAAACTTGGGAAAAATGAAAAACTGATGTATCCCATCACGATCAACATCCTTCAAGCAGTCTACTGGTAAAATTTGAGCGCAATCCGAGCACTTACTATTTATAGTAAGTCACCTCCAGAACAAGGCTAAAAATAGCAGGTCGGAACGAGGGGCAAGTGTGAACAATTCAAACAAGTCATGAGGGTCACACTTGGCAAAGTCAATAAGAGTTGCAGAGGTTCAAGAATCAGAAGGTTACTAAAAATAGAAAATGAGGGCAAGCAGGCTAAAAATTGGCTAAGTATTCAAGAGCCACCCCCAAAAGTTTCCTTGACACTCCAGATGCAAAAAACGCCTAAGGCATGCAAGATAAAATCACCAAGGGTAAAATGCGCCCAAGATGAGAAGCAAGAGGTTTGAAAAATTTCTAAGTTATAGAATGGAAGTGAACCCTCCCATATGCGCCCAAGGAGGAGTCTTGATGATGAAAATTTTCTAAGTCATGTGAAACATGGAAGCTAGGCACCTCAAATGTGCCCATCACAAGCAAGGTGCTAAGAAATTTGCCTAAGGCAACGAAATTGGAAGCACCACCCCTTGAATGCGCCCATCATGAAGAGGCAACTTGAAAAGTTCCTAAGGCATCAAAACGAAAGTGAAAGGGGTCAAATGCGCCCAAGTTGAGGGGAGGTGGCATAAAAAAAAATGCCTAAGGCATGAAATGGAAGCTCAAGGGGTGATATGCACCCTCAACATGAAGAGCACAAGGTGAAATGCGCCCAAGCTCATGTGGTGACACCAAAATTCTCTAAGGCACGAGATGAAAGCTCCCCCCCCCTAAATGCGCCCTCAAAGACATGGAGGCCTAAAAATTTCTAAGTATGGGGAACATGGAGTTCACAAGGTGAAATGCACCCTTGACAAAAGGAGGGTGACATCGAAAGTTTCTAAGTCAAAAACAAAAGTAGCCCCCTTCAAACGTGCCCTCAAGGAAATACATGGTTTGAAGAATTTCTAAGTGGTGAAAATAAAACTGGACACCCCCATATGCGCCCAAGGCAAGGCAAGGTGGCTAGAGGCATGGAAATTTCTAAGTGTAGGAAAATGAGAGCACTCCCTCCCATGATGAAGAAGAGTTAAATTTTTTTTCTAAGTCATGTGAAGTAGGAGCTCATACTCCCAAATGCACCCCAAGACAAAATCAAGTGGAAGTGTTAAAATTTTTCTAAGGCATATGAAACATGAACCTCAAGCCCTCAAATGCGCCCAAGCAAGGAGTGAGGTGAGAAATCTCCTAAGTGAAGAACAATGGAAGAGGGCACCCTTGAATGTGCCCTCAACATGAAGAACAGAAGGTGATGAATGCGCTCTAAGCAAGTGGGTTTGGATAAGAAAAAAGTGCCTAAGGCAAGCAAAAAAAAGCACAAGGGGTCAAATGCACCCTTGATATGGAATATTTGATAAAATATTCTAAGGCAAAAAAAAAAAAGAGCCACCTAGTGAATGTGCCCAAGGTGGAGAGGTTGAAATGAACTTTAATGATGAAATATTTTCAAAGGGTAAAGTGAAAAATTAAAAGAACCCCTTCGTGTGCGCCCCATGAACAAATGAAGTTAGGAGTTATTTTCTAAAGGGATTTTCAATATTTTTCTAAGAGGGCCCTGATTATTTTTCTAAAGGGGAAATAAATTGCGAAAATGAAGTGTTTTGGCTTATGATTTTAAGTGGACGTGGTGAAATATTTTTGAAGCAGATAAAATTTTCTAAGGCGTAAATTATAATAAAAATTCTAAGCACGCCTATGTCATGGGGATGAAATTTTAAATGTTGGACATTTTAATGGGTTGGATATTATTAATTTCCCCATGGATATTTGAATTAATTGGACGTTACGAGGAGTCAAAATGGAAATTTTAAAATAAATCAAAGTGATTCCCTTTTGAGCAATTAAGATAATGAAGTGTCAACTAGCAGTTAGGAGGGAAATTTTGAATTTTGCATGGGATCTTCAATTATGGAAAATTCTATGACGGTTGGGTGACAACTCGCCCATCACTTCGCCGAAGTTGGAAAATTTCTAAGTAGTGGGAGTGGAGATTTAATGAAGTTACTAAAATAGACTCCCTCATGAATTAGCAAGATTCTTTGGCACAATTATTTAAGCAACGAAGTTTTTCACTTCTTCTCACCATTTGCATGTGCGAATTTCTAAGAGTGAGGAAGAAAAAAAAAAGAGTCTTGAGGAGTTGCTGAAGTGAGCAAGCTTGAGTGAAAATTTTCTAAGTGCTGGAAGTCATATTGCTGAATTGAGCAAGCTGGTGTGAAATTTTTCTAAGTGTCGGAAGTCATATTTCTGAAAGTATCAAGCTTCGGAGTTGAAAAGTTTGAGGTTTGGAGTTAGAAGTTTTTATGTTGAAGGCTCTTATTTTTGAAGTTAACTCCATATTGTGGCCATCTCGGGGTAATTTATTTTTCTAAGTCTGAATTTTAACGTCTATATTTTGTTTTGCAGGATGGCTGAAGCAAGAAGAGGAGATGCTGCAGGAAAAAGCAAGGCTGCAAATAAGGCTGCGAATGTTGAAGCAAGCAAGGCTAGTGCGTCCAGGTAGGGAGTGATAAAGAAACTCGGCAAGCCATTGCTTCCTGAATCAAAGTTTACTTCCAAGCTGGGAGGGTTGAGTGATACCAACCTCGGTTCGTTCAACTTGGGAGCACTCAAGGGGTGAATGTATGGACTGGGAGGCCATCCTCCATCAGTCTTTGTGCACCAGATAATGAAGAGTGGAATTTATGTAGCTGTTGGTTTTCCACCAGCAATTCAGTGTCCAAAGTTGATCATGGAATGCGCCAATTGTTACAAGCCGGAGCGAAGGGCAATTGTTTCTCCTGATGGCAAGTTGTTTGCTAACTTCATGCCTAATGCCATCGGGGAAGCGTTTGGGATTCCCACTTTTGAAAGGATGGTGTACAAAACGAAGGACAGAGCTGACAGAATGTATGCCTCCACTTTTGAAAGATGTCTTGGGATTATAAATTCAGTTTGGATGCAGAAATCCAGGCCTCCTCGCACCAAGCTTCCTAAACAGATTATCTCAGATGATGTGAAGCAAGACTACTGTGATCTGACAATGATGCTCAGTCGAGTGAACGAAAGTCCTCAATCATTCATCTTCGAGCTATGGATGTTTTATTACATCGGGATTGTGATGGAGGGGAAAGAATGTGTTGATTGGGCAAGGATGATAAGTGACAATATAGATGAGCAGTTCAGGAGTCTAAGAAGTACAAAGACGTTCTACATGAGCTCGTATGTTATATATATGTTGGCTCAGATGACTAAATACAGAGGGATAACCTACAAGGAGCCAATTGGGTGTGGTCCTGGACAATTTAAAATTTATGAGGCTTGCCCGCAGTTGCACTTGACTAGCACCGCTAGCTACAAATGGGTGAATGATGCCTTCATGCACATAGCGAGGACTCTTCAACGAAGGACTCAACAAAGAATATCAAAGGAGGCACAAGAATTAATCGAAGAATACGGATATTGGCTTATCCAATTTCCGAAGTTCACCTATATTAGGTTGCAGGGGTTCACCTCGTATCCATACAGATTGCCAAGGTACCCCACCGACATAATGGTTATGTTAGAAGTATCTAGGCAGCTCATTGCCTATGATAAAATTTAGAAGAAAAAGGAGGATTAGACTTCCCAATCATTATGGGAAATTCAAATGAAGTTTGTCCTTCATTGCAGACAACCAGAGAAGTTGAGGACGAGCTGCAGTTCTTTCACCTTTCATACTACATCGGCAAGCAGGATTTTGATCCCTATAACAATATCAGGATGATACAAGGTGTGGAGTACAGGCACAGAGCTCATATCGAGGACTTCTGGGCTAATGCAGTGGATGATGCTGAAATAAGAAGGAGAATGTTCACCAGGCTACCCCTAAAGATGATTAGAGAGTGTGAAATTATCCCAGTTCCGAATCAAGTGGATGAGGACGTGAATGTCATGCAGCCGGACTATGAGTCAGTAAGGAACACGCCGGTCCCGCCATCGGATTGGTCAGAGCTGGAAATCACGGACTTGGACACGTTATGCATACCGGTGTTGACATTCACGAGGAGCTAGGTGGAGAGACATGTGAGTAGGCTCAAAAGTAAGTCGGTTGCTCTCACTTATAATCTCATGGGCGATCAGAGGCCGCCATCAGCAAAGAAAAGAAAATAGATTGGCCAAGTTGCTAAGCCAAGGAGAGAAGTACAAGTTTAGCCAATGCCTCAAAGGGTAGAGCGGGCATCATCCACATGATCACAGACTCAAACTTCAAGTGTGCGGGAGCTTTCACTATTTGGAGAACAGAGAAATAAATCAAACGAGGAGCGAGAATTTGAAGAAGTAAACCAACCGCCACTCAGGGAGTCAGATAGCTTGAGTGTCAACGCTCCCAGAAGGGAAAGCCAGTAGGAGGAGGAAGAGGAAACGACAATAGATACTCGCTTCTAGCAGATGGTTAAGACAACATTAGAAGAAGAAAATACTATGGGGCAAGAGGCTCGAGGTTCAGGGCAAGATATTCAATAGATGGAGATTGACGAGGCTCAACGAAGTGTTGTTAGGGAAGAAATGCATGAAGAGGAAGCGACCGAGGAGCAACCCCCCATTGTTTGTAATCCACGGTAGGCGATGCCCAACTGGCTCATGGAGAGGATGGGAAAAGATCTTGAGGATGATACTGAATCGACAATCGAGATGGATGAATTCTTGAGCAGAATCAGTGCGCCACCAGAGAAGAAGAGAGCCAAAAAATATTCAAAGATAGCAACGGATAAGTCCGGTTCTCGCATGCTTCATGTAGTTGTTCCTAGGGAAGAGTGTGATCAAGGTGTGGAGAGGCCAAAAAATTATGTGATTACTACTATTGAGCTAGGCCGCCCCATTGGAGCTCACATAATTGAGGAGTGTGACAACTCCTATTAGGATGTGAAGGACAGATTGCTCCTACGGAAGGAAAGTACAAAAGGTTGAAGAAGGAGCATAGAACGTTGGCCGGATATGTGCAACACCTAGCACGTCCGTGTGGGTGGAGAATCCAACAGTTGATCTCCCAGCTGAGCTTCCAAGAGAATCAGTCAACAACTTGGAGGATGGCTCAGGAAGCGAATAAATGGGTTGGCAATGTTTGTGTGGAGGCAGAGAAGTTCATTGATGATCTCACCTACTCTTACCAGTAGGCCTTCGACATTCTTTCTCGCATGGAAAATATTGACCAAGCTTGGAGTGAAACACACATTTATCAGGATAAAACTATCCCATGCTTGGCCGCCTTGATGCATATACCCATGCAAACTTTGGTTGGAGGAGTAATTCAAGAAGGTGATAGGTATGATTTCCCAAGTTGGTACTCTTCAACGTTCACTAGTCGAGACTTCTTTGATGCAGCGCAGGCAGAGTCAGTTAAGGTTAGAAAAGCTATGGGAAACATACAAGAAGGAGTCCTCAACACTCTTGAAGCCTTATTTGCTAAAAGGCTAACCCCAAAGGAGGTGATTACAGATGGCCTAAGAAGCAGATTGGAACCCTTCTTCTCGGATGTAAGATCTTTTGTTCAGGTGGACTTTGAAAACATATCAACTTTCTCTAGCATCATACAGAGTACCCAGGATGCCTTAGAGGCTTGGAGAAAATCTTGCACCCGGCAAGCACAGGCAGTTACAGTGCTTGAATTCCAACTCAACCACGTTCCACCCATTTTTGTGCAAGAAGTTGAAGCAGTGTTAGCTAGATTCATTGAATTTGCAGTCAGAGAGAAGAACAGTGGGAACACATTTCTGGACGAGAATCTTCTGGATGATAGTGGGCATTAATTGCTCATAGTGGTTTCTGCAGAGTAGTGGAGAATCTTTGGTTCATTTATTACCCCACTCCTCTCTGTGGCGGTTTTTAGGGCATAACCTTGACTAGGGCTTAAGTGGCTCAATCTGAGCCCTTCATTGTAATTGAATCTGAGCAGTCTGTTGGACTGGGCTAGTTATAAAAGGGGCATCCCCCCTCATTTGTAATCGTTAGAATTAGACATTAGATATCAGATATAGAGGAGAGAGTAGAGAGAATAGCATAGAGGTTAGCATAGATTGAAGAGGAAGGAAAGTTTTCCAATTGAATGCTTTGTAACAAGTTGTTGTCAACACTCTCATAATAAAAAGAGTTATCATTGCTTGTGGTTCCATCTTTTATTGTGGGTAGCTAGCGAGGCTTCTTCGTCCTTCTAATTTGCATTGAATCTAAAGTAGAGCTTAAAGTAAAGTAGATTTCATTTCATACAAGTATTTGGTAGTTGTGGAATGTGGTGTTTAATTTGAGCAAGCTTCACTTATCCATACCACTAGTGGGCTCATTGACGGTGGGTTCGCCTTGCGTGGTCAACTGAAACATTGTGGACTTAACTTCAATTACGGTTTATATGTTGGTATGCGTTGTTGTGATGGTATTTGCATGTTGAATCGTGGTCTAAATATCTCTCGTTACTCCTTTGAAGATTGCACCAGTTCTGTGAAAGTTGTCCAAGTGAGGCGAAGTAGAGCTTGGTTGAAGTTTGCAAGAATTGATCTCTGCGTCCCGCATTTAGAGTAGATAGTAGCATCTCTAATCCTTGCATCTCTTTAAATTCAGCATCTTCCTGGTTAGTTTAGGAAATTCGAGCTTCATTGACATATCCTTCAAGTCTTGCAAGTTCTTCTCTTCGATTGAACAATTGTGTAAGTCCCCTTGAAATACCAACAAATCACATCAAGCCAACTGAGACTATATCCACTGCATAAAGGAACCTTGGAGTTGAATGCATGATCTTTCGTAATCTTAGCATGCAGGAGATTTTGATCAAGAGAGGATAGAGTGACCGTTGGAAACTTTATTCTGTGTTGGTGTGGTCATAAAACATCCGTCAACAGGTAGATTGTCCAGAAACAAGAGAAAACAACAACATACATTCAATTTTTCTCTCATGGCCAACATTCATAGTGTCTATGAGCCTCAAACATATTCAGAGGCTAAAGGAATTCCTGAGTGGGAAAAGGCTATGGAGGCTGAAAACCAGAGTCTTTAGAAGAATCACACTTGGGTCCTTTTTGATCTTCCTCCAGGGAAGAAGCCCATTAGCTGGAAATGGGTGTATAAGGTTAAGTACAAAGCTGACAAAACCCTTGACAAGTACATAGATCATCTTGTTGCTAGGGGGTTCTCATAGAAGGAAGGCATTGACTACAAGGAGACTTTTGCTCCTACATCCAAGATGAGTACCATTCGGCTCATCCTTGCCTTAGTAGCCCAGTTTGGTTGGAAATTCCATTAGATGGATGTTAAGAGTGCTTTCCTCAACGGTGAGTTGAAGGAAGAAGTCTACATGACGTAGCCTCTAGCGTTCAAGAATGCCGGTAAAGCACACAAGGTGTGCAGACTGGTAAAAGCACTCTATGGCCTGAAACAGGCTCCTTGGGCTTGGTACATTTAGATTGACAAGTACCTCACAGATCATGGCTTTTGGAGGAGTCCATCTGACTCTAATCTGTATGTCAAACGTATTGGTAGTGATATTCTTATTCTTGTTGTCTATGTGGATGACCTGATCATTATTGGCAGCTTGATACATTTGATCGTTGAGATCAAACAGGATTTGTGCAACACATTTGACATGACAGATTTGGGACTTTGGCATTACTGTATAGGTGTTGAGGTTTGGCAGACCGAGAGCAGTATCTTCATCTCCTAGTCCAAATATGCTCTAAGTCTACTGGATAAGTCTTGAATGTAGGATTGCAAACCTGCCTCCACACCCATGAAAAAAGGGCTCAAGTTGTCAACTAAATTAGACTCACCTGTAGTAGATAAATCCTTGTTCGGGCAACTAGTGGGCAACCTCATCTATCTCACTGCCACTAGACCTGACCTCAATTTTGTAGTGAGCTACATTTCACGCTTCATGACAACCCCCAAGGCTGATCATTGGGTAGCAACCAAGCGTGTGCTGCATTATGTGAAGGGCACTTCTGATTATGGACTTCTTTACACCAGGAGTCACGATCTCAAACTCTCTAGTTTCACAGACTTAGATTGGGCAAGATCAGTTGATGACAAAAAATCAACATCTAGGTATGTTTTTCAGTTTGGGATCTAGTGCAGTCATGGTTGAAAAACTCGCACAACTCGCGAGTAATCGCACAAAAAATTAGTGGGCGAGTAAATCGTGTAAAAACTCGCCGCCGAGTAATGTGAAAAAATCGCAGCGAGTTAACCAGTTAAAAATGCGAAAAATCGCGTGTCTCAGCCGAAAAACGCGGGTAAAAAACCACAGTGATATTTTATTTCGTTTAACCTAATTTTTTTTAGCAAATAATAAAACAAAAGGCGTCGGGCGTCAGTCATTTAACATGTTAGCTTTTATTCACGTCGCTCCAGAGCAACCGCAAGGAAAAACGAGGGCAAATAACCCATAAATTTGACGCGACTTGAGAAAAACGACGTGCGCATGCAGGAAAAAAGGACGCGCCAGACAAAGAACGGGCCGGCGACTAGGAAAATCGACGAGGGCACAACAAGAAACAGGTTTTCTCAAAAAAAAATTTGCCTGCAATTTGATTTTTTTGAAAAAAAAATTTCTCAGCAAAAATCGACATGAACATAGTCGAATCTAGGTTTTATTTTTTATTTTTTATTTATAAAAACTTAATATCCATAATTTAAATTTTAATAGATTTGTAAAAAATTAAAATATAATATATATTTATAAAACATAATACCTATAGGCTATAATTTAAATTTTAATAGATTAAAAATTAATATATAATATATATGTAAAAGTATCAAATAAATTGTATTTTTTTAATTTATTTTATTTTTAATATATAAGACTAAGTAATTAAAATAAAACTTATAATTTAAAATATTAAACTTAAAGTTTAAATACTTGAACGGTGAACCTTATATAATATATATTTATTATTTTTTACAAATATATTAAATTATAAGTCTTAAAAATAAAATAAATTAAAAAAATTCAATTTTTTAATTACTGACGTCTAGACTCTATATAATATATAATTTTTTTTAAAAAAATATTCTTTAAAATTTTATATCTTTTAATATTTATAAATCAATAAATAAAAAATAATTAATTAAAATATTATTATATTTATTATATAATAATAAAATATTACATTTCAAATTTCAAACCAACAAAAGAAATTTTGTTTCCATAATAAAATGAGAAGAGAGAATAATTGTTAATAATTTATCTCTTTATGAAACTACATTATGAAAAAAAGTTTAAAATTTAAATGGAATCATGGACATGGATTACCTTGTTTCTAATTTCAATGTTGTCTCCCTTTTGCCAGGTTTACGTTCATAATTTGCTAAAAGAATATGGCTTCTGCAAGTAAAAAGAGTGGTGGCAAACCAAAAGATCCTTGTTGGAAACATGGAACACCAGGTGCAGCACGAGGAGAGGTTATTTGCAACCATTGCACTTTGTCTTATTTTGGTGGCATAAATCGGTTGAAATACCACCTTGCACGAATCCCTTGTCGAGATGTTACACCATGTCAAAAGGCACTTGAAGAGGTTGAGATGGAGGCCAAAGCACTCCTTGCAGCATATGACCAAACGAAGGAAAGTAAAAAGAGAGCAGTAGAGGCAATGGCAGCCCCATATGCAGATTTCAGTTCTACAGGGTCACATAGGGCTATGGGAGGTTCTTCTCTTGGGCCACGAATACGAGGATTAGGAACTGGAAGTGTGGGCAGCCTCAATTCTAATTTTTTTGTTCCACGTAATACTCCTGGTGCACAACCTTCATTGGAAGGTACTTCTTGGAATAGAGAATTGCAAAATGAGGCGAAGTTGGCATGTGCTAGATTTTGGTACTACAACAATATTTCATTCAATGTTGCTTCTAGTCCTTATTGGGAAGAGTTGGTCACTGCATTGACTGTGGTAGGTAAGGGGTTCAAGGCCCCAAGTCGTTATGAGTTGAGTGGGCCATTATTGCAAAATGAGATCCAAAACACACACAAACTAGTGGAGGAACAAAGGAGAAATTGGAAAAAGAATGGCTGCACCATTATATCTGATGGGTGGACGGATGGCAGAAATAGGACACTCATCAACTTTCTAGTGGCTTCAGGGGGACAATTGGTATTTCTAAAATCAGTTGATGCCTCCAATGAAACAAAAAATGCAGAGACCTTGTGCAACATGTTGGATGAGGTGGTGATGGAAGTGGGAGTTCAAAATGTAATTCAAATTGTGACCGACAATGCAGCTGCATATGTGGCAGCCGATAAACTTCTAATGGTGAGGCATCCTACATTATTTTGGACCCCTTGTGCTGCCCACTGTCTTGATTTGCTCCTTGAGGACATAGGGAAAATAAGTTGGGTGAAGAATGTCGTTGAAGATGGAAGGAATATCACAAAGTATATCTACAATCACACATGGGTCCTAAGTCTCATGAGAGAGCACACTGATGGTAAGGATCTCGTGCGATCAGGAGTCACACGCTTTGCCACCAATTTCCTCACCTTGCAAAGCATTTTAGCTACATTGCCCAACCTCAAGCGCATGTTTGTGAGTGAAAAATGGCTTGAGAGTCCTTATTCCAAGAAGCCTGAAGCAAATACAGTCAAGAAGACCATTTTTGATGATAGATTTGCCAAACAAATGGAGGAGATCATCAAAGTAAGTTTTCAAACATTTATTGATGATTTATTTTTTTGCTTTCTAATATTACAACTTGCTGATTTTGTTAAATTTTTTATATTTTAGGTGTCAGAACCGTTGGTTAGAGTTCTACGATTGGTGGATGGGGATAAAAGCCCCATGGGGTATCTATATGAGGCCATGGATAAGGCCAAAGAGGCAATTCAACATTTATATGGGTCAAACAAGACCAAATATGAACCCATATGGTGCATAATAGATCGGAGGTGGAACAGACAACTCCACCAACATATTCATGCAGCTGCCTACTTTTTGAACCCCAAGTTTTATTTCTCTCCTACTTTCAGAGCAGATGCAGAGGTTCAAGTTGGCCTCAATACATGTATTGAGAGATTGGTTAGCGATGATGACCTTCGAGATCTCATACTTGATGAGATACAGAGCTATAAGAGGGCTGAAGGGCCATTGTTTTCTTCCAAAGATTGCATTCGTAGGAGAGACACTCTACAACCAGGTAACAAATTCTTGTGTTTAATATTATTTTACTATTTATGACATTATGTTAATGTTTAAGTTTGTTAAATCCTTACTAAATTATAAATGGCAATTGTTATCCTTGCAGATTTGTGGTGGCAAGATTATGGTGCCACAACGCCTAATCTTCAAAAGGTTGCCATTCGCATTTTATCTCAGCCTTGTAGTGCATCTGGTTGTGAGTGCAACTGGAGTGTCTTTGAGGCCATTCACACAAAGAAGCGCAATCGGTTGACTCAAAAGCGTTTGAATGACCTTGTCTACGTGCGCTACAACCTTCAGTTGCATGAGAAGAAGGTACAAGGGTTGAGTTCACATGAAGCACTTGACCTTGATGACATTGATCCATACTCAGATTGGATTGCTGAGCCTGATGAGGTCAATGTGGAACCATGGATGAGTGATGATGAGTTTGCTGAGATGGAGAGGGAGGGAGAGGCAGCTGAATGGGAAGCAGAGGTGGCAGCATATGAGGAGGAAGAAGGCGAGCTTGGTCAGCCAATAGAGGTTGTTTCTTCACACACGCAGTTTGATCCTATCACTATGGATGAGGCACCTGTTGGGGCACCTGTTGAGGCTTCTATTGAGGACATTGCAGCTATACCATCTACTTCAATATCACCCACACAGCAGCGACAAAAACTTTTGAGTTTCAATCGTAGAAGAAATTTAGGATAGATAATTTTTATTGATACAAAAACTTGAAGTTGATATGTATTGAGAAGTCGAACTTGTTTTTTGGTCTATGATACATTGATGATTGATATGTTTTAAGGTTTTAAACTCTAATTTTGATTTATATGTGATGAAATCAGTTGATACATTGATGATTGATATGTATTGAATTCTAATTTTGACTTATATATGATGAAATCAGTAATATGTTCTATATTTTTAAAAATTGTGTATTTTCAAATGTTCGATAAATTTGCCGAGTTATTGCCGAGTTTTTCCTCGAGTTTTTGCCGAGTCCCGAGTTTTAAAAAAAATTGGGTCTGCCGAGTTATTGCCGAGTCCGAGTTTTTCAACTATGAGTGCAGTCACTTGGACTAGTAAGAAGCAATAGGTAGTGGCTCTCTCCTTGACAAAAGTAGAGAATCAGGGAGCAGTTAAGGCAACTTGTGAGAGAGTTGGCTTCGTCGGATGCTTGCGGATATGCAAATATCTCAAGCAGGTCCGACTCCCTTGTTCCGTGACAATCAGGGAGTTCTCAAACTTGCCAAAAATCCAATCTTCTATGAGAGAACCAAGCATGTGGAAATTCATTGTCACTTCATTCAGAAGCTTGTTGAAGATGGATCAGTTCAGTTGCTGTATGTTCCGACAGAGGAGTAGACAGTAGATATTCTTGCCAAGTCGCTTAGTCCAGATAAATTTGTAAAATTTAAGGGGCATCTTGGTGTAGTTGACAAATTGAGCATTAAGGGAGGGTATTAAAATAGTATTTATTAATTTATTAATGCTCAATATTGTATCTTAGTGTAATATTCTTGATAAGATCGTTTTATCGATCTTCTTCAGTTTCTCTTAGAAACTTACTAATTCTGTAAATCCTTGTAACTTATTTATTGAGTGTTTCGCTCCATTGTAAATACATCAAATATTTTTACCATTTTGTGTCTTTACCATGTAATACAGAATATATATATATATATATATATCTTTTTGGCTTTCAAATTTGTACTTAATGATGTGAATGTTCTCAAAAGTTTTCGGTATTGTCTCTGCATTCCCATTTTTCTCGCAATGTACTCTTTCATTTTCATGTCTGCAATAAGTTAGTTTTTGATAGTGTTATTTCCTTCTGCAAATGAATTTTTGGAATAATAACATATATTAAGTCAAATGCACAAATGTCGGATTCAAAATAAAGTTTTAAAGATGTCTTTGGAGTCCACCACAGTTCTGAAACTGAGCTCATCACCCGTTACTTCAAATCAACCCTCAAAATGCTTTTAGGCTTTTACTTTAGTAAACTCCCTCCAAAAAGAAGCTTTCAAGGAAAGATACTCCACTTCCTAAAAAGTCCGCCGCAGGAATAATAAAGTTTTGAAAACCCTGTTGAGAATTAAAAATGGTTTCAAAACTACCGAAAGTTCCGCTAAACACTTTATTGTTTCTTCTTTTTCACTTTTGATAAACTTTAGCAGATATGAAAACGTTTTGGCGACCAGACACATACAACTTCCAAAAAGATCGACACAAAGTTGATTTTAAGTCAGATTTTTAAGACCGTTGGGTAAGGGAGAGGTTTGAAAACTTGAGCATCACCCAATGTAGGTTTACAAACTAGAAAGTAAAGGCAACAAAAGACATAGTTTGATTCACTTCGAAAGTAGGGCACAATTTTTAGATTTTTCTTTTTTTTGTAAGGGCGACTAAAAATTATGGAAACACAAACCAAAATTAAATGTTTTCTAACACAAGATATTCATTTTAAACCCAAATCCAAATATGCTCTATGTTCATTTTACCATGATACCAAAAAGATAAGCTGCATAAGAAAGAGCAATACCATTCAACACCAACATCAAGAAAACATGCATAAGAAGATACATCCTTCACCACTTATGTAGGAGGTTTACAATCTATCCAACAAGAGATTCCATAATCAAATATTACAATTATAAAAGGGGACTCAAGGCCTTGAATATGCATTTTACATTATAACATGAAAATGAGAAAACTAAAGGCAAGGAGATAACCTCCACTTGCACGCTGACCAAATCTCCTCCAAAAGAAGCCTCCAAGAAGTCTGATCCCCAACGGTGTTATCCATACCACCAAACCACATGGTACCCATAGGTGCACTCCCACCATGCTAGGAGATAGTCACTTGGACACAAGCACATCACTCATGCAAAACAAGGAACATAGCTCACAAACATGCCAATCGATGTAGACATCATATACACATGGCATCAAATGAAATACAACATCATCAAAACATATACATGGCACAAGCATGATCACATCAAATGCATATAGGTCAACATAATGACCATCAAATCATAATGCACACATGCTCAAGGGGATACATCAGCAACAAGAAGCACAAGGATAAACCATTTAACAAACATGCAGCATGGTCAAAACAACATGCATCCAAGGTTTCATATAGCATGGACATATGTACAAATAAAGTCTCTTCCAACCACAACATGGTCAAACACGGGTTTGTCGTTGAACACAAAGTCCAATGACATCAAGGAAGAGGAACCCATAGGATAGGGAAGGAGTGTCATTGCAATAACTCGAAGAGATGGGTAAGTGGAGTTGAATGTGATCAACTCTCCCAGCGAGGAACCCAACCTACAAGTCCCAACACCCTAGGGGCGGGCATGCCTTCTATGCTCATACCAAGCCTGTACTAGCACTTTGGCTATGCCATAGGAATCCTTATCCTAGTTAATTTTATTTCCCCAATGTCATTAGTTATCACTTATTAAGAAAACATGAGACTCTTTCAATATAAGGCCTATCCAGCTTTTGATGTTTGGTATTTGTTTTGAAGATTTTCTTGCAGAGATGGGTGCCCTTGTAGCATTTTAGTGTAATTGAAGACTTTTGTAGATTAAAGCTTTTTTATGTCTTATATAAAAATCGCCAAAATCATCAATTTGTCTTGTTTCTTTGTTCAAAACAATTTTCTCAGGGTTACAATGCTCACAAATAGTGAGTATTTAATGGTTCCACACTGTAATTTTTCCTAGTTAACTTTTGAGACATGGGAAAAAGCAAATGTTGT
The DNA here is from genome assembly GCA_007115665.2 of Sequoiadendron giganteum. Lineage (NCBI taxonomy): Eukaryota > Viridiplantae > Streptophyta > Pinopsida > Cupressales > Cupressaceae > Sequoiadendron > Sequoiadendron giganteum. Next base: position 182,604,043 of record CM021106.1, read on the forward strand.
ATACTAGCTAGTATTGATCACAGACCTAGACCACCTAACTTCGAAAAAACTTAAAAATCCTCCAAATCAATAACTCAAAGACCAAAATTCACCTACCAATCACTTTGACACATTTATGTAGAAAATTTGGCAAAATTTCTATAAGAATACATCCATTGGATCAAAAGATACACAATTAATTTGGTCCATAACCAAATTTGAAGAAATATTGAATCAGTTTATAAAGTTTTAAAACTTTATAAAATTTAGTATAAACTTTACAGCCCCAAATTTTTATAATGTTGTAAGTTTTATATCAAAGTATAAAATATATATAAAAAAACACTCTGAATCCAGATCTGACACACACCTGAAATATTCACATTGCTTGATTTTGAGCTGTTTTCAACCCCTTTGCATTTCTGAAAACCCTATACCATAGCATATCATATTGAAGATCTTCTCTTAGCATTCCAAAACAAAAATTGCAGTACAAATGCAATTCTTAATCAAAAGATCTGTCCAAAATATGGACAGATATCCAGGGCTGTTTTAATGGCAGAAATGAAAATTTGCAGAAAATAAAATTTACCGAGGCTCGATAAATTGGTAATTCACTTTAACCAGCTTCCTCCTTCAATTTAGACCAGTGTGATTGATAATGGCTTTGATACCATATAAGAAGTTAGAGCACAAGTGGTATCATTACATTGTAAGATGCTGCTTTTTATAAGTTGTCAGCCTGATTATACAAACAAAAACTGTGAAACAAAATTATAACCAGCTTCCAATTTAGGTGTAACAGATGCCTACTATTAAGAAAACTTGATCAGCTATCTTTCTTAATGTTTCTACTTTATTTTATCTAATATTAAGCAGGGCCTATTAACTTGGTTATCATGCTATTCAAGATTAACTGCAAAGATGAGATCTTAGAACTAAGTTTCTTATGTCTTCTATTTTTCTCTCGATGTTCTTTTTGTCTGAATCTTTTCATGTAGCACGTCAATATAAGTGGGATCACTGATGCACAGAAATTTTCAAATTGTTCTTTTGGTATCCTCTTTTAAAGGAAAAACGGGTTGAAGTACCCATTGCTGATAAAGCGCCTTGCTTGTATGGTTATATCTGGTATGGCATCTACAGAAAGCCTTGATATTCTTCAACCAGCAAATTTTCCAAATAGTATCTTGTCAAAGGTAAGAATTATAATTTCTCTTGTTTATAGTTTCAAGCCATGAAAGGATTAATCTTGTGATTAATGAGTGCTCATGCCAACTGTGAATGAGTTTAATTCTTTTGTTTGACCATTTCCACATGATGTTGAGTATGGCTTAATATAATTCTAGCATGGTTTTACATCCTTTTGTTTTATTGAGCTATAATGTTGACCAGTTGAGAATGTAGGCAATTTTTGTTATTATTTTTATGATATATATTTACTTATATGAATTATGAATAAGAATGTATGTTATACTAAAAGTTATGAATAAACAACGTGCAATGTGCTTAGTCATATTTAAATTAATAAAATTATTGATGATGATATGTTATGGACAATTATGTATAGGTCATTATGTTGAATTGACACACAGTTACAATCATTCATCTGTACATTTGATGCAAATTTTCATAGTTGCCGAGAGACACATCTCCCCCTCTTTGAGACGCGTCTCGGAAACCGGTACTGTCTCTGGAGATGCCTTCAAGAGGCTGGAGACTTACGCTGAAGTTTCCCAAGTACCCTGCCATCTCCTGCTGCAGAAAATGACGTCTCCCACTAAAATACCTTAAAAAAACTTTGAAATTTAAACATTTGAAACTTTAAAAATTAAAGCATAATGTATTTGACGCGTCTAAGAGCGATTAAATTATTGTTTGGAAAGTTCAATGTCATCGTATTTTCAGATTTTCTACAAAATTATTAATTTTTAATTTATATAAAAAAAATGGCGTCTCCAAGTAGCCCCGTCTCTTATTTTCAAAAAAAGCCATACCGGTACCGGTACCAGTCTCCCATACCAGTACCAATCTCCTGGCAACTATGCATATTTTTAATTTTGGAAGTTCTCTCCCTTCATACAGAAAACCAATTTTCTATGAAGACAATATACATTTCCATGCATATGAAAATATCCTAGAGTGTTTCATGTGAGCGTATATAGGATCTGTATCAAGGATCTTGTTGTGATGGCAAAATTATAAATTGATGGGCCATTTGATAAAAGAATCAACTAATGGAAAGAGTAAACTCAGAAGAGACCTGAGTTTTGTCTAGCAGATATTGCCAATGAATTTTTGAAACGAGTAAATGATACACATCTAACACTGCAAGAGATCACAGATAGGTGCATCAAATGAGATAATGCTGTTTCTTTTGCCTCATTTTTTTCTTAGAAGATTCATTCTATTAGAATATGAGAGCAGGAGCAAGAAAGAGACAAAAACAACAAGTGAAAAGAAAGAGACAAAAACGACACCTGGAAGAAAGAGACAAAAACAACAAGTGCATCAAGTCAAAAGAAAGAGACAAAAACAACACCAGGAAGAATGACTGCAGAAAGAGATGCAAGAAGTGAGTTTAGTGACTTAAATTAATTGTGTGTAGGCATAACAAAAACAACCACTGTCAAGTTTAAAATAGAGAATACCTCAAAGATCACTACAAGGACATGAACATACTCACCTACCTGATGTAGGATTATTTGGAAAAGAACAAAAGAAACAAAGATGGAGAATTACACAAAATAAAAGTTTGTATATGAGTGAATCAAGCTAGTAGTCCATGTTTATGTGTTGATGGTGCAGACCGCATGATCTTGACAATAAGAACTGCCTAAAGCATTGACTGCCAAATGTGAATTTGGTACTGATGGACAAAGAAGAAGTTACGATCTTTGTGACTTGGAACAAGCAAGGAAGAGAGTTACCTGTTGGTGCACAGAGTTGTAAGTCCCAAATCCCTAAAGCTAGACATTCTCCCAAGATTCAAGGGCATCAAACTTAGGAAGAAATTCACAAACTTATGATTAGGTTGGGCAATAGTGGACCAATTTATTGGGGTGGGTAAAATCTGTTCAAATTTTGGCTCTGCGAAACCAAGGGGGGCTTTCGTAAGGCGCTGTGTTGAATATAACTAAGGAAACAAGCATTTACATTGACACAAACCATAACTGACACATAGTATACCCCTATTTAGGCTATCACTTTGTATTTGTATGCTGGTTTGATCACACGAGACCCTCCAGCTTACTAAAACAAATAATCTACCACAAGAATTATCTAAGGATGTGATTTCTGATAGACCCTAATGTTGTTATGCACATTTAGACATGGCAGTGAATAAAACTTACAACACAAATCGAGAAGTTGTTTAGATTTGCTTATTTTGGATGTGTTAGGGGATGAGAGGTTGAGCTAAAGGCAGATGGGCACCTATATCCAGTTCAGCAACATAATCGTGGTTTTCGTACAAAAGGATGTAATGATCAGAAATTGTTTTGTGGTACATTAAGGAAGATATCACTAAAGACTATTTCCAACAATGTACACAAGCCAAGCTCTACACATGCATATGAAAAGATAAATGAAGTTTCAGAAAATGGAAAGAATCTAACTTAGTAATCTATGAATAAATCTATACATTTCTTTGTTATCCTGAAAAGATACCTTAGAAAAGTTTTTCAAGGATTTTACATTCTTCTAGTTGGCCAATTAATCAACAATAAATCTAGAAATGCACACAATACACATGGAGACACTCAAACAATGTTCTCAGTTCTGCACATTAAATCTGTTCTTTAGGATTTAGAAAGATTCATTACACATTTGGGATGAACCTAGATCGTTACAATGCAAGAATGTCTCCACCCTATACTAGAAGTTGAAACCTTAGGGGTTTGTTGCAATATTTTTTATCTCTCTTTTTGCAACCCTTTTTTCCATCAACCCCTTTGAACAATAAAAATCTGGTCCTTTATACCTCCCCAACAAATTCTTGTGACCTTGGGAAGAGATCTGCGATCCTTAAGCATTTCTAGAAATGCCCATACCCTCATGTGTCGTCTTTCCTCGATTTGGCACACATAATCCATCTTAGACATGTCCATCCATTCTTGAAGGGAGTGAGGGAGCATTCCTTCTCAATTTGTAGCTGCCTTGGGCATTAATGGTGTTCCTAGTTATGACGTGAATGGCATGGAGAAACTTGTGATGTACATTGGGGATCCATTGGGAGTTGTGCGCATTAAACTTGTTAAAAAATTTAGGAATGGCAAGGGAGTAGGTGGAAATGAATGCATTGAACCTTGTTGAGGTTTTAGGTCATTCTAGAACATGGCAAAGTGTTGGGGTTTTTGTGAACTAGGGGATAAGTGCCAATGTGCATGGTAAGTTTGCAAGTCCACTGAGGAATAAGAGAGTTGATGTGTAGGGACGAGGATATCTGGATGCAATGGGGACCAAGGGAAATAGTCGGGGAATCAAGGTTTTGGGGGAACTAAGAATCGTAGGATCCAAGGAAAACGGGATCATGGTATGTCGAGGTTTGGAAGTCTAGGGGAAATGAGGACTTAGGGATAGGGTGAAGAGATTTCTGGGACTTCCGAAAGTCTGTGGACCTTTGTGGGGAACTAAGGTTGGAAGGAACTTTGGGACTAAGTTGGGGTTCCAAGTAATGGTGGGACTCCAGGATGAGAGCAAAGAGATTGGGTTCAAGATTGTGGGGGGAACATGGAACCGCTAGACCTCAGGTTGAAGTTCTTAAGGAAAGAGGAAACACGAGACCTCAAGGTTTGTGGTCTCAAGGAAATTGGAAACCCAGGACCTTGGTTTGGAGTCCAGTGTTAAAGGCGGTGACATTTAAATTTTTTATAGAATACAAAGATGCCTTTGCATGGATGTACAAGAATCTAAAGGTTGTGCCTCTTAAACTGTGCGTGCACAAAATTCCCTTGGTACCTGGAGCATAGCCCATATGGAAGAGACCATATCGAATGAATAAAAACTATGCGGTGAGGGTACAAGAAGAGATTGAAAAGATGTTAGAAGTCGGGATCATCTTCAAAGTCGAAGTCAGTGATTGGGTGTCACCAATCGTGATCTCATTAAAGAAAGAATCTGAATAGATTCGAATATGCATGAACTTTCAAAGCCTCAATGATGTGACCATAAAGGATCCCTTCCTAATCCCATTCTCCGACTCAATACTGGAAGTGGTAGGCCATGAAATCTACTCATTCATGGATGGGTTCTCGAGCTACAACCAGATAAGTATAGTTGAAGAAGACAAATTGAAGACGACGTTCATAGTTGAAGATGGAGTGTATGCATACAATCGAATGCCAATTGGTTTGTGCAATGCTTTTGACGACCTTTCAAAGGATAATCCTACACATATTCGACAAGATGCCGGTAGGGAACTTTAAGGCATTCCTGGATGATTGGTCAATCTACAACGGCTAACAAACACAGCTGAAGGCTCTCCAAGAATGCATGGAGCAATGTAGAGCAGCAAGATTGGCACTAAATCCAAAGAAATGTTGGTTCATGGTGCCTCAAGGAAAATTACTCAGGCACATAGTTTGTAAGGTTGTATTGAAGATTGACCTTGATAAGGTCTAAGTGATCATACAAATGGAACCGCATCAAAACAACACCGAGGTAAAATCATTCCTCGGACATGTCGGGTATTACAGAAGGTTCATCATGAAATTTGCTCAGATTTCATATCCATTGGACATACTTACTAAGAAGGGGCAACCATTCGAATGGATAGAAGCACAAGAAGAAGCCTTCAATGAACTAAAAGTACAACTAATCAGTTCGCCGATCTTGGCGTACTCGGATTGGAACAAAGAATTCTATGTGCATGTCAAGGCTTCAAATTATGCAATCGAAGCGACACTGGCACAAGTGGGCATACAAGGGTTGGATCACCCGGTGTTCTTTGCTAGTTGGTTGTTGTCGAAAGCGGAGAAGAATTACAGTACGATAGAGAGGGAAGCTCTTGGGATGGTGTACGTGGTGCAAAAATTCAAACATTATATATTGGCGACTCCCTTCACGTTCTACGTGGACCATTAGGTTCTCATGTACTTGGTCAACAAACCCATCATCCAAGGGAGAGTAAGTCGATGGCTTCCGCTTTTACATGTGTTCACATTCACCATAATCGTACGACTAGGGAAGAGTCACGTCATCGTCAACCAGCTATCAAGAATCCGGTCTAGCAATCCACTCGAGGGAGTGAACGAAGACTTTCAAGACGTGCACCTATTTTAGATAGCAGCACTACCCCCTTGGTACAAGAAAATTGGAGAGTACCCGTCGACATCATCATTCCCGAGAGAAATGCCACCTCTAGAATAGAGGAAACTAGTGCTCAAAAGTAAAACTTTCCAACTCATTAATGGACTACTATACAAGATGGGATCAGACCAAGTACTTCAACGATGTGTCATGGAGGAAGAAGTTCTTGTTGTACTGAAGGAGGCAGATGAAAGACTGGCGGGAGGACATATGGGGCCAAACACTAAAGCACGAAAAATCTTGTTGGAAGGACTATGGTGGCAGACCGTACATATAGAATCTAGATGCCCAAGAATGGGTGTGGGATGCAACACATGCCAAAGAGTTGGAAAACCTCTAAAGAGGGATTTCATGCCCCTCTTTCCATCTCAGCGACAAGAGTTGTTCGAACAATGGGGACCAAACTTCATCGAATCACTAAAGGTCAGTCAATTGCATTGATGTAGATACATAGTCATTGCTATCGAGTACTCAACAAAGTGGGCGGAGGCTCGAGCACTGCCAGATAATACTGCACTGAGTACGGCGAGATTTATTTATGAGCAAATCATCACAAGGTATGATATTCCGATACAAATTACTAGTGACAGAGGGGGAAACTTTGTCAATCATGTCATTCAGCTGATGACGACAGAGTTCAAAATCATAACTTGTCTAGTCCATACTACCCAAGAGCAAATGGTCAGGCAGAGTCCACCAACAAGGTACTTGTCTTCATCATCCACAAGTTGTGTGGCATCGAGGAAGTCGATTGCGAAGAGAAGCTACCTACCGTACTACGGGCATATCATAAGACCTACAAGGTAACGACCAGCCATACACCATTTCAGCTAATGTATGGTCAGGAAGCGTTAGTTCTAGCCTTGTACATGGTATCAAGCTTGTGAATAGCAGTGGAAAATAGACTTGGCGATACTGAGAGTTCAAAGGAGCGATTATTCTAGTTAAACAAGCTCGACGAACGACGAGTACTCGCACAATGGCTACGGAGGCAATGCAAAAGCAAAGAAAGTACTGGCATGACAAACACCTCTGACATGCAAATTTTCAGCCGGGGCAATTAGTTCTCAAATATAACGGTCATAACGAATTGAAGCCTGATAAATTTGAAATGAGGTGGTTGAGGCCATTTAAAATTAGAGAAGTCGGGGAAAGCGGAGCCATAAATTGGAGAGATTAGATGGAACTCTGCTAAAAGATCCTATCAACGGATCCAAATTGACGATATACAAAGAGAGGAAGGAAGAAACAATCACCATCAATATGTTGGGTTACGCAACTACAGAGGACTGGAGAATAAGCGAAAGAAAAACCATAGAGGAAGAAGATTGGGGAATAGGCGACAACTAGTTTGTATCAGAGGAAAACTAGACTGCACTAGGAGGTGAAAGACTAGTGGAAGAGAGACTCGCCAACAAAAGAGTGGAGGGAATTGTAGTGCTTTGAGTCCACAAGCACTTGACCAATGCTTTGCTCAGGACACCTGCCCTCTGGAAAAGGGTATGGGATCATTGGAAGTACCATGCACCCTATGAAGGCGAATGGATGGGGTACTTGTCATATGAATTGGATGAAGAAGCACAAAAGGAGGAAGAGGAGAAAGCAGAAAGAGAAAGAAAAGAAAGAGTAGAACAGTCTAAGAACCCTTGTCAAATCTGATATAAAGTCTCTGTTTTTCTGCCTTAGGAGTTTTGACAAACATTTGGTGTGCAAACTGAAAATAGCTGGTAATTGCTTTCTATTTGGTTTGTGTTGGTTTTGAATGCTGCAAGAGTGTTTGAGATCATCAACTAACAAGCTAAATGCAATCTAATATGAAGTGCAAGCATTTTTGTATTTTCCAAATGCAAATATATGAATAAACTTATGCAAATCTACACCTACAGCAGTTAGGCATTTTAACAAACAATTTGCTGCCAAACTCCTAACTCCACTAACATGATATTGCTGGAAATGAAAATGATTACAATGCTGGATGTATATAAAATATCTAAAAGTGCAAACTCAGACCTTATCGACTAGGAAATGGTATGCATATTTCATTGACACTTCTATATGCAAGCTTACAATATGTTGTACCTGTTGGACAGTGATCAGACTCCACTTATTACAATGCAAATTCATTAAATATATGCAAGATTACATTCAAAAGAGAACCTGGATGAGACACCTCAAGCTGAGATGATAATTTGATGTGGGGACAGTTGTCCTTCTCCAAATTCGTCTCCCTTTGATGCCAAAACAGCGCTTATACTCTAGGATGGCTGCGACCTTCTTAACAGCTGATTCAAATTTTTATGTGTCTTCAAACCTGAGATCCCCCCTGTTCTATGTACGCCCAGACTGCTATTAAAAGCCCACCTCCAAATCGATCTTATGTTGCTGCGCCTAGACACCAAGGTAGCCGCAATTTTCTATGACAGCTGATAGCAAAATCGAATTAGTTTGAAGATTGAAATGATATCTCTGATCTGCAAAAATCGTCCTCTTCAAGGCTGCCAATAATCAAACTCCAACTGAAAATATCTTCACCAAAATCTGAAAATGACTTGTCAACAACCTGAGATAGCTACAATGCAAATCGATTTCTCCTTATGATCAAAATTGTGAATGCAATTAACTCAATGGTGAATACTAAATATATCCACCTCTCCAAACGGGAATGGGGCCATCTCCATCCTTGAAAGTCGAGGGATCATCACCTTGAACAGACTGAAAATATTCTTCAGCCAAGAGTCACTCAAATGCCAAAGTCGAATTCAAATCTGGATGATGAAAATGACTCACAATGCCTCCCTTTATAGTTTTCCACTAGCCACCCCAGCCAAGGCCAACCTCAAGTCAAAAATAATATTTTATTCATCACATAAAATGAATTGACTTCTAGAAGGAAATAAAATAATATTTTATTTTTTAACCTTATAACTCCCCAAAGTCGTCCCCTCCTAGACTCCTTTTTATTTTTAATAAAATTGTTTTGGCATTGCAAGTGGGGAATAAAATAATAATAAAATATAATAAATATTATATTTTATTTTTTATTAAAAATAATTGTCCTTTTACCTCCAATAGCAAACTCATCAAAAATATAATTCTCTTAGCCAAAATAACATTCCCTCACTAGGATGACTTGCTCACAGGAATGGTGAATGAGCTAGTTCTCATCTCCAAGTTGTCACTCCGAGAATGGGTACATTACGAACAGACTGAAATTGAGGAAGATGAATGGTGGGACGAAGACTGGAACAAATACTCTGGAAAAATGGACCATGCCTGAAACTGATAATGATGACGGAAGATATGTTTGTTGGGGCTTAGACAAATGGGTATAATGATGACTTAGCAAAATACACCAAAGACAACAATTGGGAGCCCCCTACATTGGTGACCTTGTACGGATTGTGACAAGTGGTACCAAATCTAGTAGGCCCACCGATCGTGGACGGAGAAAACATCACGTGGTACCAACAGTACAATAGATGCTATGTAGATGAGAGTTACAAAGGTATGGGTCCTGCTCCGTTGGTTGACAAGATTTTGGATTTGAAATACTTAGGAATGTGTTGCAAAGAGGAATGCTACAAGAGGCCCCCCTTTTCGTGTAAGTGGTGATATGCATCAGAAGTAAAATTTAGAAAAAATAACGAAATAAGGCCGCAAGAGAAAAGTTGAAAATGAAGGAGAAAAAATTAAAAAACAAAAAATGGAAAAAATGACTAAGGAGAAAATGAGAGGAGAAAAAACAAAAAAATAAAAAAAATAAAAAAAGTATGAAAATAAAGAGAAAATTATTAAAATAAAAGGAAAAAGTATTGAATTAAAAAATAATAAAGTACAGAGGAATAAAATTAAAATATTGGCAACATTAATAAGGGTCGTACAATCCAAAAGAGACCACCAAAACATACAAAGGCTAAATCGCACAAGCACAAGGTTTGTTTTACAACAAGTTAAAATCATCATATAAAGGAAAATTCACGAAGAGTAGCACAAAGATACCATCGTACGGACCAGTGAAGACATAGTTGTACGCTTTGACCAAGGTAGATTACAGGGAGTTTGGCATCAAGCAAAGACTATAAAGAAATACAGAAACAACACTGTACGGAGGCACAAGGATGAGGAAGAATCTGTACAGCATATGGCCAGGTCGGAAAAAACATTCGCACAACACACCACTGCGACCAAGAGTACGGTGCACATCATACGACAAAGAATATACTGCAAGGTCGTATGGAATTGAAGATACCTGATCGTACATTGTTGGGCTATATGACATAAGCCAAACTTAGGCGTACGTTGAGGGTTTTGGTCTACACGGTGGAGGCAGTCAACCGTACAGCGTGGGCACTTAGGAGAATGATGTAGAATTCAGAGAGAGCTGCCCATCGTACAAATAAGAATTGGAAGAAAACCAAAGCAAGTTCGACACCAAGGGAGAGCGTATGACGTCCAAGAGGAATCACAGAGACAAGAAATATAGCGTAGCGTACAATTAAGACAAAAATTAGAAAGTGCAGAGAATAGAACTGTACGAAAAAGGAGGAATTCAACCTCACAAACATTCACAATCTAAGTACGACCCCTACAGAGGTGTAAAACGGTGAGTGGACAAGTGGGGAATTTCGGTTGTAGTAATGGTCTTCAGGGAAAACATCAATTACTTAATCCACATTGAGAAGTTCATTGTCAAAAAACTTCTGCAAACATGGATATGAGCAGCAAAGGCAAAAAAGTTGCACATTACAAACCAAAGATTGCATCGGCCAAACAAAGCAAAAAGAAGATGGATGTGGAGATTGGGGTTGATGCACTCACTTGGGATAGCTTAACCCGGAGCAAATGCAAACAATGGTGGTAGAGCATGCAGGATGATCATGTCCTCAAGGTGGCCCTCCGACATGCCCAAGTAGATAAAGCAGTATTACTTCCATTTTTTAACCCTTGGGAATTTGAGCCACTCCTCAAGGCAATGCTAAACAATAACAATAAGAATGCACACAAGTCGGTGATAGATTACAGAGGATGCACGGCGACAGTCTCATTTTGGCCAATCAACTTTCAGAGGGTGTTTGGGATTTCAACATCAAGTGCAAGGGTAAACAAACCAACCAACAAGTTCACCTAGCATCATAAGGAGACAACCGTGAAGAGGGTTTGCAGAACCGACCTCACCCAATAGGAGAAAAATAGCATTTGGAATGTTGGTAACCAAGGGTTGAGAAAAAACTTCTTGGCCACATCGAAGTGGAAGTGCATTATGGATTTGATGAAGTGTAGACTAACGAGGGCCAGTCAAGCTTCAAACATTGCAATATGGATGATTGATTATAAGGTAGGGCTTAGTATCGGGAAGGTGTATAATTGGTCAAGGCTACTATCAGAGAGAATCAAGGAGTTCCTATCACAGAATCATAAGGCATTTTACATGACGCAACATGCAATAGCCCTTCTATTAGATGCCATCCATACACAGGTCCCCACTAATAAATGGGGCAAGTTCTAGCCAGTGGCTCAAATAGACTTAGCGTTCCCCACTGCATTTTACTGGACATTAGTAGACATTACCACTAGAGGAGAGGAGTCATCCTAGCTGAGGAGGAAGAGGAAACAAAAGGAAGCATCAGTGGAAAGGGAGGCATCAGGTGACTGTGCAGAGGAGGAAGAGCCTATAGAGTTGTCTTCCTCAACATCGACCACCACACCACTCACAGAAGAGGAGGTATCAATGGCAAGGGATGCATAATCAACACCAAACATGGACATAGATGAAGCAATCCTAGTGACGACCGCCATCAAGCTACCACACTTGTAGCCATCGACAATCACATTGCTAGCACCATTAGTGGTTGTACCAGTGCACCTTCAGTGGTAGTACTCGTTGCACCATTGGTGGCCATACCAATTGCACCATCGGTGGTAGTACCCATTGCACCAGCATTAGTTGCACCATCAGTGGTAGTATCAGTTGCATCGCTAGGTGCATCAGCAAGAATGTCAAGTGCATCGAGAGGCTTGCCAAGTGCATCAACAGGGTTGCCAGCACCACCGACAACATAGCTAGCTTCACCAGGAGGGCCGCCAACCTCATCGGCAAGACTGCCAACACCATCGACGAAACTACCAACACCATCAATAGGACTGCCAGTTGCATCAACTAGACTGCTAGGGGCATCGACAATAGCCTTGGTCACGGTTTCTCCACCATCGGACACATTGCCAACAGATACCTCGACACTTACCAATGTGGCGCAGATAGATAACTGGTTGAACACACTCGACCTACCATTGGAGGTTCTAGCATTTCCATCATCGAGCCCTTCAGGAACTTTGGCCGAAGGTCTAAAATAGGAGTGCATACCCATGGTGACTGAGGGTGCGGATCCACAACAGAGCTTTGCAACCATGTAGACGGAGGGAGAGGGTACACAATAGGACCTTCCAGCCATGAGGTTAAATGGTGTAGAGCTAGGTTTAGCATAGACACACCCACTGGGAGTAGTATAGGAGAGTGGGGGACCATCATAGAGATAGGAGCCCTCGATGGCAGTAGAGGGGTTAGCACCGCCCAACCCACTGGGCGAAGAGGAGGATGAGTCGAGCGGAACAGAGGGGTGGATACTTGAGCTCGCTTGGTCGGATGAGTTAGACCCTTTGGGGACGGTGCAAAGGTACATCCAGGAGCTCCAGTCCATGGCAACATTCATGAACGAAGTTGGGGAAATATCTAAGCAACTTAATATCGGCTAGTCTCCATTGGTGGCGAAGGAGGCTCAGAGGATACTGGTGTTTTCTCAGATAGGGGTTGAAGAGGAGTTTGTCCGATGTTTTACTACAAGAGGATGGCCTGGAGTAGAGACCTCGACAATGCGAAAGGCATGGTGCCCAACGAGACCCTTAGTTGGGGGGAGAAAGGGCCGCATAGTTTCAGCCCTGTACAATATAGAGGCATCCTTTAGAGATGTCTTCTATCGGATAAAATGACAGATGGTATCTACTAACGAAGCAGTGCAGGCAAAGATTGAGGCCTTATAGCTGGTTTGGAAGGTACAAGAGGAGTTGGCTAAGCACACAAAGAAATTTTAGGTGTAACTTGCTTAGTAGACTCAGCTTACTGCCATAGAGAGAGCTAGAGCATCGGCCTTAGAGGCCAAGGTGTCAAAGGCAGAGAGAGAGGCAGAGAGGGAGGCAGAGCGAAGGTGAAGGGGGTAGATCAGGCCAAACGTCAGGTGATGGAGGCTGCCCACAAGGTGAAGGCTTCCAGGGAGCAGGAGATTATGACAAAACATCAACTGCGGATACGTATGGAGGAGGTTCGTAGGTTGCGGGAGCTACGATCACCAAATTCTACTCCGATGTCGTCCATCCATCCAGGGATGTCCTCTCACCCTCCCTCTTTCCAGTAGTCAATTTTTTTGTTGTAATCCCCATTTTGTTGTAATGACGTCTAGGAGACAACTTTCTTTTTGGGGGGGATTTTGTAGTTGGTGTGAAATTAATTAATTATGTTAGTCAACCAAATGGTAAGTAAATAAATAAATAATGCTTTGTGCATAGTAAAAGGAATTAGTATAAGTTGTAATCGGGAAATTGATCCCCGACAGTTGATTAGTTTGGTTGGGTAGTTGCCGACGGTTGGTGTCCTCAACCAACATCAGCCAACTATATATATTGGAAATTCATTTGGAGTCGGGGACACGAATGATATATGATGTAATGAACTTCTATTTGATGAATGAAAATACCAATCCAATATTCTGTGCATTTCATGTGTAATTGCTATGTTTTGTTACTATTATTATTTACTTTCGTTTACTCTATATTCATTGGTTAAGTCACTTAGTGAGTAAACACCTAATAACCTGGTAACATTTGTATATCATCAAATATTCATGTATCTATAGTTATAAACTTATAACAGATTGCTCGCTGTGCTAGGTGACATGAAACTGTTTTAAATTCATTTCTGCACATCTTGTTAATATTTTGATAGTTAATGAAGTTCAAAAAATATTATTTCATAATCCCCTTGCATTATGTGGAGCAATTTTTCAATAATGAAGGCTAGGAAGTGTGTTTATTAATTGGGACTTCTAATCCAATAAACCCTAGATCTGAAATTGCTATCAGCCCTATGGCATTACATTGCTACCTCATCCTCATCTCTAGTGCTAATAAATGCTAGTTTTTCCAACTGCACCCTCAAACCCTGTTGGCTTGTCTTTCTAACTTGGCAAAAAAAAAAATTGCATGTAAAAATGAACATAAGTTTCATATGGAGTACTCCTTTTGTTATGTTAGGGCTTAAAAGGGTGTGGGGGCCCACAAATAAAATATAAAATTCATTCTTTTTAATGTTGTGCTTAAAAAAAACACAAAACCCATCTACAATTGTGGCGACATCTAGCTGTCCCTGCGCACTCGAAACGTTTCTGACAATTTTTTTTGGATTGGGGACAGCTAGGGAATGTCCCCGAGCTATCCCCACGTCCCCGGTGTGGGTACACTTGTAAAATCCCTAGGGATGCATCCCCATGTAACATAGTAATAATCTTCTTTCTTGTAGGATCAACTCCATCTTCAATACAATCGTATACTTCAAGGTTCTACTTTACCCTAATGCATGTGTGAATATATATAGTCACATTAATAGGTAAGTGCCTAAGTGGTTTTACAAATTCATGGGTACCAGAACCATGGGCCAAAAAGACAACCCATAATAGTTCCTATAACACATGGGTTATCAAATGACTCAAATTAAAACAATAGTTAAACCACCCATCCAAGCTTGAAATAACAAGAAAGGACCCAAAACTTTTCCTTAGGATACTGCCTGAACCTTTCTTGAGGCTATCCAACTTCTAGATCCATGAAAGTTAAAACATTCCAGGGCTATCATCCCATTCCATTGGAAGTTGTTCTCTCCTATTTCAAATGTACAGTCTAAACAAATGTAAATCATGAAATTATAAACTCATTTCCAACATATATACTTTCTTTTTATAGGTCAAATCTGCTAGATAGAGAGTTGTTTTGAATGTACAATAGAATTAACAATGCAGAGAACTTGTGCAGAAAGAAGCTACAGCAAAGAGAACATCAATGTGGAGAGTGAATTAGCTTGAAAAGAAAGAAGCTATGACAAAGAGAGCATCATATGGATACCTTATTAATCCTAGAGAAACTTAACATGGCAAACTCGAGCATGGATAGGGGTTGTGCCTGTCTTCAACAAATATAAAGAGTGGCTCTCAACAGAGAATGATGAGCAAGCGTGGACATTAATCTTTGTACAGTATCCTCATAGTGTCTTCCTTGCATATCAACTACTCAGACCTCCAAAATTGCTCTGTACACTTTTTTTAGTTTGCCGCTTTGGCTCTACATGACCAATACATTAACCGACAACTTGCATAAATGGTTGTTCGATGTCAGCAACCTTTGAAAACACTTGCAAAGTTGAAGAATTGAACCACTGGACTGAGTGAAATTCCATCTGGTTCTGTTCAGTTTTCATTCTATTGCATTATAACAAAATTCAACACAGGCTAAATATATTAAATCCTATTCAAAACACCAGCCTTTGCTGTCCAGTGGCATTTTGAGGGTCCAGAGTTCCTCAGACCTAACACCTTTCTTACTGGACTGCCTTTTAAAAAAGAAAAAGTATCCTCCATAGCTTTGTCAATTTCAGAAGTGTTTGCATAGAGCAGGTATTTGTAGTGATGTCCATGCACATCTATGCTTTGCTGATTCATTGTGGATCAAACAGTACCACGAACACTCAGAGTATCTGGATGGTCATCCCCTGGATGTCAGTTTCCTATGATCTGCCTGCTGAGCCACCTCCTGCATCTGAATGGTATCAGCAAGGACAGCTACTCGTCTAAAGCGGGATAGATGTATACAGCAATTCTGGTACTATATTTTCCATATTTATATTTTTGTGTTAACTGTGAAAAAAAGCACATAATTTTAAAAAGGGATTAATTAAATCTGTACTATACTTAGGTTCAGAGTCATATGAACTGCACTTGGAAACAGACAACGTCAAAAAATATCAACATGAGTAGCACTCAACACTTACATGGCAAAGGCATGGAAATAAACTTTTGGAAAGATAAATGTTCGAAAAAGAGTTAGACTTAAAACAAAAGAGAGAGTTTTCGTTCCATTATAAATCCACTTAATAGACATTAAAGTGTATAAAAAACATGTTTCAAATAGGGACACCATTTAAAATTAGGTTTTGAAATCCACAATTTGCATATTTACATATGAGACCATCCCATACTCCTTGTACACCTATTTTGTGTGGATGGGGAGGCACTGTATGTGCTACCATGATAGTGAGGGCATACAACTTACCTCACTTTGGATCAAAACTTGCAACCTCTTTTATGGAGTACACAAACCTTCACCTATAGGCTCGCTCAAGCTGTAACAGAATGCACATCATCAATTGTAAATTATATAGGATTATAATTATGTTATAATGCTTATTTTGATGTCTTTGAAGCATAGTTACTTGGAGTGAAGAAGAACTTGACAAGAAGAAGAGAACTTATTACTTGCTTATTACATGGAAGAAACTTGACAATAGCTTGTCAAAAATTCAAGACTCCTTGATTTTCTTGGATGAGTAGAGTTAAACTTGTAATTACTCAGTATCTTAGAAAACTTTTTGTGACTATCCTTAGGCCTATTTAAATTTGTTGTATATGGTTAGTTACATACAGTTATGTATGACATTTGTGTTCAGCCAATACAAGTGTGTGATCAATTCTAATATATACTTCCTAGAAGATTGACATGGGAACTCTCTTTATTGATCGAGAATGCCGATGTTTTATTTCATTGTATGTGATGATAACAAAACCAATACCATTTCCAAAGTTGGTCTGGAAATGTTTGTTTGCAGATAAGTAGTTTGTGCTATGTATATAAGATGATATATGTGTGTTCATAGGATAGAAGTAGACCATCTTGTTTAAATCACTATCAACATATAAGATTCTTTAGTACATAAAAAATGTTTCTTGCAGTACATCAAAGGCTTCAAATTGGAAAAAGCAGTTTAGTTCTGACTGCTTACTTGTTTCAAATATTTTCCAGGGGGGAGATGAGTTTGAATTATTGATCTCTACCCTGAAGAACAGTGGTATTCATCCTCCATTGCTGACTTGTATCCTCCAAATTGTTAACTTCTGATTCCGATGTTCATTATTTATATGTTGGTAAAGTTTTCCAAACAAAATTCTTTTGAAGCATCTGTGGCTTTGTAAGTTTGTTGCTTTGACTAAGTGTCAGTTCTTACAAAAGAATGGTACTTTAGTGTGCTAGCTCGCATCCGTGTAAATGTGTTCCGGATTGAGATGATTGATGAAACAGGATACAATGCAGATCTCCTTGCAGCAGCATCTGCATCTATTTCAGCTGAAACAGCAGTAGGAAATGCTGTTTACATGCTTTCATCGATGTACAATCATGATTGTGGTATGTTTCAGCATCTCCTTTTTTTGTTGGAGTTTATATAACATCATATACTATATAATTTAGATAAATAAATACATTAAACAAATGTAAGTCATTGAATAAATGTTGGTTAGTTGATTAGTTGTTGGGAGTTATTTTTCTATAGTGAAGTTTGGGGAAGTTTGTACAAGAATGCAATGATTTTTAAGCATTTGAATCATACATTGTAAACTATCCTGGTGAACATTAATATAATTTTACATATTTGATGTTATCTATAAGTTCAATATGATTTAGTTTTCCAACATTTGTTGGAATTTTCAATTTGGTAGGAGAGGTTTTTGATCAAATCATGGTGTGATAGAAATGGAAGGTGGATGAATGGTGGTGTATCACTATGAAGATCAGTGTACAATGCAAACAATTCTTAAAACAGCTATGCCCTTGGATATTCACTCCTTGCACCAGCAAAATACAAAGGCTTCTATACTACAAAGTATCAAAACATGATACATGTTGAGCATTTTGTCATTGATGTCAAGGTGCTTGTTTGCTTGAGCTACTTAGTTGCATGTTTGAGCTACTTGGTTGTGTGTTTGAGCTACCTGGCTGCTTGGTTGAGCTACTTGCCTGTGTGTTTGAGCTACCTGCCTACGTGGTTGAGCTGTTTGCTTGCTTGGTTACTCAGCATAGTGCCAAATCATCCTTGCCATATCAGCATGAGTGTCAGAATTTCGGTTTGTAGTGGGCGGCATAGGAACATCCTCTCAGGTTTTAATTCCTCTTAAAATATTAATGTTTCAGATTTCTTTATGTATTTTATGGTGGTAGAGTAACTAGCGTCGTTGAATCTTTTGTATCGAGGATGTCATGGAAAGAAAACAAAATATTTAGAGTAAAGCCATGTATTGTCAGTTCTTTGGCAGCACATGTTCATTCAAAGGAGGCCGATGAAATGAAAGTATGGTTTTTGATTAATGGCAGTGATAGCTACTGTATTTTCTGATTTTAATGTTGAGGCTGGCTCTTTTATTAACCTCTGATATTCTACATTTCATGCAACAGTTTGAAGATTTTTTCTGCCATTTTATTCTTTGTGAGACATGATAAGTTTATGGTTCTGCATTTGCTCAGAATGTGGGTGGCTAATATTCTCTTTGTGTGGTGCGATGAATCTTTTATTTCTTCTGACTCTTTTAGATAAGAGTTGAGGTATGGTTTGTCCAATATCGAAGGTCTTTTGAATAGGAGGCATGACCTTTCAACATATTCTCCACTGTTATTAGTCGAGATTTTTTTTGGCTAAGTTCGTGTTTATTCTATCGCCTTCCTTATGAGGCATGGGCCAAGTATGGTGTGAATGAATGAGGGGACATTTTCTTTTTTCTCTAGTGCCTTCATTTATTGGATGAGTCCGGCAGCATGTGTAGTGACGTTCAAAAATATGTTTGTTTTGGTATGCCATGGGTTGATATTCTTTAGCAAGTTGTGAAGTTTAAGAATGCTGCTATCATTTTATTTGGATTGTGTGGTGAAAAAGGAGTACCTCGTCATTTTTGCTGCACTCATTATAATATGGTTAATGTGTGGTATTGTGATTATTGAAAATTTGCTTTGTTGCTTGTTGATGGTGTTTTCTACACAGCAACTCAAACAAAATATGGTATTTTATCTCTCTTGAAAGGTCAATCTCTATGAGAAAAGAGATAACCCCAAGGTCTCTCAGGTGTCAAGTCATGACTATGCAGTGAAACAACTAAATGATAAATGTGAAAATGCTGGTAATCACAAAGGGACCTTACAAAATAAATGTTGGAAACTCTAAACTTATAAGATTTTGCAATAGAATGATATTCGAATTCCCACTTTTAACCAAAATTCAAAGAAATAGCAAAAGATAAGGGTTTCAGAAATCCTAAGATTAAGATTACTCCTAAGATCAACAATACTAATGATGAAATACTTAGAACGGACCAATCCCTTAAAACTGATTTCTGCTTAACCCAGGCTATACTTGCAATCTCACAGAAACAGTGCAATCTTCTAAGGAATTAAAGATTTTCAGATCATGGACACTCATTCAATTGAACTGGATAAATGCCCACAATTGAACTAAGCACACAAATATCAGGTATAGGTTGACCTTGCACAACAATCCCAAAATCAAGAAGCTGCCCAAAGTATTAACCAGAGATCGCTACAACACTCCAAACACTAAATCACAAGCACCATTAAATTATTTAACTCTAAATCTAAAATGCATTCGGATACTTTCAAGCAATATCAAAGATAGAACAAGAACCATGCAAGACAAATCAATCCAAAGAAGCCACCAATAATAACACAATGTCTTTGCTTGTATTGAATCACCAATAATAGCAACAATTTTGATGTTCTGTGTTACAACACTTGCTTGAAAATGAAAGTAACTCCTAATTCTAACTCTCTGGTCTAAAATCTAATCCTCTATAGCCTGTCTAACTCTAATCTAACTAATCGACTAACTAATTGTTTAACCTCTCTAACCTAACCTAGACCAACCTCTTTTCGAAGAGGCGAAATGCCATACTTATAGAATACACGACGTCGATCCAAGCTAGGGTTACAAAGCAAGGTCGGTCACCAACCAAATTGGCCCTGGACAGGTTGCAATAAATCACCACCTTGCATTGAATGCATGAGGCGCCCCCTCAAATCGGCCTTGGATATCAACAAATCTCGGTTCAGACTAAATACACCCTGCGGGTCACTTCCGCCATTAATGTCTCACCCGCGCGAAGCAGAAGAACTACAATGGGCATGTAATGTGAGTTTGAATATGGGCCGTTGATCAATAGTTGAGTTGGGCATCACGAACGACGCCGATCGAGTCAAACCTATTTGAATCCGCCATGTCACGTCCAACTCAGATGGACGGCCATCGAGCACTCGTTGACCTAACCTTCCCGTCTACGGGCGAGCTTCACCTGCCCACGACCGAAAAGTGTACTTGGTTGTATCCTGCAGATCTTGCAACATCTTTAAAGTACGCTCATCCTCTTGATCCTAGAGTCGTCTAACCAGCGATTGCCCTGCCCGATCCAGTCTGCATTCAAAGAAGACCACAATAAGTACCCATTATAGCATCGAAATCCAAGTTAGTTCATCATGAACAATATGCTAATCATCCAAGAAATCCAAATGGTCAATTAGAATCCCTTAAAACATCATTAAGGCACCCTTCTCAAAGTTCGGGATTTTCATCCCCCTGCGGAATTTAGACCAGAAGGGAATTTCGGGGAATTCTGGGCCAGGCGGAAGCGAAGCCAAAACAGAGGTGGAAACAAAGCATGCGGAGGCGGAACCAAAACCAGACGGGACCGGAAACAAAGCAAAACAAAAGCAGAAACAAAACAAAATAGAACCAGAAACAGAACAGGCAGAGGCGGAACCAAAACCAAACAAGAGCCTTTTGCAAAGTTCTGAGTTCAGTTCCCACCCCGATTTCGCTTCTGGCAAAAGGAAAGGAGGCGAAGAAAAAGGAAAACCTAATAGAGGAAACCAACCCAAAGGTCGAACACAAGCATAACAACAAAGAAAACAAGAAGACAGGAAGCAGAGCCAGAGCCGGAGCTGGAACAAAAACCGGACCAAGAACTTTGTGAAGGTTCAGAGTTCAGTTTCATCCCGCGCCCCGCCTCTGGAGACAAAAGAAAAAGTAACACCAAAGAAAACCCAAGGGAGGAAACGAACCCAAAGGCCAAGAAAAAGCAAAACAAGAAGACAAGAAGCGGAGCCGGAGTCAGAACAAAAACTAGACCAAGAACTTTGTGAAGGTTCAGAGTTCAGTTTCATCTCGCGCCTTGCCTCCGCAAAGGAAAGGAAACAAGGTCTTAGGAAGAAAAGAACAACTCCTAAGACCCAGACAAAATACCAAGGACAAACAAAAGGCAAAGGGAACCCACCTCCAGAGAGGACACCCGCAGGACCCCATAACCAATCAGAACCCAAAATAGGGACTTTTTACAAACAAGACAATTATTCAGGAACAGTGCAAAGTAACCCCATCCCACGACCAAAGCATCAAAGACCAAAATCTCAAGATTTTCAAAGACAAGCTCAAAAGGCACGGCCGCAGAAAAGAGCCAAAAGACCAGGCAAAAAAGGGGGTCCCTACTTTCAGTGGGGCGTGTGTGCAAAAACTGCACAACATTGCCTTCATACAATGAAAATTTTGTGTCGGGTGCATTGCTTTTGAGTTGTTTCTTAGAAGGAGTCTTGATGAAAGTTGGTGTACAGAATGAAAAATGCTTATGTATTGAGTCGTTGTTAATACTATTCGCCAAAAATTATCTGAGCTAGAGGTGCGGACTGTGTGCTAGCTGAGTTGTGGTTTGGTGAATAATATTTGTCTTTTGTAGATCATATATGCTATCAACTTAAGCAAAGTTAAATGTTGCTGAGTTTCCTGGCATTAGATGAAGAAGAGGTATGGACGATGCATAGAAATGTGGAGTCATTTGAAGTTATTTTGAACCTACTGTGTGGAGTGAGGCATTGGTAGCTTTAATTCGATGTCCCCTTGTTTTGGAAGTTGCCTGTTGTGGTTTTGAATAGGCAAGAAGTCAAGTTGCTTTGGGTTGTGCAAAGAGATGATTGAATATTTGTTTCATGCCTGCCGTCTTTGTATCATCTATATGCTAGGCAACTAACTTCTGGCAATTCATTGTATGTGGTGTGTTAGTAAAAATCAGACATGAGATTATTTGAAATATTGTATTGCTTTTTTGTCTGGTATGTGATACAGGTGATTAAGTGTTTAGAAGAAAAGATTTCAGAGCTTGATCAGATACTTCTTTTGCAAGTATAAGTGACTTAGTTGGTGTGCAACTTGACTTCGTTGATAAGTTTCAAAATAGGTGAATGTGAATAAAATCAGTTTTGTGAAGTTTGAAGTTGGTGCTTCAGGAACACTAGAGTTGGTGCTTCAGTTGGTTCGGAGTTGGTTCTTCGAGGGAGAGTTGGTGCTCTCAGTGAGTTGGTGTTCACTTTGTAATTTGGGTTGGTGCCCATTGTTGATAACAAAAGCAATATCTTGCCATGGCTTTTTACTCGAAAGGGTTTTCCATGTGAAAAATGGTGTTCATCTTATTCATTGTTGCTCTTTCTATTTTGATTTATGATTTATATGGTTTTGAGTTTTAAAGTTTGAAATACTGAGTCACCCCCCCTCCCAATATTTCCTGTGTGCTCTTCAATTGGTATCAAAGCGAGGTTTCTTCGAAAAAGAACTTAAGTGCTTGGAGGTTGATCCTAATTGCACACATGGATTCTCATGAAGGTCTTGCAACAAATAGAGCTCCCTTATTTGATGGCTCTAACTATGCATTTTGGAGTGTTCGAATGCGTACTTAATGTCTCTTGATTTTGATGTGTGGAAAAGTGTGACATCTAGTTACACAATTCCTTCAACTCCTCCATTGAATGTTGATGGAAAGAAGGCTTTTGAAAACAATGCAAAAACTATGAATTCTATTTTATGTGGTTTTTTAGAAACAAAATTTGTGAAATTTATTCATTGTGATACAGCTCAAGAGATTTTGGTGAAACTTCAGAGAACATATGAAGGAGATGATAAGGTTAAGAAGGCAAAGCTTTAAACTCATAGAGGACATTTTGAGAGTCTCAAGATGCAAGAACATGAAAACGTTGCTGCTTATTTTTTGCGAGTAGATGAAGTTGTTAACACAATCAAGGGTTTAGGAGAGAAGGTTAAGGAGACCATTGTTGTTCAGAAAATCTTAAGGTCTCTTCTTTTGCGTCTTGATGCGAAGGTTTCAGAGATTGAAGAAATGAACGAGCTTGACAAGTTGACCGTAGATGAGCTTCATGGTATTCTTACAGCGTATGAGATGAGAACTATTCCTGATCAATCAGTCAAAAAGGAGGCAGCCTTTAAGGTTTCAAAGAAGGGAAAAGACAAGGAGCCTACTGCTAGTGATAGTTCTGATGAAGATTCAAATTTTGGAGAGGCACATTTCATGTGAAAGTTGAAGGGTTCAAGTAAATACAAAAGTAAGTTGCCTTTCAAATGCTTCAACTACAGAAAGGTGGGACACTTTGCAACCAAATGCCCTTATGAGAAGCTTGAGGACAGTGACAGTGAAAAAAAATCAAAACACTTCAAGAAGGGTGTAAATGTTTGATCAAAACTTCAAGAAGGGTGTAAATGTTTGATCAAAACTATCAGATTATATCTTCTAAAATTTGAACTAGAAATAAGGAGGTTGGTGTCAACGTTATTCTTTATGTCTCTATAAAATACTAAGTCTGAATTATTCTGTGTAGATGTTCGCCTTTGAGGAGTAGATTAAATTTTCGATTTCTGTTATCTGCTTTGATGTTTTGTAACTCCCATAAATATGGAGAGGGGGAGTCGCGTCTTATGTTTAGAGGGACACACCTTTAGGGAACCGTGTCTCATGAGAGACACGTCTCATGAGGGACGCGCCTCAAGAGAGACACGTATCATGAGAGACATGTCTCATGAGCGGACGTGTCTTAGTTAGCTTCCCTAAGTCTCTCTTAAGACACCCACTTTAAGTCACCCGAATCTAAAGTCATCAAACAGGACTTCGATCTGAATTTATAAATATTATTTATATCCTCAAATTGGAGATCGAAAACTATACTTGAATAAAGCGATTGGATTTAAATGATGATAATGAATAAATGCAATCATCATTTGCATCTGACCGATGCTATCAGGTTTCAACACTCCCTCTTAGCTAGGGAAGATAACTCCAATCAAGTATATATTGATATCACCTTACTCGTGATATCAGAAGATATGAAATGCTTCTGAAAGTGTCAAGTCACATGACATTCTTCACAACACATCTTCATTATGGTATGTGCACTGACATCAAGTCTCATGATGTCTACCATAAAATTCATGGCATATCCACGGATACATTTATCCACCATGATTATCTCATAAGGATAATAATGATCTTCAACCGATATCAAGTCTCATGATATCTATCAAAAATGTCCAAGAGATACTATCATGACATATCCACAGATATCAAGTCACATGATATCTATCTTGATAGTTCAACTAATCATTGTAGAGTCGTCACTTTACAATGTCAAATACAAGTGTTCATTATTAGAAAGATCGTCACCTTTCAATAATGTACACAGGGGGAGAGAGGGCCCATAAAGTCATGGAGTCACACACATGACAAAAGAGTTTACACATTAAACATCTTTTAAATACATTAGTACAAAATAAACAATTTGAATCTCAATTTCAATAACAAATTACGTTTCAACCATACCAAGTTTCTTCCTGAAGTGTTCAAC
This sequence comes from Sequoiadendron giganteum, assembly GCA_007115665.2. Taxonomy (NCBI): domain Eukaryota; kingdom Viridiplantae; phylum Streptophyta; class Pinopsida; order Cupressales; family Cupressaceae; genus Sequoiadendron; species Sequoiadendron giganteum. The sequence continues at coordinate 182,629,153 of CM021106.1, forward strand.
TTTAACTCTGGAGAGAGGCTTGGTGAGAATGTCTGCTGTTTGATCATTTGTACTAATATACTCCAACTGGATCACATTCCTTTCTACCATGTCTCTTACATAGTGGTAAGGAATCTCAATATGCTTAGATCTATCATGGAATACAGGATTTACTGAAAGCTTAATGCAACTCTGATTATCACAATGGATAATAGTAGGATTCAAGGGCTCACCAAACAATCCCACAAGCAATTTCTGGAGCCATACTGCTTCTCTTGCCCCCATAGAGGCTGCAATATATTCAGCTTTTGTTGAGCTTTGTGCCACTGAAGACTGTTTCCTGCAGATCCAAGAGATCATAGCTGATCCTAAACTGAAGCAACATCTTGATGTGCTTTTCCGATCGGTTACACTTCTAGCCCAATCTGAATAAGAGTATCCATGTAAGTCTAGTTGGACATTTATGTATTTGAGACCATATCCAATAGTACCTTGAAGGTATCTCAATATGTGTTTCACAGCAACAAGGTGAATTTCCTTTGGTTCACACATGAACTGGCTTAGGGCATTCACTGCATAGCAAATGTCAGGTCTGGTGTTAACCAAGTACATTAATGATCCAATTATCTGTCTATAGAGAGTAGGATCTGCAAATTTTGATTCTGTTGCTGCTTCTTTCAATTTGTGTAAGTTGGTTTCCATAGGTGTAGACATGGGTCTTCTTGTGACCTTTTCACACATCGCCCCATTGCAAATGGGGACCCTAGTAGTTTTTCCTCTGAGCTTTTGCCTTTTGAGTTTTGGTCGTTTGGTTGGGTACTTAGAATTTGAGTTTTTGAAGGTCATCCGAGTCAAGAAGTGATTGTGAGCCAGAATCAGTGCACAGACGTCGCCAAAGTGCTTAGAAGGCCTTGTGGATGAAGATTGATTGTCATTTCAGTCAATTTTGACGCTTCCTAAATTTTAGGGTTTCCACCCTAGGCCCCTATTTTTTAGGAACTTTTTTTTGGCATTTTTAGCCAATTTTGGATTCCCTATTTTTTAGGGGCTATTTTTAGAAAGTTTCTATTTTTGGCAGGGTTTCTATTTTTGGAAAGTGTGCAGGTCATGGCTATGTCAGGATCAACTCCAGAAACCTCCAAAATGGAAAAATTTGCATAAGGCATGGACATGCATATGCTAAATTCACCCAAGCACATGAAGGAGAAAAAATGGTGAATGGACAAGCAAGTCTGCCATGTCAAAATGGCGAATGGACAAGTAAGTCCGCAATGTAATTTGCAAAATGGCAAGGCAGTAAGGAAGTCCGCCCCTACCAAGTGAAGATGGCACAAAGTGTTGGTAAGTCCGCCCAGCATAAATCAAAAATGACAAAACACACTTGAAGTCCGCCATGTAGGTTGCAAGAAATTACAAGGCAGCAAGGAAGTTCGCCCCCAAGAAATTACAAGCGGACAACCAAGTCCGCCCAAGAAATTACAAGTGTATGGGCAAGTCCGCCCAGCAACATGGAAAAAATGGCTAAGTATGAGCCAAGTCCGCCCCAAGGTAGATGGCATTGAAGACTAGCAAGTCCGCTCCAAGATGTTGGGAGATGGCAAAATGAAGTGAAAGTCCGCCTAGCAAGGTGGAAAGATGGCACAACCACCAAGCAAGTCCGCCATATGTCAAATGGCATGAACATGATGAAGTCCGCCCAGCCTAAATGGAAATGGCAATGACAAGATGAAGTCCGCCCCAAGTAGAAAATGGCAATGACACAAGCAAGTCCGCTCCAAGAAGGTTGGAGATGGCATGAATGTCAAGGAAGTCCGCTCCAAGGTGTTTGGTAGTGATAAAATTGCAAGTGAAAGTCCGCCTATGTTAAATAAAATGGCAAATTGCTAGTGCAAGTCAGCCCCAAGCTTGGTAAAATGAAAAATTTCACAAGGCAAGTGCGCCTAGGCCATGGATGGCATGAAAAATACTTAGAGAAGTTGAAATTAAAGCCTTTTTGCCTAAGTACGAAAATTTGCCTAAGTTCAGACATTTAAAAATTAAAGAAAAAAATCAAATTGCATGTCTGGTAAAGATGAAATTCGCTTGAAGTAAAAAATCATGGCAAGATCAAAATTCGCCTTAGGCAGAGGCACGAAGAAATTTAAAGTTCAAATTTGCCTTAGGATTAAAAAAAATAAAATTAAATACCATGATTTAATTATTTAATGAACGGGTTGGAAACAACACAAAATATTATTTTAATATTTTATTTTCCAAAACCATTTAATGAGAAAATTCGAATTTTCTCTAGGCAAATTTTTGAAAAAGAAAGAAAGAAAAGAACTTCACTCGACTGGCGTCAAAATTAGAAACTTTCTTTACCGACTGGTGTTGAAGATGAAAATTACTATTCGAAGGAGAAGTGCAAGCCAAGTGTAGACTGAATTAATTGGAAACAATTAAAATTTGCTAAATGGGTCGATTCTTTCAACCTTAATTGGTTTTTGCATTTCATTTTCATTCATTCTTTCGAAAGTGAAGTTGTGAAGAAAATTTGTTAAGGCAAGAGAAGTTTGTGAAGAACGTAATATTTTTCTTTCGAAGTAAAAGGCTGAAAGTGCGAATTTGTTCATCAGCAACAAAGTGTTTCTTTGCCAGGCAAATTTTACTTTTTCTATTCTGGCAAAGATTTCTCTTTTCAAAACGATTTAATTCTTTCATTTCCAGCAATAATTATTTTCAAAAATTAACTTATCAAGTTTGTTGGAATATATATATGGCATAAATAATTTCTTTTGCAGATTTATGCTGAACAATGGAGAATCATCAAAGAAAATGAAATTCGCCAGCAAAGGTTTGCAGCCGGAGTCTAAAATCGTCTCCAAGTGGAAGAATGTTGTTGATACCGATCTTGGCCATATTGACTTAGACGAATTCCGGAAAAGAATGTATGGAAGTGATGAATGTTTGCCAACTCCAATTGCGTGGAAAATGATGCGAAACGGCATAGTTCAGGCTGCAGGATTTCCGCCAGCAATCAAGTGTCCAGAATTAATTGTGGAATGCGCCTTGCATTACAATGCCGAGAAAAGACAAATTGAAGCACTAGATGGCAGAGTGTTGGCATATTTAGGCGAATTGGCTATACAGGAGACATTTGGCATTCCAACTTACCACCGAATGTACTACCGGTTAAAAGAAGATGCACAAAAAATATACGAAGATAAACAAATTCTTTGTATGGCAAACATGAACAAAAACTGGTTGGTTGACGAGGAGATTATTGCAGTTGGAGCGGCTTACAACTTCAACAATTGGTATTGTGCATTGGTCTCACGTAGAGAAGTGTTATAAAAGGCTAAGGCGGAAAGTGCCAAAATTGATGAGCAAGTGAAGGGTGTTTAGAATAATATTTTTCATATGGCGGCAGATGTGTTGAACAAGGACATTGTCCGGGAAAATGACTTACGGCCGGGCAATATGCAAAGGGAAGTTCAAAAGGTTTTCTCCATCATGCGAATCTTGGGAGAAAATTTGACTAAGGCATTTGACCTCTTGGCTGTCCGTAATACTTTTTTGCAGCATGAATCAGAGTGGGCGGTTGTCTTTGCCGATTGTGTAGACGGTTTAGACCTACTGGAATACAAAGTCAGTGCCTTGCCGGACATTACCATTGAAGAGGTTGGTGTCATTGTGTCCAGATTCGTCAAACGGAACATTGCTGAAGCAGATAAGGGCGCAACTCTCAGTGGATGACTCATCTGCTTGTCAAATGGTTGATGTTTTGGCAACCCTAATTAGGGTTTTCTTGTCTAAGTCTGGGCCATTGATCTTGTTTTAATCTTGGCCGTTCATTGTATTTGAGAATTCTATAAGTACCCCTCCACTTTCATTTGAAAGGCATTTAGAAAAGAATCAGAAGAACTATTATCAGAGGATTAGAGATTAGAATTTTGGAGTTAGAAGTTTTTAGAGATTTAAATTTTGAAGTAAGAGAAGAGTTTTATGGAATTGTTGCGAAAACTATTGTGATAATGAAATTCATAATTGCATGAGATGGTTTGAAATCTTTATTGTCAAATGGGTACATGGTTGCATATTTTCTCTTTCTCATAGGATTGTTTTAGATTAGAAATTTATTTAAATAGTAGTGGAACGAAAGATTGATAGTGAAGATTGAGGTAACTTAGCTCATACTTTCTTCGAATGGATGATTTTCATTTGATGCGGAAATTTAGACTGAGCTTTTAGTGTGGATGCTTTCAACGTTTACTGCAAATGATGTTGTTCAATTGATGGTATTATTTGTAGTAGAAAATCTTAAGCACAAATCCCAGAAGATTGCACCTGTTTTTGTGTAGTTGTCGTTTTACAAGGAGAGACAAAGCATGGTTTCATTTAGTTTCATTCAATCTTTACAGTCTCCTAATTCCTTAGGATTAATATAGGATTTCTTGAACCCCTCTCCTTTTTTCATTTTTTATATCCAAAATCGGAAAATCCTAAAAAACTACAAACACTGCATTCAAGTCCTTGCTCCCAAATAACTTACCAAAGTAAATCCCCTGGGGTTACCAGCAAAACACAACGACCACAGAGCTTGTCCACACCCAATCTGAAACATTGGAATTACCGTGTGACCTGTCTTGCAATCTTAGCACAAGAGGTAATTTTACAAGAGAGGATAGAGCGTCTATGGACACTTTATTCTAGAGTGTTTGTGTGTGTCACAAAACACGGATCAACAGATCTACAGTCCAACATCCCAAATCTCTTCAGAATATCAATAGTGTACTTTCCTTGATTTAGGGTGATGCCATCTGACTTCTCCCAGACTTCTAAGCCCATAAAGTAATGTAAAATGCCCAAGTCTTTCATGTCAAATTTTGAAGTCATGTCCTTTTTACCTTGAGCAATAAGGTGATCTCCTGTTATCAGCAGGTCATCAACATATAAAATTATTATTAGCATATCACCTTTAATTACCTTAAAATAGAGATTTGGATCTGCATCATTCTTGGAGAGTCCTAGTCCCAAGAGATAGCTGTCAATTCTTTCACACCAGGTACTGGGAGCTTGTTTAAGTCCATATAGAGCTTTCTTCAATCTGCATACATGTGAGTTAGTTTTATGTATCACAAAACCTTTAGGTTGCTTTAGATAGACTTCTTCTTCAATGGTCCTATTCAGGAAGGCAGTTTTCACATCCATTTGATGGATCTTCCAGCCTTTGGCTGCTGCAATAGCTATTATTGCTCTCACAGAGGTGTACCGAGCAACAGATGCAAATGTCTCTTCATAATCAATACCTTCCTTTTGTGAGAAACCTTTGGCCACAAAACGTGCCATGTGTTTTTCTATACTGCCATCAGCAACATGTTTGATTTTGAAGAGCCATTTGGAAGAGACAACAGATTTCTCTTTTGGCCTAGGTACTATATCCCATACATCATTTTTCAAAATGGACTGATACTCTTCTGTCATTGCATCTTTACACACTTGATGTTTGAAAGCTTCCGCAACACTAGTAGGTTCTGAATTAATGATCTTGTTCATTAAGGCAACATAGCTTGAGAATCTTTTGGGTCTCTTACTTTCTCTAAAAGTTCCTTTGGGTGTTGTATGATTTTCAGCTTCTTTAATCATCTTCCTAGCCCAAAGAGGTCTCTTCTTGCTGTTGTCATTTGGATCCTCTTTTGGAGCAGTTTGGTTTTCACTAATGATTTCTTCAGAATTCTCCCTTTGAATCTCAGGAGTAGGCTCCTCTTCTAAGTCTTTAGGAGGATTTTGAATTTCTATCTCACTTGAACTCTTTGCCCTTTTGAAGGAGATGTCTTCCTCAAATATGACATCTCTACTTAGTTCAATTTGTTTATGCCCGGATATGTATATTATGTAGGCTTTTGAGGTTTCACTATATCCCACAAATACCCCTTTCTTCCTAGAAGGTTCTAGTTTGGATCTCTTTTCTTTATGTACATGAATGTAGATAGGGCAACCAAAGATCCTTAAGTGACTTATGTCAGGTTTTATACCAGTAAATGCTTCTTCAGGAGTCTTGTTATCTAGATGTGAGTGGGGACATCTATTTTGGATGTAGACAGTTGTCCTAGAGGCTTTTGCCCAAAATGAGGTTTCAATGTTTTGGTCAAACAACATTGCTCTAGCAGCTTCTACAATTGTTCTATTTTTCCTCTCAGCAACACCATTTTGTTGAGGGTTTTAGGCTATAGTAAACTCCCTCTTAATCCCAACATTTACGCAAAATTCCTTAAAGATTTCTGAGGTGTATTCCTTCCCATTATCGATTCTTAGGATTTTGATTTTCTTTTTGGAGAATTTTTCTATAAGTGTTTTGAACTCCTTAAACCTTTTAAGGATTTCTATTGACTCTTTACATTTAAGAAAATATATCTAGGTCTTCCTAGAGAAGTCATCTACAAATATTACATAATATAAGAATCCCGCCATGGAGGGTACATACATGGGTCCGCATAAGTTAGAGTGTACTAATTCTAATACAATTTTGGTTTTACTCAAACTATTTTGGAAGGTTCCCTTTGTATTCTTTCCTAGGGCATGTTGACGTGCTTTTTATGACGACATCAACACAAAATAAAAATGCCCAACGGTCATTCTATTCCCTCTTGATCAAAATATCCCGCATGCTAAGATTGCATGAAAGTTCATGCGTTCAACTCCAAAGTTCCTTTTATCGCGAATAGACTCAGTTGGCTAATGTGAATATGTTGGGTATTCAAGGGGACTTACGTAGTTGTTCGATTATGTGAAGCAGTTAAGGCATGAATGATTTGACAATATTGCTCTGACTCCTAAATTAACCAGGAAATACTGAATTTGAAGGGATAGGGATAGGGATGCTACCATTTACTCCTAAAGGGTGGAAGACGAGGATTGACTTAAACAATCTTCAAACCAAACTTTGCTTCATCTCCCTTCGGACAACTCTAATAAAGTTGGTGCAATCTTCAAAGGATGGGAAAAGTGTTCAAATTATGACACGACATATACATACCATCACCACGATGCATACGGACATGTGAGCCACGATCGAAGTTAGGTGCCAATACTCCAGTTGACCACACAAGGTGAACTTATCATCAGCAAGCCCGCTAGTGGTATGGATGAAAGAAGATATGCTCAAATCGCAACGCCACACTCCACAATTAACAACTACTTGCATAAAACAAAGTCTATTCTACTTTATCTACTTGAATTGGAAAGACGAACAAGCCTTGCTAGCTACTCACAATAGAAGATAGAACCACCAAACGATGATAAATCTTTATATTATGAGAGTGTTCACAACAACTTCTTACAAGGTCCTCAATGGGAAAACTTCCTTTCCTCCTCAATCTAAGCTAACTTCTAAGCTAAATGCTATATGCCTTCTAGTCTCTAGCTCAACTCTATCTCTGATTCAATTCTAGTTCTAATTTTTATTACAAATGAGGGGGGATGTCCCTTTTATAATGAGTCCAATTAGTGGACGGTTCAGATTTGATTACAATAAAGGGCTCAGATTGAGCCACCCATGCCCTAATTAGGGTTTTTGCCCTAAAAACCGCCACCGAGAGGAGTGGGGCAATGAATGCGCCCTCCACTCCTCATCAATGCACCATACTTTGCGATCGATGCACGTCGTCTCCTTCTAAAAGGTCATTGTCTAGAAGGGCGTTTCCTTTCTCCTTCTCGCTGGCTGCAAATCTGATGAATCTGGCCAAGACTGCCTCAACTTCCTGATCGGAGATAGGAGGAATGTGATCCAACTGAAACTCTAAAACTACAACTGTTTGCCCATGCCGGGCACATGATTTCTTTCAGGCAGCAAGGGCATCCTGGGTGTTCTGTATGATACTGGAGAACGTGGCCGTGTTCTCGAAATCATCCTGTGTGAAGGTTTTCACCTCAGAGAAGAATGGCGTCAATTTGTCTTTCAATCCTTCTGCAGTTATCTCTTCAGAAGTCAATCTCTTGGCAAAGATTGCCTCCAATGTGTTGACAATTTTATCTAAGATGTTCGTCATGGCTTTTCTAACCCTGACCGAATCTGCCTGTGATGCATCATAGAATCCTCGGCCTGTGACTACTGAAGAATACCATCTGGCAAAGTCGTATCTATCCCCTTATTGAATAACACCTCCCTCAACCAAAGTTTGTTGAGGTATGCTCATCAAAGCCCCTAAACGGAGAACAACTCTCGTCTGATAGATGTGAGCCTCACCCCAAGCATGGTTAACTGCTTCCACTCTAGCCATAATATCGGAAGCTTGCCCATAGGCATGTGCAAGATCTTCCATGAACTTTCTTGTTTCTGTATGCACACTGGCAACCCACTTGTCTGCCTGCTGTGCCATTCTCTTTAAATCTTCTAACCCATTGATTGACTCCCTGGAAAATTCAGCTGGCAGCTCAATTGCCAGATTTTCTTGCCCACAAGGACGAGACAAGTGCTACACGTAGCCAATCAGTGTCTTGTGCTCTACCTTCAACCTTTTGTATTTGCCCTCAACATGGGACAATCTATCCTTGAGTGCTCGATAGGAATTATCGCATTCCTCTACCACTTATGCTCCAGTAGGGTGGCCTAGTTCCATGGTTGTCACAACATAGTTCTCAGGAACAGCCTCGTCTCTATCACATTCTACCCGAGGAACTGCCATATGCAAGGTTCGGGATCCATCTTCATCTGTGGATATTTTGGAGAACTTCCTAGCCTTTTTCTTTGCTGGAGGTGCGCTGATCCTCTGTAATAATTCCTCCATCTCGGCTATGGGATCAGTCTCATCTATAGGATCACGTTTCATCCTATCCCTTAGCCATTCTGGCACCTCCTGCTGCATGTCAGATATAATAAAAGGCTGTTCTACCTCAGCCTCTACCTTGTGAACCTCTCCTCTGCCATCGTTCTGACGAGGCTCACCGTCATCAATAGGCTCCGTGTCTCCCGAGCTCTGGGCATCCTGATCTAAAGTAGCATCACCCTCGAGAGCCGCCTCAATTTCTTGCTGAAATTGAGTATCAGTAGCCGTCCCCTCATCTGTCTCTTGCTGATTTTCTTGCTGCTGATCCTCTTGGGGCATGTTGATGCTCTGACCCACTGATTCTCTACGAGGTGGCTGATTCTCTACTCGCACCGTCTGCTCTACATCCAATCTCTCCCATTGATCAACAAATAACGACACCTCCTGTAAGCTTGGAGAGTGTGTCCGAGATGGCGTATGCATGGACTCCTCAACTACCACAGGCTCAGGTCGAACTAGCTCCTTTCCTCTAGGCTCTGGAGTTGGGTTACTCCGTCTCCTTTGATTAGTTGCCTGCAATCTGCTGTCTCCCATCAAATTGTAGGTAAGGGGAATTGACCTTCCCTTGAGTCGGCTGACATGCCTCTCTACCCAACTCCGTGTAAATGTCAAGACTGGGATACAAAGTGTATCCAAGTCAGTGATCTCTGGCTCAAACCAATCTAGGAGAGGTAAAGGTGTATCTCTTACTGTCTCGTAGTCAGCCTGTACTACGTTTATATCTTCCTCAATCTGATCTGGCACTGGGATGATCTCACACTCCCCGACCATCACCAACGGTATCCGAGAGAACATTCTCTTTCTGACTTCGATCTCATCCACTGCACTTGCCCAAAAGTCCTCGATTTGCACCTTGTGCCTGAACTCTTCTGTTGATATCCACATGATGTTTCTATGGGGATCGTAGTAATGCCTGCTGGTGTGATAGGAAAGGTGGAAAAATTGGAGCTCCGCTTCTGCCTCCCTTGCTGCTTGTAGCGATGGGCAGATTTCATCTGAATTCCCCATGGTAATTGGGAATCCGAGTCCACCTTTCTTCTTCTTCTTCTTCATCTTATCATAGGCAATCAGTTGCCTAGATACTTCCAGCATCACTATCCTGTTTGTGGGATACCAAGGCAATCTGTATGGATAGGAGGAAAATCCTTGCAGCCTTATGTAGGTGAATTTTGGAAATTGGATAAACCAACATCCGAATTTCTCAATCATTTCTTGTGCCTCCCTTGATATTCTGTGGTGGGTTCTTTGCTGCAAGGTCCTTGTTATGTGCATGGTAAAGGCATCGTTGACCCTCTTGTAATTAGTTGTGCTTGTCAGATGCAATTGTGGACAAGCTTCATATATTTTAAACTGATGGGATCCGCAACCGATTGGTCCCTTGTAAGAGATACCTCTATATCTCATCATGCGAGCCAGCATATAGACAAGGTAGGAGCCCATGTAAAATGTCTTCGTTCTTCTCACACCACGAAGCTGCTCATGTATGTTATCACTGATCATCAGTGCCCAATCCATGTAATCCTTTCCCTCCAACACCAAGTTGACAAAATAGAACATCCAAGGTTCAAAGATGAACGTTTGGGGGCAACCTCCAACTCTACTCAGCATCATAATGAGATCACCAAACTCCTATCTCAAGTCCTCTCAGGCTATCTGCTTGGGCAATTTAGTGCGAGTTGGCTTGGGTTTAATCATCCACCTAGTGTTTATCAAATCAGCACACCGGTCTGTGGTGGATGAGTACATCTTTCCAGCTCTCTCTTTCGTCTTGTAGATCATCTTCTCATGAATTGGAATCCCGAATGCCTCTTCGATCGCTTCAGGTGTCAGGTTAGCCAGCACCTTGCCATCTGGCGAAGTGACCATCCTCTGTTCTGCATTGTAGTGGTAGGCGCATTCCATGATGAGTTCTGGACACCGGATAGCTGGCGGAAAGTTGGCAGCTGCATACAGTCCACTTCTGACAACACTGTGCGAAGTCACCGATGGGTGATGGCCTCCAGTCCCCAATATCCTTCTTCTGAATGCTTCCATGTTGAATGAGCCTAAGTTCGTGTCAGCTAGCCTGCTGAGCTTTGATGAAAATTTGGATTCTGGCAAGAATGACTTGCCCAATTTCTTGATCACAGCCTGTCTGGAGTCGGTGTGGTTGTTTCTGCCTGCAGCTCTTTTGCTTGATTCGGCCAGTCTGCAAAAAGGCAAGAGAGTCATTAGAAAACAAGATTCTATAAAACAATATATCGCTTTTGAGGGTGCTAGCAGATTTTTAAATAAAAAGGCAGCAACACTTCGTCACTTTCAGCCATAGTTACAAGACTCAGACTCGCCTCGGACTCGGCAAGCCGATTTTTGACTCGGACTCGGACTTGGAGCCCAGACTCGGCAAAGACTCGGCAAATAGAAAAACCCAAAAAATTCAGAGATTTTTAAGGATTTAAAGCTTGTTTCATGCACCCTTTAGTAAATAAACCTTAAATACACAATAACATCATGAAATAGAAACTACTATGATCCTATACACAAACATATATCGATCACATAAGTATAAACGCAAATTTTGGCTGAAGGAAATAAGTAATTACTTAATACAAATAATAGTAGTAAGAGTCAAAATAGTAAGATATATAAATGTTTTGAAATGTATAGTGTATACAATACTCATGGAATATGAAATCCATGGCATCAAAAGTTCGAAACATATAACAAAAGTAAAACAAAAGCTATAAGCCTATAAGTCTATGACTCAAAGGAGCCTGCATCACTAAGCATTAGTCCTCCTGCGTAGACGTCTAAGATAGGTCCTGGATGATGTTGCAGCCATCATCTCTGCCTGTGTCTCAGTGTCAGACTCAGTGGCACCCAAACCAACACCCAAGGTGTCTCCTCCTGCTCTATCCTCCTCCTCTGCCATGGCTACTGCCTCTGCCTCTCGATCCGCCTGGTCGACCCAATCAAAGTCCTCATCAGTAAAAACAGGATCCTCAGTCTCAGTGATCCAATCTGATTGTCGATCAACCTCCTCCAATGTGATGGGTGACAAGTCAGTTCCCAATATTTGTCTATGGCGAAGGCGCAGGTTGTAATGAACATAAACAAGATCATTCAACCTCTGCACTGACAACCTGTTGCGCTTCTTGGAGTGTATGTGCTCAAACATACTCCAATTGCGCTCACAACCCGAGGCACTGCATGGTTGGCTCAACACTTGAATTGCAATCCTCTGAAGATTTGGTACTTTAGCACCAAATCTCTCCCACCATGCATCTGAGATGAGAAAAAGGAAAAAAATAAATCTCATTGTGAAAATGTGAATATTTAATTATAATATGAACATTGAATATAAAAGATTGAAAAGTGATAATTTTTAAACTACTATTATGCCCTTAATAAATTTTTACCTGGCTGCAATATTGATCGAGTATCTTTGCATATATCTCTTGCAAAGAGATCTCCTTGTGCAAGTCTGAAAATCTCTATCTCGGTGACAATTTGGGCTCCAACATGAGAATCAGACATCCGCTCAATGACTGTATAGAGCCCACTCAAAACCTCCTCATCCGCCTTGAATTCTTTGCGGAATTGGAATGTCGGATTGAGAAAATATGCTGCTGCATGTAGGGGCTTGTGAAGTTGGAGGTGCCATCGTCTATCAATGATCTCCCAAATGGGCTGATACTTACTATCAATTGCCCCATAAATGGATCTAATGGCCTCTTTGGCCCTATCCATGCCCTCGTATATGTAGCCCATTGCGGGCTTCTCCCCATCAGCAACTCATAATAGAACCACTAAAGGCTCTGTGACCTGCAATTATTATGAAACATTGACATAAGTAAGATGTCAACAAAAATAAGCAAATAAAATAAAAATAAGAATGAAAATATAATGTTACTAAACTAATTACTTATTACATTTACCTTGACAATCTCCTTAGTAGGCACCCAAAAGCTTTGCTCATCAAAAATCCAACTTGACACATTCACCCCTGCATTTGTCTTAGAATATGTTGAGGAAGACCACTCCTCACTAACAAACATCCGCCTCAAAGCTCCCTTTGACTGCAGTAAGGATTGTAGAGTGATGAAGTTGGTAGCAAAGCGTGTTACCCCAGGGCGAGCCAACTCCTTTTGCCCCGTGTATTGCCTCATAAGGTTGAGGACCCATGTGTGATTATATATGAACTTACAAATATTCCTTGCAGTCTCCACACATGCTTTGATCCAGTCAAGCTTGCCAAGATCCTCCAATATGAGGTCAAGGCAGTGAGCGGCACAAGGTGTCCAAAACAATGATGGGTGCCTATCCATCAATAGTCTACCTGCAGCAACATAATTTGCTGCATTATCCGTGACTATTTGCACCACATTCTCCTCTCCTACCTCAGCCAAGACACCCTCCAAAGCCTCACAAAGGAATTCAACATTTTTGCTGTGGCCGGATGCATCAATAGATTTAATGAACACGGTACCACCTGAAAAATAAACAAAATAAATGATTCAAAAAAATATAAATTTAAAATCTTGATTGTTCAATGTTAATCACTAAAGCAATGCATTTTAGGAAGTAAAATATTTACCTGAGGAAGAAACAAGAAAGTTGAGCAATGTCCTATTTCTTCTATCGGTCCAACCATCGGTCATGATGGTGCAACCCTTCGTCCTCCAAACTTCTCGCTGCTCCTCTATTTTGGCTTTCACATCAGCCACTTTTTGGGACAAAATGGGGCCTTTTATCTCTTCATCATTAGGGGCTTTGAACCCCGCCCCACAAACAGTAACTGCATCAATCATATTTTGCCAATATGGAGACCTAACACAAAAAAATTAAATTAAGTTAGTAATTAGTATTGAAAAATGTATAATTTCAATTTGAATTCAACATAGCTCTAAAAATAAACTTCAAGAGATAAAGAATCAACTATCAAGCAACAAACTATATATTTTAAAACAAAACAAAAGAAGAATTACCTGGCTGCATGAAATGGAATGTCGCAATAAAACCAGAAGTCTCCAATTGCAGCTTTGGCTGCATCATGTTTATCCTTGTTCCAACCCATGCTCTCAAGAGATGGTTGGGAACCCGGAGTAGTGCGTGGCAAAATATATGAATCTAGCCTAGATCCACGAACTCTAGGCCCAATGTTAACGCTACCACTGCCACTGCCACTACCACTACCAACAACTGAAGGTGAAGGCCGTTGAGGAATTGGAGGCATGGAAGAACTCGAATCTCCAACTCCACACAGGACTGCCATCTCGTCTTTTTGCTTCTTTTTTAACTCTTTTTGTTGCTCAAAGGTTTCCAATTGCACTTGGACTTCACGCACTACCTCAACAGGGACTTTTGTGCAAGGATTAGCATCTCGGCCCGGTATACATGCAAGGTAGTATTTCAATCTATTAATGCCACCCCCAAGAAAAAATGTTTTGCAATAGAAACATTGTACTTCTCCTTTTTTTTGCCCAGGGGTAATAATGGCATGTTTCCAACAAGGATCTCTTCTACTTTGAGACATGGTGAATATGATGGAGACAATTTATAGATATAAACAATGTTGCAATAACACATAAATTTCAAAAAAATTAGCATTCAAAGTATAATTTTTAATTAAACTAAAAAACCTAGGGTTTGCAAGTTTGCAACTATAAAAAATTTTTTTTTTTGCAAGAATGCCTAGGGTTTGTTCAACAAAAAACTTAAACAAACACACCTAGGGTTTGTATTTATTTTTAACTTGTTCTTTGTTTCACTAAAACAAAATAGAAAAAACAAAGAAGAAAAAAAGAAGAGAAATGAAGTTTTGGTTAAGAAAAAACAAAAAAAACCTTCAAAACTCAAACATACCTTTTCAATCTTCTTTGAAATCAATGCAAATCTCTTTCCAATCCCTTGTAGACTCCTCTAGATGCAGCAAAATCATCTACGAATCTGCACAAATGTGATTCAATAAGCATTTGGTGCTTAATCTCTTTGCTGATTTTCCTTCAATGCAAATGTGTTTTGGCTCTCTTCTCTCTTTTTTCTCTCTTACTTGGCTTGAAAATGAAATGAAGTGCCTTTTGAAGGAATAGAGGCAAGTATAAAAGAAAAAAGAAAAAAAAAAGAAACTTTAAAACATGTTTTTTTTCCAACTCAAGCCCACAAAGTGACGGCCGAGTCTTTGGCACGGGACTCGGCGAGTCCGGCAAGTCCTGCGAGTTCGGCGAGTCTGGCGAGTCTCGGCGAGTACTCGGCATCCGAGTCTCTGGGACTTGTCCAGCCTCACCTGCCTCGGGACTCGCGAGTACTCGCCGAGTTTAGGTGAGTCTTGTAACACTGCTTTCAGCTGCAAACCTCAACTACGCTTGTTTACTTCAACGTTTTTGGAAGTTTCTTCTCTGGTTGCAGCAACGCAATGCCAAATACTTGGAAATGTTTGCTTGCAGCAATTTACTTTCAATAAATTTGAAACCTCTCCCTTGAAGTTCATACTTTTCTTTCTAACTTTGCACTTTCAGCAACTTCAAACTTTCTTCTCAAGTCGTACTTCAGCATTCAGCAATTTCAACTTTTGCAAATTCATACCTTCTCAGCAAATGCAGCAACTGGCGACTCGGGATTCGTGCCTCTCAGCAACTGCAGCCTCAGCAAGTTAAGTCGCACTTCCTTCAACAACTTCAACTTTTACAAATTTGCACTTAGCAATCCCCAGCTCTCTCACAATTTCGAACTCTTCAGCAACTGCAACCTCTTCAGAAATTCGTACTTTCACTTAGCCAATATTTTGCATTCAGCAATTGGTGAGAGGAATGAAGAGGATTTTAAAATCTTATAGCCTGGTCGAATTCCTGCACAGGCTATACTTAGCAAATTTTCAAATTCATTTTCCCTCTCTTTTCCCGGTTGTAACACTTGTCATCTGAGGCATCTTCTAGAATTATGAATTCATCATCTCTGCATAGGCCTGCCTTGTCGCATTTGATTTCTTAAAATATTAAATCGTTCACTTCCTTGAACAATTTCGAAATGCTTGGCTAAGTCATTTGATCTTGTCTTTGCTTTGGCAAAATTATCTAGCTCAAAACTTCTAGCGAAGTGCCTCTCATTCATTTTGTTCGTTTGCCTTAGAGAAATCTCTCAATTTTGCCTTAGGAATTTTATTTAAAATAGGCACTGGGCAAAATATGCATCAAAATGATGTGGACATGGTGTGGAGTAAGCTTGACTCACTTCTGAATTGCAAACGTTTAATACCCAGAAGAGAAATTCTTCCAGAATCCATCGTTTTCATGTGTATCCGAACGAAGGGGTTCTTTTAATTTTTATTATTTAAAAATAATAAAAATGGCTAATGTTTGTTTCTTCCCCTCCGGATGTCTTTCACTCCTGCAATTTCAAGCTTCTCTGCCTTGGCAATTTTCTTGATTTTTATCCTGAAGAATTTTCCCTCTGAAGATTTTCATAACTCTGGAAATTAGCACCATCTTCATTCATACTCTTCATTTTCCCCTCTAGAAGATACCTTAGAAATTATTTAAAAATATAAATTTTAACTCTGAAGGGCACATATAGCATGTCATTTTCCATCTCATTCCTTAGGCAATTCCACGCCTAGACATTTCCTTTCTTACTTAGCCATTTTCACTCTTCAAGTCCCCACTTACTAGGCGCATTTCATGATGTGAAGAAGAAAAATAAATAAAAATAACCCTTGGTCTTTTAAAAAAATCACGCCCCCTTAACATTATTCCCCTTTGGCGTATGGTGACTCCTCACCTTCCTCTGGCGCATATGACATAGGTAGCTTCCACCTTCACGCGCATCTCACCTTCACCACTCCATATTTTTAACTTTTACCTTTCACCCTTACCTTGGGTGCATATGCCATGGAGAAGAGAAATTCCCACGCCTAAGACATGACTCTTCACCTCCCTCTGGCGCATATGGGCTAGGCTACTTCCATCTTGAGCGCATTTCACATTTGCAAAGACAACTTTCCATTATCCTGTGACACTTCAGCTTCCTCAAGCGCATATGGGCTAGGTGGCTTCCTTGTTGGGCGCATTTGCTAGAGTGAGGGGGAAAACATTACGCCTATGGTGACTGTTTAGCTTCCTTGGGCGCATTTCACACATGCAACTTCCAAGTTGGGCGCATTTCATAGTGTTAGAGGAAATTTCCATGTCCTAGGTGACTCTTCACCTTCCCTAGGCGCATATGAGGGTGTTGACTTCCTTTTCCAAGTGCATTTTCCTATGTGAGATGGAAAACCCACGCCCAGAGTGACTGTTCAGCTTCCTTGGGTGCATTTGCTAGTGTGAGGAGGAATTCTACATGCCTTAGAGTAATTTTCATGCCTCTTGAAGGCGCATTTCATCCTTGCTCAAGGAAATTTCATACTTAGAACTTTTGAATCTTTCATTTCTCCTGGGCGTGTATGAGGGTGTGTGCCTGTCAACTATCATTTTTAAATTTCCAACGCCCTAACCTTGTTTTGGCTTTCTATTTTTAGTAAATTCGGAGAAATTAGGGTTTCATTGATTTTCACCCTGTTCTGAACTAAAACTAGCGTGGTTGTGCCTGCATCTGGTGTTGCCATCCTGTTCACATCTTATCCGGCACAATACATGCTATTTTTAGCCATTTGCTATTTTTAGCAAACCCTAGAATTGATCAATTTTCGTATCTCTGTTTGCTTTGAAATTTGCTCCAGTTGCTTTTGATGTTGTGAGAGACCTGTTCATACTTGCTTCTGGTGATGACGTGCTATTTTAAGCCACCTGCTATTTATAGTAAGTTTCAAAGTTGCCTGCTTCAGTAGCTCCGCTTGACCTGAAACTTGCTATGTCTGATCATGATAACTTGAGTGCTCTGTTCATACCAACCTCCGGCGCAGATCTGCTATTTATAGCCGTGTCCTGACTTACTAAAAATAGTAAGTCCTCCGACTTTGCTCAAAATTTGCCAGTAGGTAGCCCGAAGGATGCTAATCATGGTGGCGCACTTCATTTTGACAATTTCTGGATTTCATCCCCTATAAAAGTGGAAACCCTAATTTGACTTGCATGCACTCTTGACTGCCCTTGGTTGCTCTGATTTCTACTGCTTGTTGTTTTGTTCGCTGGAATGAAGCGCTAGGTGGTTGCTGGACTAAAGTTGCTACTTATAGTAAGTGTCCAGAAAGTGGTCCATCGGATGTCGGACGAGTTTGCATGTCACAGTGCCCATGGAATCTCAAAAAACCCAGAAAAACCCAGAAAACTGGTCAAAGTTCCGGCACTGGCTAAAAATAGTAAGTCCCTGAAAACTGACTCATTCCGCTTGCATGTCATATCATTGCGAAGCTCTCGCGAAACCCAGATGGAATATCCGAACATGCATTGAAAATTCTTGCATGCAAACCTTAAAAATAGCCTCGGAAGGCTGTATTCTGAAAGTCACCATCTCGGCTTGCATGTTACATCATCGCGAAGGTCTTGGAAAACCCAGATCAATTCTCCTATCATTTATCGGAGAATTGCTTGTCAAAACCCTGAAAATAGCCCCCGAAGGCTGAACTGCTAAAAATAGCCAGTTGTCTGAATCCATTCAAATTTCGCGTGTAGGCACTCTGAAGCTACCTTATTGTGCTGAAGTCATTAGAATCCCGAAATCCTGAGGAACAAGCCTCAAATTAGGTACTTACTAAAAATAGTAAGTTGTCGGATTTCAGTGAGATTTCAGGGGGATTCTGCCTTGAGCTTTCTGAATGTGTTGCTGCACTTAGATTTCACTTGAGTAACTCAATCTTGACCTCGAACGGGTCTAAAGGATAGCAACCCTAAATTTGTCGATTACTTCAACTAAGGTTAAACAGGACATCCGCAGAAGGACAAAAGACCAGAGACAGAGAGAACCAAAGCCAAAAGACCAGAATGGAGCAAAAATTAGGGGGTCCCCATCTTGGATGGGGTGATGTGTGAAAAGGTCACAACAGGGCACACCCTCTGCATGTTCCTTCATGGATTTGTTTTAGTTTGGGCAATCCTATTACTAATTTTTCTACAAAAGGTAGGGCGTGGAAGTGAAGATGTCCTAATCTTCGATGCCAAATTTCATTTGAATCAGAGGTCTCATGAATAAGAGCTTGTTTAGGATCCGTGCACAGTTTGTAGAGATAGCCTTGTCTTACTCCTATAGTTTGAGCTTTCTTCATATTGGAGTTCTTTGGCCATGCCAGAACTTTACCATCCATAAAGGTAACCCTATATCCGTTGTCTTCAAGAGAAGAAATGGATATTAGGTTCCTTTTTATTCCTGGTACAAACAGTACTTCGATGAGTTGTAGAGAGAGGCCAAACTTCAAATTTATGGTGCAAGTTCCAACCCCTCTTACTGGATGTGCAGAATCATCCCCAATAGTCACTTCTTCATCAGATTCTTCTTTCATATTATCTAGGTGTTCTCTAAACCTTGTTATGTGCCTAGATGAACCACTATCAATTACCCCGTTGTTGTCTTGGTTTGATACTTGACTTGATAGTGCTGAGTAGAAGACAAATTTCTCAGAGTCATAGTCTGTATTTGTTTTTCCAACTTTAGCAAAGGATGCTTGTTGTTTTGTTCTATCAGGACACTTCATTGCATAGTGTCCGTACTGATCACATCTGAAACATTGTATTTGGGAGATGTCTTTCCTCTTCTTGAATGATCCTTTTCCATAAGAATTCCTCTTTCTTTTGAATGACCCTTTCCCATAAGAATTCTTCTCACCCCTTTTATGAGAATTTGTGTTTAGTAAATGAATATCCTCGTCTATGGGTTTCTGATTGTTTCCTTTAGTTGAGAGTCTTGTTTCTTCTTGTAAGCAGTCAGTTCTCAGCCTATCAAATTTAGGGAGTTTAGATCTCGCACTTATTCCTTGAACAAATGACTCCCATGAGTTTGGTAGGCCTCCTAGAGCTATTAGTGTTAACTCCTTGCTATCAATTTGATATCCAATTGTTGACAGTTGATCTCTTAGTTCAGTGATTCTCATGAAGTATGCATTAATGGACTCTCCTTTGTTTATTTGAACATGGTTAAGTTGCCTTTTTAAAGCAAGGGTCCTACTAGTGTTGTTTATTTCAAAGGTGCTCTCAAGGGATTTAAACATTAGGTATGCAGTCTCATGTTTTGACAAAATAGGTACTATGTGGTCCCTAATTGCATCTACTAAAATTTTCATAGCTTTCTCATTGTTCTCAATCCATTGAGTTTTCTCTGGATCATCCTCGGGTTCTCTCTTGTTTTCTTTCACAAATGAGTCTAACTTATTTTCTTTTAGAATCATCATGATTCTGAATTTCCATGATGTAAAGTTGTTTGCACCTTCAAGACGATCCTCAAATCTGATCACACTTGACATTATGAAGAATGCAATGTGCCTTATTATTTCAAGAAAATACGATTTTAAATAATCTGATATTTTAATCGGATCTTCCTAATGTGGCTCTAATACCATGTAATGTTTGATCAAAACTATTAGATTATATCTTCTAAAATCTGAACCAGAAATAAGGAGGTTGATGTCAACGTTATTCTTTATGTCTCTATAAAATACTAAGTCTGAATTATTCTGTGTAGATGTTCAACTTTGAGGAGCAGATTAAATTTTCGATTTGTATTATCTGCTTTGATGTTTTGGAACTCCCATAAATATGGAGAGGGGGAGTCGCGTCTTATGTTTAGAGGGACACACCTTTAGGGAACCGCGTCTCATGAGAGACACGTCTCATGAGGGACGTGCCTCATGAGGGACGCGCCTCAAGAGAGACACGTATCATGAGAGACATGTCTCATGAGCGGACGTGTCTTAGTTAGCTTCCCTAAGTCTCTCTTAAGACACCCGAATCTAAAGTCATCAAACAGGAGTTTGATCTGAATTTATAAATATTATTTATATCCTCAAACTGGAGATTGAAAACTATATTTGAATAAAGCGATTGGATTTAAATGATGATAATGAATAAATGCAATCATCATTTGCATCCGACCGATGCTATCAAGTTTCAACAAAGGGATATCAAGGTAAGAAGAATAGATCTATGAAATCTGCAAAAAGTTTTTATCGAAAAGATCACAATAGTTCAACAAAAGTTAGTGATGTGTCTTCAGTAGAAGAAATTTTATTTATGGTTGAAGAAGTAAACTTACCTGAGAATGAAAATGAAGATATAGATGATGAGCAATATGATGAAGAAGCAAAAGTTGATCTTGAAGCAGAACTAATAAGTGCTCTTACTGAAACTAAGAGACTTAGAAAGAAAAATCAGAGTTTGAAGTTGCTGCTATAAGAAGAGAATGATGCAAAAATGAAGACATCTCAAGCTCTTGAAGAAACTAAGAAGAAGATTGTTGATCTAGAAAGTCAGCTTGAAAAAGCTAGAAAACTAATTATTGATTTGAAGGTTCAGATTGAAGAAGCTAGAAAGATTGAAGAAGATGTTAGAAATCTGTTCAAATTGAAGGAAGAAAACTGTGAGAAGCTCGAATCAGAAATTATTTCATTGAGAAAACAACATTACAAGACTATGTTGCAGCTAAATAGAGAATTCAAAAATGAATAGAGTGCTGTCCTGTTAGACAATTATCAGTTCACAAAAATCTTCATTAAATAAGAATGGAGTTGGTTTCAAAAAAGGTCAATGTTCCATGTCTACAAATGAAAAACAGCAAAAAGGCAACACTGATTGCTCAAGGGATTCGCATTCAAAAGTCAGAAATAACACTTTCAGAAGACCTCCTATTTCAAGGCAAGATCATAGGACCAGGTTTATCAATTCTTTCTTTTATGGGTATTGTTTTTCATGCAATCATTTTGGTCACAAAGCAACAAACTGTAGAGTTTATGCAAGAAATGATTTCAGATTTATGAATAGGAATGTTTTTGCTCCTTTGATGAACTACAATGTTGTATGTTACAAATGTAATAATTTTGGACATACTGCAAAGACTTGTAGAAGAAGTTTTTCATATTCTTTCAAGCAAGATAAAAATAAAGAGCAACAGGTGACTGAAAAAGAAGTCAAGAAATTTTGGAGGAAGAAGGAAGAGGTAGAAAAAGAGAAGTTAGGAGTGACTTCACTCCATTCTTGAGAAAGTGTTTGGACTCAGGGGGAGCTTCATTGTTATATTTTATTAGCCCCATTTCAGTTATGTAGGTTGGTTCAGTTATGTAGGTTATTCTTCTTATGTTTTTGGAATTCTGGAAAAGAGTATTGGAATGAGTTATTTGAGTACCTCTTACCTTGTAAAGCTGCTGATTATTCATCAGATCTTCATTATCTTATATGATGATTTTTATATGCTAAGTCTGATTTTAATGACATGAGGTCAACAAATTCGTTCTTTATGCCATGTCATTGGTTGTTCAGTTTGTCATTGATGTCAAAGAGGGAGTAGTGAGCCAAGGGGAGCAGCATTGTTTCAAATCAATATTTGGTTTTAGTTTTGGCTTTAGAATATTTCAAGCTTTAGGAGTTGTTGCCATCAATGACAAAGGGGGAGATTGTTGAGCATTTTTTCATTGATGTCAAGGTGCTTGTTTGTGTAGTCGATCGTGAGTCGACGTAGTCGGTTGAGAGTGTACTTAGTCGGTTGTGAGCCATAAGTAAATAAGACATTAGTTAATATTAATAATCCATGTACTTATGCTATGTACGGGTCATGTTAGTTAGTTGTCTCGGGAACAATTCCTGATGAAGTAATTAGTTATAATGAAGGCACGCGACGGTTGGTACCTTAACCACCGCCAACGTACTATATGTACTTGAGTCATGTAGTCGGGAAGCGGGATGGTTCTACTATGCTATGCTATGTTATGTCTGGAGACATTATGATGTAATTGCCGAATACTTAATAAAGAAGCATATCTATGTTCTGTGTGATTGCCATGTGATTATTATATGCTGTCAATGTTATTTTATATCTCCGTTTACTCCGTACGTTAGTGTACCCATATCGAGTAAACATTTGGCGCCGTTGCCTAAGCGAATTTGGTAACCACCGAGACAAGAGAATGGCGTTGTGATGGGGCAGTCGACCGAAGGGTCGGTACAAGCAAACAAGGATCGTGAAGATGCCCTGATGGAAGACCTCTTTAGTCTGTGGGAAATCTCGTTAAAGGACCACGTACAGAGGGAGGCTCTCAGGCAAGAGATCCCTCAGGCGGTCATTTGGGATAGATTGCGCGTCAACAAAGAGGTCGACCATCTTATTACCAGACTGCCAAGATTGATAGCATGCCACTACATTATCTTACAGGATCTTCGCGCGGAAGAGGATCAAGAACGCTGAAGGCAGCAAATCTTGCAGCGGTACGAAGAACAAACCAAACGGGAAGAGGAGGAACGAGACACTAGCCAGAGATGTACCTTGGCAACCAACAATGATCGCGTGAAAGACTTGTAATGCCAGTACGACCGAACAAGGATAAGAACCGAATACCATTCGGGCACGAAGCGGAGGAGGAAAGAATTCGGCAATCATTGAGAGTACAGGAGCAAGAAAACCGGTGGCAAAGATTAAGTAGAGCACATCAGAGTTTTGTGGAAGGGAGGGACGAGGAACCCTTCATCACCCCGTACGTAGAAAAATATAAAAACCGAGAAAATGAAGATGAATTGAATAGAGAACTTGAGAATAGCATCCAACGCATTCGGGAGTTGTCCAT
Source organism: Sequoiadendron giganteum (assembly GCA_007115665.2). NCBI lineage: Eukaryota > Viridiplantae > Streptophyta > Pinopsida > Cupressales > Cupressaceae > Sequoiadendron > Sequoiadendron giganteum. The sequence goes on from CM021106.1 coordinate 182,652,607, forward strand.
ATCGGACGGCGACGAAGGGCTGAGGACAGGGAGATCTAAGCCCAAGACCCCTTGGTAGAGGGAGCATCGGAGTGGGACCCGGGAAACTCAAGGTGTAGAGGACGCTGACAGAGGATGGGAAAGTGACTCGTACGTGGCCGAGAGTGCAAGTGACGCACTAGAACGTAACGGGGAAACCGGTCCAGTCGGGTCCAATATACAAAGGGGACAGCGGGGAAGGATGGTGACTCCAGAACGACAAAAGTTGCCGAAGTTTACGGGGAATGGGTCAGAGGATCCAGTTCGACATTGCAAAACATGCGAGACAATCTGGATAGCAAGTGGAAAAGATGACCCGGATCATTGGTTGAAAGCCTTTCCGGTGACACTCAGAGATAGTGCCATCGACTGGTACTCAGAGTTGGACCAAGCACAAAAAGCTACATGGAGATTACTCAAGAAGGCCTTTCAGGACGAATTCAAATTCCTGAGGGATGACAGTGAGATTGTAGCAGAAATCTATAGTACAAAGTAGGGAAAACATGAGAATGTGCGCACATACAATCGACGACTGAAAGACTTGTTGGGAAAATTGGAGGTTCAACCAGCCGATGGGCTAAATAAGCGATGGTTCATCGAAGGCTTGCTTTCGTCGCTGAGGAAGAAGATGAAAGTCGTGCCTCTGTCGTCGTACGCTAAAGCATACAATCGGGCGATGGATATAGAAAGTGAAAACAAAACATCCTCCCGAGGAAAAAGAAGATGGATGACGAGGAGAGTGCGGATGACAGTGACAGTGAATCCAAGATCGTATAAGCACTCAGGAAAGATATGATGTGAATGATGAAAGAATTGAAGGCCGACAAAAAGAGTACGAGGGAAGCACGAGAACTATGGTGTACAGACTGCAATAGGGAAGGTCACACGAAGGCGAACTATCCGAAGAAGTTATTCTGTGATATCTGCCAAGTGATGGGACATTCCGTCAAGGAATGCCCATACAATTTAAAAGCCAAAAGTGCACAAGTACTCTTCGCTCAAGGAGAATTGTTGACACCACCGAACATACCACCGAAGCCCCAGTACAATAGCAATGCATCCCCTAGAGGTTACTAGAGCAACAGGAGTTCGAGGAACAGAATACAATACGACGGTAAAGGATGACCCATGATCCAATGCCGAAAGTGCAACGAATGGGGTCACTTTGCCAAGGATTGCCAGAACGGCCAAGGTTCGAGAGGAAGATTGTGTAAGTGGTGTGGACCAGGCGACCATGAAGATAGTGAATGCCCCAAGCAGAAGGGTATTCATATGCTGGAAGTAGAAGAACAAGAGGTATTGGCGATCACCAGAGCGCAAGAAAAGAAGGCAACCTACCCAGATCCACGTACAGAAAAACAAAGGATGAAGGAAGCAAAAGCTAAAGTGGAACTGGCGATGGCGAAGGAGAACAAAATATCTTTGAAGCCAGAGACCTCTCGGCGGTCGGAGGCGGAAACCAACATCGTACGGCAGGTACTGCAGACCACCATACCGATCAAAATAACTGACCTTCTCCAGACATTGCCGCAGTTGGGACTAGCAATGACAAATGTCCTCTGGGATGTCAAGCAATCGCAAGCGGAGAACCAAAGGCAAGAATTGGTACCAGATTCACCACTGTATGGTGAGCGAACCATTGATCCCGTACTACTCATGGGGAACGTCGGGAAGATGCCAACGGTTGTGCAGATGGAGATCAGAGGGAATATCTTGACAAATACTATCGTCGACGGAGGATCAGGAGTCAACGTATTGCCCGAAGACACATGGAAGAGCCTAGGGAAGCCTACACTCTGGCCACCGACATTCCAACTCGTCGGTGCCGATCAACATGGTATCAAGCCGTTGGGGACGTTGATGGCGCAGAAGATGATGATCGGGACACAACAATTTTTGCTAAATTTTGTTGTCATCCCATTACAGAGGAAAGCGTATGATGCACTACTTGGGAGAAGATGGTTGATAGCTACCAAGGCAAATCATAATTGGAAGAGAAACACACTCTCGATCGAGAACAACGGGCGGAAGTACGTCATCGACTTGAAGAACGAGGCCGTGAGCGAAGAATTGGCTTCCTTCGGATCAGAATCGGACGGAGGGGAATCAGATGTGGATGAAGGAAGGAAGACGATGGAACTGAATGCCAAGGGCGTACTGGAACTTGAGAGTTGTTCAGAGGACGAGACAAGTTCACTGAATGGCTTATTTCATTGGCAAATGGAAGACTATGAAGTGTTCCACCGAGAGTCTCACATGCTACAGATCGGGGAAATCAAGGAAGAAGAGGACACGTTTAGCCACACTTTCGGTCGAGTACGAAGAGTACAAAGGAAGAATATCAGAACCGGACGATACACCAGCCCACAAATCTGAACAGGTACGAGATAGAAAAATTGTGTTGGAGCCAGAAAATGGACAAAATAAAGCAGAGGAATTAGAAAATGTAAAAACTAAAGAGAGAAAAAAGATATGGAGGAGAGAGAAAAGAGAGAAAAAAAGAGACGGAGAAGCACGTACGAGGAAGAGACCACAACGTATGACCTGGTGAAGCGAAAGAAAGTTACATCGTACGGATTACCAACAAGACAGAAGGATACGCTGTACAACCTAGCAGGAAGATAGCAGAGCAAGGCGTACGACTTGAGGAAGGAGCAGGAAGGCCCGTATGACCGAACAAGGTACGGATTGAGAGAGGGGATCACGTCGTACGATCAAGCAACATCAAGGAGTTCGTACGGCCTGGCACAAGGAAGGAAACCGTACGACCTAGCACAAGGAAAGGAACCGTACGACCTAGCACAAGGAAGGAAAACAGAATAGTACGACCTGGCAGTACAGGAAACATCATCGTACGGCTTGGCAGAGGCTCCATCGTACGGTCAAGCAAAAGCATAAGAAGCCACATCGTACGGCTTGGTAGTAACACGAAATATTGCATCGTACGACCAGACAAAAGCATAGAAAGTCACCGTACAAACTAGCAAGAGACTTGTAGCACGGCCAGGAAGAAGCGTTGTACGACCAACACAAAAACTCATAAAATCTTCACCAAAGCAAATCATACGACTTCCATCCATTCCTAAGTTCGTACGACTTGGCAGAAGGGAGAAATCCGTACGACCTGGCAGGAGGCAGTCCGTACGACATGGCAAGAGACAGCCCGTACGACATGACAAGAGACAGTCTGTACGACATTGTGGGAAGGAGGTTGTACGACAAAACAAGCAGCCCGTATGCTATGAGCAAAAACAGCCAAGAGAGAACTCTGAACGAAAGTCCGTACGGGCTAATTCATAAACTGTACGTTGGAAATTGAAGGAGGCCATTCGGAAAAATCAAGAGGAACCCGTATGCCGTGAGAAGGAGACCGTACGACAGAACAAGGAGTCTGGACGCTATGCAACTAGGAAGTCTGTACGTTGGGCAAACAAGAAGTCCGTACGACTAAACATCACCCGTTAATTAAATAGTGCAAAATCTCTAATTTTTGGTTGTATCAGCATTCGCTAGTGTCTCTTGGAAATTCATGAAAATGAGGCGCCAAATGGAGTTTTGTGTGGTTTTAGAAGTGTTAAATTGGGGGTGCTGCCCCTAGACCCCCGCAAGGGGCGCTGCCCCTTGACCCCGTTGGGGACACTACCCCTCGATCCCGCTGGGGGCGCTGCCCCTTGACCCCGCTGGGGGCGTTGCCCCCAGACCCCCATCATATTTATTGGATGACAATCAGTTGGCAAAGAAAGATCAGTTGGCATTCTTGGTTTTCAGTTGTTTGGAAGATGACTACTTCTTGGGGGGGATGATGTAGTCGGTCGTGAGTCGACGTAGTCGGCCGAAAGTGTACTTGGTTGGTTGTGAGCCATAAGTAAATAAGACATTAGTTAATATTAATAATCCATGTACTTATGTTATGTACGGGTCATGTTAGTTAGTTGTCTCGGGAACAGTTCCTGATGAAGTAATTAGTTATAATGAAGGGACCCGATGGTTGGTACCTTAACCACCACCAACATACTATATGTACTTGAGTCATGTAGTCGGGAAGGGGGATGGTTCTACTATGCTATGTTATGCTCTGTCTAGAGACATTATGATGTAATTGCCGAATACTTAATAAAGAAGCATATCTATGTTCTGTGCGATTGTCATGTGATTATTATATGCTGTCAATGTTATTTTATATCTCCATTTACTCCGTATGTCAATGTACCCATATCGAGTAAATAGTTTGCTTGAGCTTCTTAGTTGCGTGCTTGAGCTACTTAGTTACATGCTTAAGCTACTTGGTTGTGTGTTTGAGCTACTTGCCTGTGTATTTGAGCTACCTACCTATGTGGTTGAGCTGTTTGCTTGCTTGGTTACTCAAAATAGTGCCAAATCATCCTTGCCATATCAACATGAGTGCCAGAATTTCGGTTTGTAGTGGGCGGCATATGAACATCTTATTGGGTTTTAATTCCTCTTAAAATCTTAATGTTTCGGATATCTTTGTGTATTTTATGGTGGTAGAGTAACTAGCGTGGTTGAATCTTTTGTATCGAGAATGTCATGGAAAGAAAACGAAATATTTAGAGTGAAGCCATGTATTGTTAGTTCTTTGGTAGCGCATGTTCATTCAAAGGAGGCCGATGAAATGAAAGTATGGTTTTTGATTAGTGGCAGCGACAACTATTGTATTTTTTGATTTTAATGTTGAAGGCGGCTCGTTTATTAACCTCCGATATTCTCCATTTCATGCCACGGTTTGAGGATTGTTTTGCCGTTTTTATTCTTTGCGAGACACGAGAAGTTTATGGTTTTGCATTTGCTCTAAACGTGGGTGGCTAATATTCTCTGTGTGGTGCGATGAATCTTTTATTTCTTCTGACTCTTTTAGACAAGAGTCGAGGTACGGTTGGTCGATTATCGAAGGTCTTTTGAATAGGTGTGACCTTTCAACATATTCTCCACTGTTATTAGTCGATATTTATTTTTGGCTAAGTTTGTGTTTATTCTATCACCTTCCTTATGAGGCACAGGCTACGTATGGCGCGAATGAATGAGGGGACATTTTCTTTTTTCTCCAGTGCCTTCATTTATTGGATGAGTCGGGCAGCATGTGTAGCGACGTTCAAAAGTATGTTTGTTTTGGTATGCCATGGATCGATATTCTTTAGCAAGTCGTGAAGTTTAAAAATGCTGCCATAATTTTATTTGGATTGTGTGGTGAAAAAGGAGTAGCTCAATGTTTTTGCTGCACTCATTATAATATGGTTAATGTGGTATCGTGATTATTGAAAATCTGCTCTATTGCCTTCATACAATAAAAAATTTGTGTGCCGGGTGTATTGAGTGGTGAGAGCTTTCGAGTTGTTTCCTCTAAGGAGTCTTGATGAAAGTCGGTTGTGTGCAAAATGAAAGATGCTTATGTATTGAGTCGCTACTGTTAATACTATTCGCCAAAAATTATCTGAGCTAGAGGTGTGGACTGTGTGCTGGCTGAGTTGTGGTTTGGTAAATAATATTTGTCTTCTGTAGATCATATATGCTACAACTTAAGCAAAGTTAAATGTTGCTGCGTTTCCTGGCATTAGATGAAGAAGAGGTATGGGCGATGCATAGAAATGTGGAGTCATTTGAAGTTATTTTGAACCTATTGTGTGGAGTGAGGCATTGGCAGCTTTAATTTGATGTCCCCTTGTTTTGGAAGCTGCCTGTTATGGTTTTGAGTAGGCGAGAAGTCAAGTTGCTTTGGGCTGTGCAAAGAGATTATATGAATATCTGTTTCATGTGTGCCATCTTTGTATCGTCTATATGCTGGGCGGCTAACTTCTGGCAATTCATTTCGTGTGGTGTGTTCATAAAAATCAGACATGAGATTATTTCAAATATTGTATTGCCATTTGTCTGGTATGTGATACAGGTGATTAAGTGTCAGAACAAAAGATTTCAGAGCTTGATCAAATACTTATTTTGCAAGCATAAGTGACTTAGTTGGTGTGCAGATTGAATTCGTTGATAACTTTCAGAATTGGTGAATGTGATTAAAATCAGTTTTGTGAAGTCTAAAGTTGGCGCTTCAGCAACACTGGAGTTGTTGCTTCAGTTTGTTCGGAGTTGGTTTTTCGAGGGAGAGTTGGTGCTCACTTTGTAATCTGGGTTGGTGCCCATTGCTGATAATAAAAGCAATATCTTGCTGTGGTTTTTTACCCAAAAGGGTTTTCCACATGGAAAATGGTGTTCATCTTGTTCATTGTTGCTCTTTCTGTTTTGATTTCTGATTTATATGGTTTTGAATTTTAAAGTTTGAAATACTGATTCATCCCCCCTCTCAGTATTTCCTATGTGCTCTTCGGATGAATGGTGGTGTCTCACTATGAAGATCAGTGTACAGTGCAAACAATTCTTAAAACAGCTATGCCCTTGGATATGCACTCCTCGCACCAGAAAAATATAGAGGCTTCAATACTACAAAGTATCAGAAAAGATCGTGTCCTAGCCATGGTAGGCAAATTTCTTTGTAAAGGGGATGATTTTAAAAATGTTCTATGTGGATTGCAGACTAGAATCACCATCTTATCAAGTGCTATTCACTTTTGATTTAAATCTTCATAGAACAAGATTCCAAATGCTTGCTGCAATGTTGAAAGAGGAAGAAATAACGTAGAAAGATGAACAAATGCAGGGGCTTGTGGAAGGAGGTCTAGCGACAAGGGCAGATGTCCATTTGCAGTGTGAACAACACTGCGTTTTTACCAGAAAAAGATTTATTTTTACCTTGTCTCACAAAATAACATATGATATTTGAGGCTGTGGCTCTAACAGAAGCAAACACATTCATTAAATCATATTTATATCTGGTAATTTTGAAGAAAAGTGGGCAGTTTTGTGATTGTTATTGTTGTCCCATTGTGGAGATTGCAGGTGATTAGTCTTCTAGCGTGACTGTTATGGTTAGTGGTTTCTTCTTGTTGTTTGTGGTTTGGAGATTCAACATTTGTAATTTAGTGCTATATTTGTATATGTTGGTGATAGATATATTATTGTGTTGTGTTTTTAAGTATGTGAATATCTTTGTTTAAAGTATTAAACTATTTTTTAGAAGGGAAGGCAGTTGATAATTATTTGTGGTCATTGAAAACAATAGATCACAAGTTTGAAGACTTGTTTTTTTCTTTGAGTTTTAATATGAGCTTTAAAACCATTGTAATTGGGAGGCATAAGGTTTATAACAATACATTTTTCAAACACATTGTAAAAGGTGCATTATTCACTTACTCCCATACCTTGAAATGAATTTTGTTATCATGTTGCCCTATGCTTGTACTTTTGAGGCCATTCCATGCTACACTTGATGGGGCTTCTAGAGACTCAAATACAACATCAAGTGCATAGAGTGTAACAAGGTCAAAGAGGAGGCTAGAGGTACTAGAGGTTGGAAGCATAGTTGGAAAACTCGGCAAGACTTGCCGCGGACTCGGCGGACTCGCGAGTCCTAAGCCTGGCTAAGTCGACTCGGCATGGACTCGCGAGCCGAGTCTATGGCTCGAACTCCCGAGTCCAACCCAAAGACTCACGTGAGTCCTAGGCTTGGACTCTCGAGTCTCGTGCCTGGACTCTTGATGCGGTTGGAGGTTGCTTTTGCAACTTTAAAACATGATTTTTTTCTTTTTCTTTTCATTGTTTTGCTCTTGTTTGCCCAAAACAAGTCTGCAAGTCGAAATAGGGTTGGAATATTTGAATTATGAAAAATTGATAATCAAATTAAGCTCTTATGTTCTCTAAATGCATTAATTTCTTCTTTTTTTTGTAAAACTACGGTTTTTTTTTTTTTTGTCGAGTCCTAGCGGAGTTTTTTTCCGAGTCCCGAGTCTGAGTCCTATTTTGAGCTGCTGAGTCCACGCCAAGTCCAAGTTTTCAAACTTTGGTTGGAAGTATCATATCATCTTGAGTTAGCTTCTTGCTTAGAGATGGTACTTTGCTTGAGAAACACCAGTTCTTCATTTTTGTCCCTTCTTGGAGAAAAGGGGGGGCTTGGCAGTTTTGTAACTATGGATTGTTGAGTATGGAGTACACACTTAGAAGACAATGAGGGATCTAGTGTAGATGAAGCTTAGAATGGATGGGTGCCTAGATAGTTAGAGAGTTTGTGGATCTTGAGAATTATACCCTTATAAGGGTCACAAGACAACTTGATAGAGCACTTTGGATGTCACTCAACATGGATGGTTGTCCAATAATTTGGGATTTTGGGTAGGTGGAACTCAGGAATTCAGCTTGGGAGATACACCTCTACAAGAGTTACAAGGTAACTTCATGGAGTTCTACCTGGTCCAAGAACTATTTTCAAATAGAAGCTAATGAAGAATATACAGTGTTCCATCCTTTGTTTGGATCGATGTAATAAGGGGGAATGTTGGAGTTTATGTTGGAATATTATAATATTACGTATTGTGAATAATAATAATCAAACCTTACCATTATTAACTAAGGATCAATTATTTGTATTTGACCGGTTGTCTTTCTTGAAACTAATTCCATCTTGTATATATTGCATTTCATACAATAATACAATTGCTCATTGCCTAGCTCAAATCTGATTTGGTATTAGAGCAATATACTATCCATGTGCATATGAGGGAAATCGGAGATTTCAAATCTTGTGACATTGAGAGTAGAAATTTTAGAAGCATGAAAATGTTGTATGAATCATGAGGAAGGAATTTCTTGTAAGTGGAACCATTTGAACAAAACACAATCGGCTTCTATTGACAAAGACTTAGCCCTACATCCACAAAATCATGGAAGAAGAAATTGTTAGAATTATAGTCATTGATGTCAAAGGCACTTAGGTGTTTGATGGTGAAGATTGATGGCAAGTTCGTCATGATGCAATTCATTGGTTAAAGAAGATGAAATCACATTATTACAAGGGCATTACAAGAGCACATTTTGGCATAATTTAACTCAGCAACAGCTGGTCAAACTCCCTCCATTTTGGTGCCTCTATTGTGTTAAAAAAACATAAATTAAATTGATTTTAATTTTGGGCCAACCCTCCTTAATTATGGCGCCCATATTCATAAGTTTAAAATAAATAAAATATTTTTCATGTAGTGGGTCGACCCCTCCTAGTGTGGCACCCATTTTAGTGGCATTTAAAAGTAAAATAAAATAATATTTTGTATGGGTCGTCCCCTAAATGGTGCACCCAAATTGGAAGTGTAAAGACATCTTGAAAGGGTGTAATATTTTGAAGTCACCCCCTTTGTGAAGCAATGCATCTATTTCAAAAGGTTGCCTGCCTTCATGAAGATATATATGAAAATTGTGAGATGTTGTGAAGAGTGTGTTGAATACAAGTTATATCATACAAGCACAAATAGATTTGGAGAGCAGAAAATTATTTTGAGCAGAATTTAAGGGAGATTTATTCTTCGAGAAGACTGAGATTTTGTTGTTCAAGAGGTTGGTGCCTCTCAATAGAAGAGATTGGTGTCTCTTACTAAGTTGGTGCTTAGTTGTGGGGACTGGTGTCTCTAGTGGGTTGGTGCCTACAAAGATAAAGCGGGGATTGGTGTCTCCAGTAGGTTGGTGCCTACAAAGTTTGTAAGAAGAATTTTATATAAGCAATATTTGGTCGTGGTTTTCTTATGAAAGAGTTTCCACACAAATCTTGTTTTTTTGTGTTATTTATTGTTGATGTGGTGCAATTGATATTGTTGTGTTAATTGAAAAGTAAAAGATTGGATTATACTAATTCACCCCCTCCTCTCAGTATAAGCATGTGTTTCATTAGAAATCCACTAGGAGTCTATACATATTAAAATAATCACGATGGGAAGGTGTAAGTAGGCATGAATAGCCAAAATATTTGCCGCGAGAGACTCAGAAAAATCACATAGGGTTTCATCTTTTCCGACTTAAAAGAAAGTGCCAAACATTGCCACCAAAAAGGAGATCCAACCCATGTGAAAGATAGAAGCACCTATGAGAAAAACACAAGAACATAGCACCTAGAACTATGAAAACAAAATAAAAATCAAGGGTTGTGTGAGAAAACAATGTTGCGAATTATGTGGGAAGGCTCTCCACCTTGTAAGAACCAACTCCAAAGTGCTATGCAATTTTTTTTCCTCTTTCTCCCAATATTTTGATGATGAGCAATTTGTCAAACAGTTTACATATATAAGAGTTTTCAGTCTGAAATTGTTTTTGTAAGATTTGCAAATTGTCTTGAAATCACAACGCTATATGTTCTCGTAAAACTCCAATAACATACGCAAATGTTTTTAAGCAAAATATCAACATTCGAACATTCCAATGGACTGAATTAAATGACCATGACAGTCTGAAACAACAAAGGCAGATTACAGGGATAAACAATACAGTTTTCTGACATGTTACATGGCAGATTTGTTATTCTGAAACAGTTCCAGCAATACACTTCCACACATCAGCTCTATGGGGACATCGACCAGCAAAAAGCCTTCCAAACACCCAAAAATCTGCTGGTTTATGGAGGCGCCAACAATTAACATCCCACTCCAATGATTATTTTCCCGTGAATTGCTTATGAAATTATCATGCCTAGCATTTGAACTGATAACTATGCATATTATCAGCACCCAACATTGCAATTTATAAACACTTCAATCACCCCTTTTGAAGCATTAAAGTATGGCATCTAGCAATTAATAAGGGTCATGCCCAGCTATGGAAAAACTCAAAGCCCAGCAGCAAGTTTGATCAACAATATATTCACGACTTCTCTGAAATAAGTGCCGCTTCATTGCTGGAAGAACAAACAACCACCGAGTAAACTCCAATAATCTGTAATGAAGTTTATGCCCAACCTTGGTTACCACCCAGAAGCTATGGATATTGAATTGCCCAGCATACAATGAATGGTGGTTGGAATGAAAAAGTATTAATAGCCCAAACTGATAATTCTCACAGCAACTCCAGATTGCAAACCTTATACCGTGGTGTACAAATTTCTCTTGTAAATCCTTCAACCTGCAAATGCTTGTAATTAATTTGTCTTGCTTGCAAGACTTCACGAAATAATAATCTTCAATCTTACCAGCAATCACCTAGGGAAGACCTTTCACCACCGTGGATGATATTCCTCACGAGGTTGTTGGATGATATTAAAAAAATGTTTGTTTTGGATAGAGCAGACCTGTTTTATGAGTAATAATCTTTACAATGCCTGTTAGTCATTTATTATTTTATTATGTTTTTTCTGCTTTCTTTGAACAAAGTTGCATGCTGCTATTCATTCCAATTATTTTAGTTATATTTCCAAGTAACATTCATGCTGGAAGAAAAAAAAAAAGAACTGAATAGTTTATTTGTAATTTCAGATCCAAATACACACATATTGTGGATAGAAAATGCAAAAGCAAAGTTGAAAGCCCTTCGTAATATTGAAGCAGGTAGGATTTCTTGTACATTTGTAAGATTTCATTATTTTCATGGAGTTGTCCTAATATCCAATATTTATTTTATGAATGAGCATCATCATATAAATTTACTTATCTAGATCAAATATCTACATCAAATATTAGACAATTAAAAAACTATTCCCACTGAATGAGTTATGGTCGATGGTTGATTGATTCTTTGATAATTTCTCTCTAACAGAGTTATATAACTCAACTTTGATTTTGCACATTATTTTGTTTATCGTTCCTGAAAATGCAGGACAATGCCTGGGCACTAATTATTTGTTTTGAGCATTTCTCCAAGCAGTTCACAGACCAATTATTGTTGTCTTACCTTGAAATTTTTATTTATTTTTGAATAACCTCTATATCAATCTTATCCCAACCACATTTGCCACCCTATTGCAACGATCAATTTTATTTTTTCTACTTGTACACTTAATTTTCTTAAATCTGTTTGAAACTCATCCAGCCCATGAATGAATTGGTCTGTTGAAACAATTCATTATATTGTTTTAGATTAAATAAATATGTTTCAATTATAGTAATAAGTTTCTTTCTACATATGTTTGCAGAAAGTATTACTTGATTATACTAACATTTGGTTAAGTATAAATTGTAGGTGAAGAACTACGAATTTGCTATATTGATGCTAGTTTGGACCTTGAAGCACGCCAGTCTGTACTTTATCAAGGTTTTGGCTTTTGGTGTCAATGCCTTCGATGCAAATCGGAGGACTAGATCTTCTATAAGGATGAATTTGAATGCAAATCATGTCCTTTAATATGGATCCTCATCCACTTGGAGAATGAAGTTGTAGCTGAATTCCTTCTCACCCAACATATCGGATTTAGAGCTGAAGTATCTCATTCATGATATGATTGATAGGATGCACTAGAGCTAGCATTAGTGCACTAAGAGTAGCAGTTTATAGTCTCGGTCAAACATGGATAATAAAACTGAACCTTGTGATTGTATGAAGTAAAGAAAAGGCTTTATTAAGCATAAGAACCATGGTTTTTTGATCGAGTGTTAAAGAGTTTGATTATATAGATGGTGTTGTTTTATCGAACATAAATATTCTTCAAAAAATTTACATTTATTTTTGCTTTGGGTCAAAAAGAAATGTCAAATAGTCATTATAAAAAAAATCTTATTGATTTTGCTAGAGCAATGTAAGCATTTTGAAACAAGTCAATTTTAGCAATAGAATTCTTATGTAAAAAGTTTTTTATAATGCTCATAATTAACCATGGATAAAATTCAGCAAAATGTAACTAACACTTCTTTTTAAAACCAAAAGTATTGCACGACAGTAATCCAACATGCACACAACAGGTGGTTACTATGTGTGACACATATTGATACTGTTAGTGTTTTAATGATCAGATATACAGAAAGAAAGCACTCAGAAAATGCAACACATAAGACAATGAACACCACAGATACCCTGGGAAAACCCTCCAACATGAGGGGAAAAACCTAGCAAATATATTCTGAAATAGGAGCAGAAATCTGCTTACAACTCAGGCCCAGCTCATGGCCGAATTTGATACAATGAATAATAGCACCTCTCCTAGATGCAAAGATACAACAAATATGTTTCTCCTGGAGATCGATCTGCTGCTACAGTATGATGATCTGTTGCTATAGTATGATGATCTGCTGCTACTACATAATGATTTGATGCCCAAGTGCGAACTTCTTCAAGGAGTGCGAATTATGCTTCTTGAACTTCCTTATCTAAATGAACAAATATCACCTTGTATTTATACAAAATGAGGTGACTCTTCAAGGAGGTCAGCCACCTTTAATAAATAATGAATTACAAAATAGCAAGGAAAGTCGGCCCAAAGCTAATGATAATTGATCATTAATTATTTACATAAAGTCGGCCTCTTCTCAAGTATATATAAAATTGAATAGCCATAGGGCTACATTCAATTTTCATTCTCTTCTTGAAAATCGTGCAGGGCTGGAAGTATAATCCAGACGCTGCAAAATATCAACAAATACCAACAATATGCAGAAGAAACATGTTGATAAATGTACAAAGGAGAAAGAGGTAAAATAAACACAAAAAAGAGACAGGTGGCATGCATCCTCATGTCGGACACCTCTGTTGTAAAAGGAAGTACTAAGAGATAGGAAATGTGTCGGTAAACATCAGGGAGAAAGAGGTAAAATCAACATGAGTTAAAAGACAAGTGGCATAAATCCTCGTGCAGAACACCTCTGCTGTAAAAAGTACTAAAAGATAGGAAATATGTCAGTAAACACGAGGGAGAAAGAAGTAAAATCAACAAGAAAAGAAAGACAAGTGGCATAAATCTTCATGTGGGACAGCTCTGCTGTAAAAGGAAGTACTAAGAGATGGGAAATGTGTCAATAAACACATGAGGGAGAAAGAGGAAAAACAACATGAAAAAGGGCAAGTGGATACATGCTCATGTGGGACACCTACACCATGGAAGGAAGCCCTAAGAGAAGGTACCAATGAATGTGGTACCTAAGGGAGTAGCACCCTCTAGCTAACCCACTCTGCTAAGGCCCAAAATAAAAAGAAGTGGGAAATTCCTTTAAAACCACAACTGAAAGAAATATTTGTAAGCAATCTAACCATACATACATAATTAACCTCTTTTTAAAATAAAATTAAAGAAAACAACATAAGTTTATTTACATAAATTTACCCTTTCAAGAAGCATAAGAGAAATACAAGCATACAAGGATGGTTATGGTCTCCCTAATTATAATATTCATTCATTTATCCTTTAAAAGTATGTTCAATAAGGAGGAGCAATACTTGCATTTTCTATTTCTAATTATATACACAATTTCCTACATTGCTAATTATACGCATTCACTCCATAACAATATGATGGTTGAAGAGAACGCATGTAATTTTTCATTTCTTAACTTTGAACATATGCATGTGAATTCTTTTTTTCATAATTACACTTAACAATCTCATACACGTCCACACACACACCCAACTTATATGTTACATTTCTTTAATAGTTTTAATTTTATAGTTTTAGTTTTCTTTAAAATATATGTTAGGTTATGACTTGAGGAGTCCTGATGCCACTCTAGAATGCCTCTCCACATAACATGAAATGTTCCCGTTTTCCAAGTGACCACCAAATAGAGCCCACTAGCTGTCATGTCCCCAAAAATTATAACATCAAATAGGAAACATTAAAATACAAATAACAAAACCGAATAAATATAAAAATGTAAATATAAATAATTACCATTTAAATATTATTATAATTATAATTATCAAGATAATATTATAATTATAAATATAAATATTGATAATCATACAAAAGAAATATAGAATAATATTAATAAAAATTCATTAAAAAAAAATAAAATTAACAAAATATATTATCAGCAAATAAAGTATATTAAACAAAATCTGAAGGCATCAATTCTCAAGAGGCACATAAACAACAGACTTCAAAAGCCACGATTCCTATAGGCAACCACATTTAAAATAATAATAGTAACTATGTGAATAAACAACGATTAAGTATTAAGGCAGCGATGCTATCTCATTTGGTAAGGCAGCGTTTGGTAAAGCAAAGACAACAACTAGATGTGAGAAGTGGTGGTTAAAATACAAAGGAAACAATTAAAGTTTCAAGAAGCAGCGATTAATTCATTTAAGGCAGCAACTATTATAAGAAGTAAAATCACACATAATTAATTAAGGTAACTCTAGGGATGGGTGCGATCCATAAGGACATGTTCCTTCAAAGGTAACGTCTCTTCCTAAGAGACATGATTCCTCAATCAGCAACAGGGATATTAAGAGGAGAAGAACAGGACTTAGAAAGGGATCGATCAGGTTTTTGGGAAGAAGTGTTGGTACACTCAAATAGGCAGATCAAAGCGCTCCTAAAGAGCAATTGATCATTACTCACACTGCTTATTTACACACAGAAAATTAGTTACCCAGCCATCACAATTATCAAATGATTTAAGGTTAATACTGACAGGAACAGCAAATAAAGAAGGCACCAACCTACCGACTATATATCCATGTAGTACTTGGATAAATCAGAAACATCATTCCTTTGGTGTCAAATTTGTATCATATATCATTGCGGATTTTATATATATATGATATCTTCCATTATCATCAATAGATAACACAATCTAATAACTGAATACATTAACCTGTCTCTTAGAGGTGTATCAATTGAAACTATTGATCCTAAGCATCCTTAGAATATATTGAATTAAGGATTGAAGGCAAATCTATCCGATTTCTATAAGGGGACAGATAATTTAGTTAATTAAATATTAAATTGTTCTAAGTTGTTTTTGGACATTTATATTTTATTAATTATTTTAATAGTAAAGTTACTTTTATTAAATGTATTGTTAAATTTTTTTATTTTTGTTTTTATCAGTGAAAGTGATTGTGAAGGGCCACACTCTTTGGAGGTCACAAACGAGGGACCTCCTATCCAACATGAACACAATCGAACAGTCTAATCCTGCGAGCATGGTAGCCTAGCAAGGGCGTTGGGCCCGCGAGCACACCAGCCCAATGAAGCATTGGCCCTCAAGCATAAGCGCCTAGCACAAGGCATGAACGCCAATAGTAACCTCAATATTATGGGTCAAACTTGTGAGCACATTGGATCAGCGAAAGCACAGTGCCTTCACAATGGCTCAATAGAGGTTTGAACCGTGATGGCCACAACAACAATGCCACCACTTAACCATTGCACTATGGGATGAACCTCAAACATTGTTAAAATATTAAATAAAGTCACTTTGGGAATAAAAATTAAAATTGGTGAGTGAATAAATATTATTGAGAGAAATTGAAGAAATTGGAGACTTTAGGAAATATTTTGACCATACAGAAATAAAGTTGATAAAGCTTTAAAACCATATAAATTCATTAAAATACATTACATGTTTCAACAAAGAATACCAAACCAAAGCACAAATCTAACATATTGTTTGTTCATACCTTGAAATCTTGTGCAATCTCTCGAACCAAACTCTGGAAAGGGTGTCACTTACAACGCCCTTCATGTAGAGTTATTATGCTGCATATACTCCATTGTAGACATAACCAAACAAAATATATAATTGAGTAAATATACGAAACATTATTCTTACCTGAAGTTTGTTCCTTCTTTGAATGTGCCAGCCACTATGTCTTGTCTCTCGCGTCTTCACAACTCTAGTGCTTATGAATGTTAACAGAAAACTAATCATCTAATTCACATGCCCCTCACCCAAACCCAGCTAACTAACACCACTCAATAAAACTGTTGCTTCAGTCTATTAACAATATATGAAAAGTAGATCTAAAAATATTGGAGTTTCAGAGCTAACAAATTCTTGAGCTTGACACAAGATTTTTGCAGCTTTTAAATGAAAATGTTAGCTGCGAGTCAAAATTTGTTTTCAAGCATGAGGCGAGGAATGTTTCGTATCATGGTGTCAACAATGGCAATGAAACTAAATGGGCCAAATTTATAGGAGGAATATTATAAAACCCTACCATAGTAGCATTTCTCAAATTTTAATACTTAAGTTTCAATGCTAGCTCTCTACATAGAGTTTTAAATTGGAGCCATAATCAGGCAAGGTAGCCTTCCATTAAAGCGGGATAAGCCACCATCGAGTATAAAAGAAATACATAGAATTGATAGAGATACATGTAAATCAACCAACTACAATAAATGGCCACTAGGAATCAATCTGGTCTCAGGAAAGTAGGAAATCATGTAAGATTTATCTAAAGTAATAAAAACAACGAAAGGGACTAAAAATCATAATTGAGTTGATAAGTCAAAAGATAACCTCATCTATGGGTCTCCAAATTTCAATGAACACAACCTGATTTCCGCATAAACTAGCTCTTGAGAAAAACAACACTTGGTACTTGGTAGCATATGCACACAAGTCCTCACACATGTTAAGAATTGAAAAAAAAGAATGAAGCTTTTAATTCGCAACTAATCTAATGCCCTGCCTAACATTGTGCCATATATAAAGTTAATTGTGTTATATGTGTTGATTATGAAACTTTCCATCAAGGTCACTTCTGATTGAAGTTGGGTAGCTCGCTCCTGTGCATCTTTCTCAAGCATCAACTTCAATTCGCTGCCTGAGTTTTCTTTCACTTTCTTCGATTCGCTGCCTGAGTTTTTTATCCTGCAAGGATCAAAATAAAATCAGATGAATACTGAGATCATATAGAAGAGTCTCCAACTTCAATGCCATTTATATGGCTCATTGATCCCTAAAAACGATCATCATAATGCTTCATTCCTTACATCACTTTGAAACAAGAGGATACACTTGATATGAAAAGCAGTTCCACAGGGGTTATTAATAGGCAACACCAACTCGATTTTCAGCACATTGGCGATGCAATGCGATCTCATCTTGACAAAAAGGTTCGATACCATTTATTTGCAAGCCTGAAATGGTCAGTGATTGACTCAAAATTCCACTTCATATTAACAGCTATAAGAAAAAAGGAAAAAGCATCCAAGAAATATGGCAAATGGGAAATTAAACTTACATAGAAAATATTTCTTCAAAAGTTCATCACATAGATCAACACCCTCTAGGACATGAGATGCAATGTCTGGAGGGACAAGAGGTGACGATAAACCTAACGAGGTCATCCCCAACAAGAATACTTTCCTCCGTTGGTTCTTCTTTACTAACTACACAATCAAAGGGGATAATGAATAACCTTAAACAACACAAAAATCTGCAACTAAGGAAATTAAGAGACATACAAACAATAAATTGAATGCCATCCAAATTTTAAAATGCATATGAACTCTACAAATAAAACATCAAGTTTTTTTGTAAAATGCAAGAGTTTGTGTGATTATGTGAGGAGGTATGTGTGATTATGTGTGCGTGGAAGTGAATTGAAGACAACAGAGGTTATTGAGTAGAGGTGTTGAAGATATATGTCAATGTGAAGGGTGTTGTTGCTGTAGTGGTGTTCGGTCAATAGACTGTGTCAAGTATGTTGTATTGAGGTTGTAGCCTATTTTTGTAAGTTTTGTAATCTGTAGGGAGTTGTAGCTTCCTTTTCTTGAAGCCATAAAAACTATGTTTTAGGGAGTTGTAGCTTCTTTTGGGTTGTAGCCCATAAAACTTGTTCTAAATCTTGTTTGCTTGTGATTTTGAGTTACATAGTTTGATACTTTATCTATTTAAGGAAATAAGAAGGTTTGGTTGATAAAGTTGAATTGGATTAATTGTGGTATATACTGATTCACCCCTCTCTCAGTATATCAGTGTATTTTGACAATTGGTATTAGAGAAAAGTTCCTTGGTGTAGCCTAACAGTTGAAGGTAGATCTTGGAATAGAACACATGGTTTAGAAAGAGTCCTCTTCTAAAGCATCAATATTTGATGGAAGTAACTATGCCTTCTAGGTCTATCTCACCTTGCTAGGTTATGATGTTTGGAGAGATGCAAAGGATGATTATACTGAACCTTCTCATCCTATTACAGATGCTAATACGAAGAAGGCCCATGAAAACAATGCCAAAGAAAAGAATACTATCTTGAGTGGTTTAACAAATTCAGATTTTGTCGAGGTAGTGTCATGCAAGACAGCCAAGGAGATATGGGATAAACTAAAATATATATATGAAGGAAATGAGTGTAAAGCAAGAAAAATTACAATCTTACAAAACAATGTTTGAGAATCTAAGGATGAAAGAAGAGGAAAACATTGCTAGCTATTTTCTTAGGGTGGATGAAGCAGTTAATGGAATTAGAGAACTAGGTGAAGAAATAATTGACTCAGTGGTTGTAAAGAACGTCCTGAGAACTCTCCCTCATCGGTTTCATTCAAAAGTTTGTGCTATTGAAGAAACCAAATATTTGACGAAACTTACCATGGAAGAGTTGTTTGGGTCTCTCACTGCCTATGAGATGACAAATGAAGTCCAAGGTACACATAAAAGATAATTTGCTTCAAAGTTGTGAAGAAAGAAGGAACATATGGTTCACACAATGAATCTAAGGAAGAAGCAAACTTTGTGAGAAAGTTTAAGGGATCATGAAAGTATAAAGGTAAATTACCTTTCAAATGCTTTAAGTGTGGAAGAATTGGTCATTATGCTTCTAAATGTCCTTTTAGAGAAAATGCAAATAGTAGAAAGGGTTTCAAGAGGAACAACTTCAAGAGGAACCCCCTTTCGAAAGAAGACTACAACTCCTTAGAAGAAGTAGATCACTACTCATTAGATGATGAAAGAGAAGAATCCTTATTCATGGGCATGGTGATCTTTGATGGTTCAAACAAGACTGTGGATGAAGAAGAAGGTGAAGTTGATTTTGAAGGTGAACTTATTTCTGCTCTTGAAGACTTGGAATGTGCAAGGAAAGAGTACAAATAACAAAAATCCCTAATTGAAGCCAAGACAAATGAATGTACAAAGCTTGAGAAAGAAATATTTTTACTCAAAAATGAATTGGAGAAAGCAAAGTCTGATAAACCTGAAGAAGTAGATCTCATTCCAATCAGACCTCAAATAAGATTCTTCAAAAATAGGTTCAATCATGTAGTTTTTTGTTATTGTTTCATCTGCAATAAGTATGGTCATAAGACTATGGATTGCAAATTTGAAATGAATAGAAAAAAAATTGTAAGTAGAAATTATCTTGCTTCACTAGTGGATGTTAATGTGATATGTCAAATCTGCAACAATGTTGGACATATAGTAAAATATTACAGAAGTGGATTAGCTATTATTGAGCAAGTCAAGGAGAATGTCACTTCCAAGAGAGAGGAAACAAAGAATGAGGTTGAAAATTCAATGGTTGTCCAAAAAACATTTCATGCTCAAGGGAAAACAAATCTCTAGGTAATAGACAGTGGTTGTTCAAGCCACATGATAGGTGACAAAATCAAATTCATCAATCTTGTTAAGTGGAATGGCAAATCAATCAAGTTTGGAGACAATTCATTTCCAAAGATTTGTGGAAAGGGAACCATAAGTATTGATCAAAAAAATCCAGGATAGAAGATGTTCTCTTTATTGAAGGTCTCAAGTATAATCTTCTTAGTGTAAGTTTGATGTGCAGCAAAGGATACAATCTCATATTTCATGATCAAGGGTGTGAAATCAACAAAGAAAAATTTGGTAAATTGGTGGCAGAAGGATCTAGGGTAGAAAACAACTTATACAACCTAAAGGGTATTAATTGGAGAAGTTATCTTCTAGGACAAACAAGTGAATATTGGTTGTGGCTCAAAAGGATGGGACACATAAACTTTGACAATCTTATGAAGATCAACTTCATGCAAGCAGTAAGAGATATGCCAAAAATTATCAAGCCTACAAGCACCTGTTGTAGGAATGAAAAGAATGATAGTGTTGTCATTGATGTCAACTGGTCAATTGGTTATCAACTGGTTGTTGTTCTCACTAATGTTACGGTTGCAGGTTATTGGTTTTTCATGTTGAGGATATTGAGAAAATTATATTGAAGAAAGGTTGTAGGTGTTCAATGGTTGCTTTGGGTTTCACTTTAGGATTTGCTCCTATGTTTGTGTGGTTCAGATATGTTGATCGTGGTTGTTGGAAGCTACCATATCCAGATTTTTGGTTGCTAATTCATTGTATAGTGCGAGTTATGTTCACCAATTGTGAACTGTGGTTTTCTATGTTTCTGATTGAGGTCCAAAAGAAATGTTGTTGGTCCAAATTTCATTTTGGTAAAGTCTTATGACTTGCAGTTCTAGAGTTGAGTTATGATGATTGTATTGAAGATAATTTTTGCATCTGGAAGATTCGTGCTTAATTGTTCTATGTGTTTTACACTGGTTTGGCTGACCTTGTGTTGAACACTATCTTCGGAGTTGATGAAGCGTGTTGGATGTATTTGGGTCCTTATCAAGCGTGTGTTTGGGTTGCCCTCATTCTAATTCCACCCTAAGATGTTTTGGCGCTGACCTAATTTGAAATTAATGTTGGATGGCCGACTTTGGATATGTTTCAAAGTTGAAGATGGTATAAATACAGGATGAGTTAGTGGTGAAAGGAAGAACAAAAAGAGATAAGCACACAAAAATAGACCAGATAGATGCAAGATTGATGTGAATTAGTGAGTGTGTGTGATGCAAGTGTGGTAGATTAGTGTGAAGCCTAAATGTTGAGTTTTTGGAAGCAATGAGTTGAAGGTGTACTTATCATTCATGCATGTCTACAAGTGGTTGAGAAAATTGTGGTGGATTTCTCTATTGCATTGAGATTGTCTTCTCTTTGTAACATATCTATTCTATCTTCTTTGTATCTCTATGGTAGTGAGCCCTCCAAGTTGTTAGCCTTGTTGGACAATGAGTCCTTGTTTTGGTAGTGAGTCTTGTTTCTCAAGCAGTGAGACTTTTGTAATCGGTTTTGATATTCTCTATAGTTTGATTTAATCCTCACCATGGTTTTTCCCTCATTTGGTTTTCCATGTAAATCTAGTGTTGTGTTTGTGTGATGGTTTTCAATTTTTGCACTTACACTTAATGTTTAATTATTTAAGCAATGTTAAGGATTAGTTCCAGCAAATGAATTAAGGTTTAAATTTGTGACAACTGATTCACTCCCCCTCTTAGTTGTCTTGTTCAAGAATTGGTATCAAATCTTGGTTCCTTTGAGAAGAGCTTAACCGCTTAAGGTAGATTTGGGATGGTTGGAAAAATTACTTATGATTATCCGAGGTTCGATGGAAATAATTATGCTATCTGGAAAATATTTATGGAAGAATATCTGGAGTATTGTGGATATGATGTAGAGAAAGCTTACAAGAATTCTTACACTCCTCCTGATAATGGTCCAAGTATGTCTGATGAGATCAAGGCACATGAAGCAAACAATAAGTCGAAGTACATTTTGAAGAATAGTCTTGTACATTCTGAGTTGATTAAGGTTCAGAATCTAAAGGTTGCTAAGGAAGTCTAGGATGCTTTGGAAATGGCGCATGAAGGTGATGAAAAAGTCAAAGAGGCAAAATTTAAAAAATTTGAGACACAGTTTGAGCTCCTACATATGTCTAAAGATGAGAATGTTAAAGCTTATGTACAAAGATTGAATGAGATAGTAGCTAGAATGCAAGGACTTGGTGCTACTATAGATGAAACCAGAATTGTAAACAATATTCTTATAACTCTCCCTGATGTTTACATAGAGAAGGTGTGTGCTATTGAATAGAGTATAGATTATAAGACTTACACTAAAGATCTGTTGTTGGGATCTCTGACATCTTATGAGATTAGGAAGCCGAATTTGAGAAATAGAGGCTGCTTTTAAGGCTACAAAAGCTGAAGATCTGGATGAAGAAAATCTTGATGAAGTAGATGATCTTTGTGAGAAGGATGAGGAAAGGCTCCGACAAGTATGAAGGTAAGTTACCCTTTAAATGTTTTAGTTGTAGATAAATAGGTCATTATGATGCAAAGTGTTCAGAAAGAGCTAAGAGGAATAAACAAAGATATGAGAAAGAAAAGAAAGGTAAGAAGATCAACAAAGCATACCATGTGAATGAGAATGCTAGTATATTTGATGAACATTCTGATTATGAAGATCCTAATGACAATGAATGCTTGTTCTTGGCTATAAAGGATTAACCTACTTCTGCTAATTTTGAAAAATAGGTGAAGGAATGCCCTCCGGAGAAATAGAAAAATGAAGGTACTATTATCTTTGCCCTGTATGCTAAACAGGAAAAGAATTATTGGGTTGATAGTGGTTGTCCACATCACATGACTGGTGATAAGAGTAAGTTTGCTAAACTTGAAAAATATGATGGAGGCTTGGATATGATTGGAGGATGATACTGGTGCTAAAATCTGCAGGATAGGTTCAGTAAGTTTTGATGGCAAGCATAATACTAATGATGTCTACTATGTTAAGGGTTTAAGGCATAATATTTTGAATGTTGGATAGATGTGCATTAAAGGATATAATCTTGTGTTTGAGGATGAGAGATGTGAGATCCGGAAAGGATCCAAAACAATGATTGTTGTAGGAAAGAAATTTGAAGTAAATATTTATCAACTTAAGGGTGTTGATGGACGATGCTTTATGACTCAGATTAATGGAGGTTGTGGCATCAGAGAATGTGTCACATGAGTTTTAATAACTTGGTGAGGATTAGTGTAGTTTAGGCCGTGAGATATTTACCAAGGATTACAAAGCCTGTTAATGCTATTTGCAGGAATTGTCAGTTTGGAAAGTAAGCAAGAAGCCATTACAGATCAAAGGAACAATCTACTACTGGACTACTGGATTTAATTCATACAAATCTTTGTGGTCCTACAAGAGTGAGAAGTCTACAAGGTGAAAGGTACTTTATGATTTTGATTGATGATTATTCTAGATATACATGGTTTACATTTCTTACAGAGAAATTAGATGCATTAGATAGATTCAAGACATTCAAAGCTATGGTTGAAAATGAAGTGAATTTGAAGATAAAATGCTTAAGGTATGACAGAGGTGGAGAATTCACCTTCCATGATTTTAATATGTTTTATGAAGTGCATGGAATAAAGAGATAGTTATATGCTTTGAGAACTCCTCGGTAGAATGGAGTTGTTGAAAGAAAGAACACAACAGTTCAAGAGGCTGCTAGATCAATGATTACTGAGGCTGGATTACCAAAAGTTTACTAGAGAGAAGCTATTCATACTATTGTTTATGTATTCAATTGAGCTCAAGTAAGAAAAAATAGTACAAAGACCCCCTATGAGCTATGGTGTGGAAGAATTCCCTTTGTTAAGTATTTCAAGGTATTTGGAAGCAAATATTATATTAGAAGAGATGAAAGTTTGGGAAAGTTTGATGCAAGAAGTGATGAAGGAATTTATTTTGGATATTCTACTAAAAGAAAAGCTTATAGATGTTTCAACAAAAGACAAAAAGATTGTAGAAAGTGCAAATGTCAAGGTTGATGAAACAATTAAGAAATCAATTGATATTGATGGATATGTATCCGATGAACCTAATTGTGTAAGAATTGAAGAAATTGTGGAAGAATAGGAAAAGGATGAGAAAGAGAAACAAAATGAAGAAAATGAAAGAGAAGAAGAAGCTCTGGTGGTGTCCCCTAAGACACCTAGATATGTGCAGAAGAACCATTAAGAAAGTTAGATCATTGGAGACAAGAAAAAAGGTGTATTGACAAGAAGCAGAGTTATTGCTGCTGAAGTAAATCTGTATTTACTTTCAGAAATTGAACCGAAGATTGTAAGTGAAGCATGTAGAGATGAACATTGGATGGAAGCTATGAAAGAAGAACTTATGTTGATTGAGAAGAATCAAACTTGGGAATTGGTCCCAAGAATGACAAATAAAAACATTATTGGATCAAAGTGGGTATTCAAAAATGAGTTGAATGAGAATGGAGAAGTGGTTAGAAACAAAGCAAGGGTTGTGTGCAAAGGTTACTCACAAGTAGAAGACATAGATTTTCAGGAAGCTTTTTCTCTGGTGGAAAAAATAGAAGCTATAAGGATGTTCTTAGTATTTTTTTCTCATAAATATTTCAAGGTCTAGTAGATGGATGTCAAGTCTGCATTTTTGAATGGTATAGAAGAAGAAGTCTACATGGAACAACCAGAAGGATTTCAGTTGTCAGATCAATCAGATATGGTGTGCAGATTGAAGAAATTTTTGTATGGATTGAAGCAATCTCCTAGAGCATGGTATGCAAGGTTAAACATATATTTGATTCAACAAGGTTTCAACAAAGGTGTGGTAGATAGTAATCTATATTTTAAAATTGAAAATGACAAAATCTTGATTGTGGTTGTATATGTTGATGACATTATTTTTGGAGGAAATGGAACTATATGTAAGATGTTTGTGGAAGAGATGCAAAAAGAATTTGAAATGTCTATGTTTGGAGAGATGAATTTCTTTCTTGGGCTATAGATTAATCAAACAGAGAAAAGAATTTTTATTTCATAGTCTAAGTATGTGAAAGAGATGTTGAAGAAGTTTGAGGTGGATGGCTCCAAACTGATATGAACTCCTATGGTGACTGGTTGCAAATTGGGTAAAGATGATGATTCACCCAAGGCTAATCAGAGCAAGTATAGATCTATGATTGGTGGACTATTGTATTTGACTGCTACTAGACCAGATATTATACATGATGTCTATCTTGTGGCTAGATTTCAAGAAGATCCTAAGGAAACACATGTTGTTAAAAGAATATTCAAATATTTGAATGACACTCTGGATTATGGATTATGGTATCCTAGGGATATTGACTTTACACTAAGTGCTTATACATATGCATATTGGGTTGGATGTGTAGATGACAAAAAGAGTACAAGTGAATTTTTTTTTGGTTGCAAATTGGTAGCATGGTTGAGTAAAAAGAAAGATTCAATTTCCTTATCTACTATTGAAGCTGAGTATATTGTTGTTGCATCTTGTTGTACACAAGTTCTATAGATGAAATAGACATTGAAAGATATCACAATGGTGTATGATGATCCTATCTTCTATGATAACACAAGTGCAATTAACATTTCAAAGAATCCATTGACGCACTCGAGGAAAAAGCATATATCTATCAAGTATCATTTCTTGAGAGAGAAGGTTGTGGAGAATGAAGTAAAGCTTGTGTATGTTCTGACGAAGGATCAGATTGTTGATATATTTACGAAGGCTCTTCCTAAAGATACTTTTGAGTATCTCTAGGAGAAGTTAGAGGTCATTGCCCCTCCTTTCTTGAACTAGATGCATATGGATATGCATCAATCTGGTGGATCTATGGATCTATCTTTCTTTTGGACTGGTGTTTTGGTGGCTACCTCTCAGGGGGAGCAGGTAGTGTCATGTGTTGTCATTGTATTCTATTTTTAATGTCAAAGGGGAAATCAATGTAAAATATATTTTTCCTTTTCCATTGATGTCAAAGGGGGAGAGAAAGAATGTGAAAAAGAGAAGAGAAAGAATGTGAAAAATATTATCTACCAAGGGGGAGAAATAGAAAGAAAAATCTTGAGAAGTGTATTCAGAGCTAGTATGTTGTCTTTGATGGTTTTGCACATCATGTGTTGCCATCAATGAAAATGGGGGAGACTGTTGCAAGCATGAAAATAATGAAGGTGTTGTCATTGATGTCAACTGGTCAATTGGTTATCAACTGGTTTTTGTTGTCATTAACGCCATGGTTGTAGGCTATTGGTTGTTCATGTCAAGGATATTGAGAAAATTGTATTGAAGAAAGGTTGTAAGTGTTCAGTGGTTGCTCTAGGTTTTTCTCCAGGATTTTCTCCTATGTTTGTGTGGTTCAGATATGTTGATTGTGGTTGTTGGAAGCTACAATATACAGATTTTTGGTTGTTGATTCATTGTGCAATGTGAGTTATGTTCACTAGTTGTGAACTGTGGTTTTCTGTGTTTCTGGTTGAGGTCCAAAAGAAATGTTGTTGGTCTAGATTTCTTTTTGGTAAAGTCTTATGACTTGTGGTTCTAGAGTTGAGTTGTTATGATTGTATTGAAGATAATTTTGATATTTGGAAGATTCGTGCTTAATTTTTCTATGTGTTTTACACTAGTTTGGCTGACCTTGTATTGAGCACTATCTTCAGAGTTGATGAAGCATGTTGGATCTATTTGGTTCCTTATCAAGTGTGTGTTTGGATTTCCCTCATTCTAATTCCACCTTAGGATGTTTTGGCACCGACCTAATTTGAAATTAATGTTGGATGGCCGACTTTGGATATGTTTCAAAGTTGAAGATGGTATAAATACAAGGTTAGTTAGTGGTGGAAGGAAGAACAAAAAGAGATGAGCACAAAGAAATAGAGCAGATAGATGTGAGATTGATGTGAATCAATGAGTGTTTTTGATGCGAGTGTGGCAATCAGTGTGAATCATAAATGTTGAGTTTTTGGAAGTAATGAACTGAAGGTGTACTCTATCATTCATGCATGTTTGCAAGTGGTTGAGAAAATTATGTTATATTTTTCTGATGTATTGAGATTCTCTTCTCTTTGTAGCATATCTCTTCTATCTTCTTTATATCTCTGCGGGAGTGATCCCTCCGGGTTGTTAGCCCTATTGAAAAGTGAGTCCTGATCTAGACAATGAGTCCTTGTTTTGGCAATGAGTCTTGTTTCTTAGGAAGTGAGCCTTTGTAATCATTTTGATATTCCCTATAGTGTGAGTTAATCCTCACCATGGTTTTTCCCTCATTGGTTTTTCCATGTAAATCTAGTGTTGTTGTGTTTGTGTGATGGTTTTTAGTTTATGCACTTGCACTTAATATTTAATCATTTAAACAAGTTAAGGATTAGTTCCAATGAATGAATTAAGGCTTAAATTTGTGACAATTGATTCAGCCCCCCTCTCAGTTGTCTTGTTCAACGACACCCTGTGTAAAGAATGTCATATTGGGAAGCAAACAAGGATAAGATTCAAGACCAAGGAGAATTTTTCTACAAGGTCATTGGAACTGATTCATACTGATTTGTGCAAACTTACAAAGAAAAATAATCTCCAAGGTGAAAGGTATTTCATGTTTCTCATTGATGATTTCTCTAAGATGACTTGGGTTACATTCTTAAAAGAAAAATTAGAAGCTTTTAGTAGGTTTAATATTTTAAAGTCAGTGATTGAAAATGAAATCAATGCTAGAATCAAGTGTTTAAGGTCTAATAGAGGTGGTGAGTTCACATCAAATGATTTTGAGGAATTTTGTGAAGAACATGGAATAAAGAGGCATCTATCTACTACTAGAACTCCTCAACAAAATGGAGTAGTGGAAAGGAAGAATATAACTATTCAAGAGATGGAAAGAACAATTTTGAATGAAGTTGAGTTTCTTAATATATATTGGAAAGTAGTCCATACTACTGTCTGCATTCTTAAAAGAGGACAACTAAGAGTGAACAACACCAAGACTCCTTATGAGCTATGGTATGGAAGACTAGCAACTGTCGAGTACCTCATAATCTCCAGAAGAAAATGTTGCACATCAAAAGAGATGAAGGTTTGGGAAAATTTGACTCAAGATTTGATGAAGGAATCTTTCTTAGATTCTCAAATAGGATCAAAGCTTACAAATGCTATAATAAAAGGCCGAGGAAGATAGTTGAGAGTGAAAATGTTAGGGTTGATGAAGAGTCACATCAAATCTCATATGAGAAAAAATATTGTTGTTCTGATGAATCTACATGCACAGAAGAAGAAGAAATCAAAGAAAGGGAAGAAATACAAGAGATCACCAAGACTCTTTCCCAAGTATGTCCAGAAGAATCACTCAGAAGATCAGATAATTAGAGAGAAGAATGAAGGAGTGTAGACTAGAAGAATACTTGCAAAGGAAAATGAATAGGTAAACTTCTCTTTAATGTTAAGCATAGAACTTGAAACTTTTGTTGATGTGAACAAGGATGAAGGATGGATACAAGCATTGAAAGAAGAACTATATCAAATAGAGAAAAATTAAACTTGGGAACTGGTGTCAAGGCCTGCAAACAAAAAAGTGATAGGAACAAAATGGATGTTCATAAATAAATTGAATGAAGATGAAGAGGTTGTTGAAAATAGGTTGTCATTGATGCCAAAGGTTGTTGTCAAAGGATGTTAGTAATGTCATTGTTGTCAGAAGTTCAGTATATTTTGTGTTGGTAGGATGAAAAATCAAGAAATATACATTATTAGGTATTGAGGAGTGTTTGTATGATTGTTGTATATTTGTAATATCATGCTTGCATCTATTCTCTATGAAAGTGGTGGTCTAGAAGTCTATCAATATGTTTTTATTTTGGGATACTTTTTGGACAGAGAGATTTCTCTAGCAATACAAGTATGGTCAGTATTTATTTTAGAAATGTAAATTTTCTCTATGATTTGGAAGGAGAGTATTCCTATACTAGTTCTATTATATTCCTGAGTTTCTAGAGGATATGTTCAACATGAAAAAATATTGAAGTGACAGAAGGTTCTCTGTGTCTTTCTGTCAACCAATTGAAGTTCAAGGCATGTGTGATAATGGCTAGTTGTGTTTGGAATTCAAATCTTGTGTGTGGTGTTAAGATAGGACTTGCTTAAGGTTTATGTGATAGCTCACGGTTCATTTTCTTTTGGTAGCAAGAAAATTTTCTTTTTGGATCAATCTATTAGATGTTTCATGTAAATTGAATTTAGGTCCACCTTATGTCATCCTGGTCATTTTTAGATCTTAGCCGAGATAGAAGCATGTTAATGTAATTTCACGTATATATTTCAAATTTTCATATGCATTGTATGTATTTGAGAGTGACCACATGAATTAGAATTACACCTGTGTGAAGAAGAGTAGGTCGTTGATGCAAATTGAAGAGAAGGTGGTGAAGATAAAAGGGAGAATTGTATTCCATTGTGTGTGCCTACATTAGAATATCATTTTCAGTAAGGAAGAGTGTTAGTAGTGACTCTGCCACATGTATGTGTTATATTGAAGATCCACAAGCTTTATCATTGTAATCCAGTAGGATTGGTGTTCTACCTAGATTGTATTGTTTCAATTAGGGATTGGTGTCTCTAGTAGGTTGGTGCCTACAAGCACAATAGGGGATTGTTGTCTCTAGTAGGTTGGTGCCTACTTTAGTGTGTGAAATTCACTTGTATATTTTTTCTTTGTGAGGTTGGATTTGTGTAGTAGATCCAAGTAGCTATTCTCATCGTGGTTTTCCCCATCTTGGTATTTCCACATATATCTGGTGTTCACCTGTGCAGATGTGTGTGCTTATTTTTCTCCTTGATCATTAGTTTTCTACTTTGATTTGGGTTTATTTTCTAATATGTTCATTTGAGTTAAAATTTTTAAATAGATTTGATCTTCTAATTCACCCCCCCTCTCAGTACATTGTTTGTCCTTCAATTGGTATCAGAGAAAAGTTCCTTTGAAGAAGCCTAATAGCTTAAGGTAGATTTGGGATGGCACAAGAAGGATTCTTTGGACCAATTTTTGATGGGTCCTATTTTTCTTTTTGGAAATTTAGGATGGAGTCTTATTTGATGGCTTTAGGAATGGACATCTAGATGTCAATAGTAGAGGGAAGTGAGATTCCTAAAAACCCTCCTAGGGATGAAGCTGGAAAGAGGGCTTGTGAACTCAATGCTAAGGCAAGGAATGCTATTCTATGTGGATTGACTAACTCTAAATTTGAGAAATTAATGCAGTGCAAAATAGCAAAGGACATATGGGATAAATTGCAGACCATTTATGAAGGTGATGACAAAGTAAAAGAGGAAAAGTTACAAACTTATAGAGCTCAGTTTGAAGGTTTGAAGATGAGAATATTGCTACATTCCTACTTTGAGTTGATGAAGTTGTCAACTCTATCTAAGGTCTTGGTGAGAATTTGAAAGAGAAGAATATTGTGAAAAAGGTACTCAGATCTCTCCCTAGAATATTCTAAATTCTCCACTATTTAAGAAGCTAAGGATCTTAATGCTTTGAAGTTGACTGAATTGCATGAAATTCTAACTGCATTTGAGATGAGATCTAAAATTGAAGGTCCTATAAGGAAGGAGGTTGCATTTAGAATATCTAAGAAGTAGGTTGATCAGGATTCTAATATTGGATCAGATCCAAAAGAAGAAAATTTTGTTAGGAAGCTACAAAGAGGTTTCGATAAATACAAAGGAAAGTTACCTTTCAATTTTTTTAACTATGGTGAAGTAGGAAATTTTATGGCTAAGTGTCGCCATAAGAATTCTAACAATGCTGAGCAAAAGAATGAAAAGAAATAATTTTAGAGAAGGTATAAGGTAAGAGGAAACATCAAAGTTTCTACACCAATGAGGAAGAAGACTACTCTACTGAAGAAGAAGATGAAGATATCTTTGGAGATGAAAAAGAAAAGGTTGTGTTCATGGCTTTTGAGACTACTGAAGGGGATGTAGAAATACATTTCAGAAACAATGAAGATGAAATAGATCTTGTAGAAGAATTGATGTGTGCTGAAAAATAGAATTGTAGAAGAAGTGAAGCTAAAGAAAAGGTATCTTAGGATTTGAAGAACGAAAAAAAGATGATTGTTGATCTTAAGACCTAAACAAAAGAAGAAAAAGGGATTGAAGAAGTTCTAACAAAAAAATTGTTATCAAGAGATAAGGGCTGTGAGAAGTTGGAAGTTGAAATTGTGACAATAATAAATGATCTTGAGAAAATGAATCAATGGTTTTAGATGAAGTTTAGAAAGAGTACTGAAACCCTGGATCAGATATTGGGAAGTCAAAGATCTTTGCATGTCAAAATTAGAATAGGTTTTGATGATCTAAAGAGCAAGGTAACAGAAATGTCTGAGAAATATGCTAAGTCAAGTCTAGAAGTGACTAACTCCAAAAGTTCAAGATCTGAAAGAATTATGGCAAGTGATGAAAGCATGAAACAGAATGATAGGTTTATTCAAGTGCAGAACAAGAGAAGAATATCTTGAAGACATGGGCACAACTCTAGGTTTAGTTTTCTTTTCTTTGGTTATTATTTTAATTGTAATGATTTTGGACATAAGGTTGTGGACTATAGAAAATATATAGTAAGAAGAAATAACTTTTTAGCAACAATACATTTACACCTCTATACAATTTTAATATCATTTGCTTCAAATGCATCAACTTTAGGCACATTACAAGGAACTACAGATTTAATTTTGTGAGTCCTCCTCTACCAAAAAGTGGAAGAAAAGGATTAGGAAGTAGAAGTTATGAATCAGATAAGGTCTAGAAGAATATTCTTGAAGAAAAGAAGTCATAAAAATCAATGATTTCCCAAACTGCTCTACATGCTTAGAAGGAGAAGAACCCATGGATCATAGATAGTGGTTGCTATAGCCACATGACTGGAGATAAAATTAAGTTCATGAATTTCAAGAAATTTGAAGATGGTTTTGTGACCCTTGGAAATAATTCAATTGCCAAAAAAATTGGTAAGGGTACTTTAAGTCTTTATGGTGGTAGAACAAAGACACATGATGTTTTTGTATGTTGAAGTTTAAAGCATAATATTTTAAGTGGAATTCAAATATGTGATAAGGGTTATAAGCTATCTTTTAGTGTGGAAGGTTGTGAAATCAAGGAATCTAGCACTGGAGAGTTGATTGTAGAGGGAAGCAGGACAAACAGTGACATATATCATCTAAGTGAGTTGAATGGACAAATTTGTCTCACTGTGTAGAGAGAAGAAAGTTGGATTTGGAATAAAAGGTTAGGACATATGAATTTTTATGATATTATAAAGATTATCTCAAGAGGACTGGTTCAAGATATGTCAAAGATTAAGAAGCCTCAATCAACCAGATGTAATCCATGTCACGAAGGGAAGCAAACAAGAATCAAATATCATGCTAAGGAGTATTCCACATAAAAAGCATTAGATTTGGTTCATACAGATTTGTGTGGACCCATGGAGACTAAAATTCTACAAGGTGACAAATTGAAGAAGACTTTATATGGAATCAAGTAAGCTCCTAGAGAAAGTAGTATTCAAGGTTGGATAGATACTTGCAACAACAAGGGTTCCAGAGAGGAAGTGCATATAGTAATGTGTACATAAAAATAGAAGGAGATCAATTGTTGATAGTTGTGGTCTATGTAGATGATATTAAATTTGGTGGTAGTAGTGATGACATGTGCAAGGAGTTTCAGAAGGAAATGCAAAGTGAATTTAAATGGCAATTCTAGGAGAATTATCTTTCTTTCTTGGGTTGCAGATTGCATAATAAAAGGCATTTTCATTTCTCAGCACAAGTAATAAGGAGATGTTAAGTAAGTTCAGGATGGAATATTGAAAATTGGTGGGAACATCTATGGTTATAAGATGCAAGTCAAGTAAAGATGATGAATCTGCTATGGTAGACCAAACCTTATATAGATCCATGATTAGCAATTTGTTGTATGTGACAATATCTATACTAGATATAATGTAGGCAATTGGAATGGTTGCTAGATTTCAAGAAGCACCTGAATAAGCTCATGTTAAATAAATGAAGAGGATATTTAGGTATTTGAAGGCTACTAAATATTTTGGACTATGGTATCCAAAGAGTGAAAATTTCACTTTAACTACATACACACATACATATTGTGCAGGATGCATTGATGACCAGAAAAGCACAAGTGGAGGAGCGTTCTTTCTTGGTGACAATTTGGTGTCTTAGTTGAGCAAGAAACATGACTCAATTTCTTTATCTACAATAGAAGCATAATACATTGTTGCAACATCATGCTACACTCATGTTCTTTGGATGAAGCAGAACTTGAAGGAGATGAAGATTGAGTTTCATGAACCTATCTCTATTCTTTGTGATAACACCAGTGCCATAAAAATTTCAAAGAATCGAGTGATGCATTCAAGGAAAAAAATTACAATCAAGTATCATTTTCTAAGGGAGAAGGTTGCAGAAAAGGAGGTAAAATTGGACTATGTTGAGACAAAGGAGCAAGCATCAGATATATTCACAAAGCCACTTCCTAAGGAGACATTTGAGTTTCTTCCACAAAACTTGGCAGTTGTTTCTCCCTCCTATTGAATTAAGAGGGAGCACATGTTGAGGGGGAGATTGGTCTCCCTATCACAAGAAGGTTGATGGTCTTGCGGTATTTTTTTAGAAGTAGTGAAGTATGGACTCAGGGAGGAGTCTATCTGAGGAGCAAGTTTTTAGATTGTGCAAAGTACTGAAAATGAATAAAGGAGGAGAAAGAAGTGTTGTAGTCAGGAAGGTTCAAAGAAATAATCTATATTTCTTTGCATTTGAAGTTATTGTCCTGTGGCTTGAAGGATGTGTTTGTAGAGATTGGTATCAGTGAGGGATAAATGTGTGTTGACCCTTTTCCATTGATGTAAAATGGGGAGAAAGTGAACTCAAACTATTATAGAAGA
Source organism: Sequoiadendron giganteum (assembly GCA_007115665.2). Taxonomy (NCBI): domain Eukaryota; kingdom Viridiplantae; phylum Streptophyta; class Pinopsida; order Cupressales; family Cupressaceae; genus Sequoiadendron; species Sequoiadendron giganteum. The sequence goes on from CM021106.1 coordinate 182,686,954, forward strand.
TAAATCATTCAAAGGGGAGTAATATCTTCGTGTGTAGCCGGTTGGTTTGGTGGCCCAAAATTTTGTTGTTTTCCATCAATGACAAAGGGGGAGATTGTTGAACATAGGTTGTCATTGATGTCAAAGGTTGTTGTCAAAGGATGTCAGTAATGTCATTGTTTTAGAAGCTCAGTATGTTTTGTGTTGGTAGGATACAAAAATTAAAAAATATACATTATTAGGTATTGAGGAGTGTTTGTATGAATATTGTATATTTGTAATATCATGCTTGCATCTATTATCTATGATAGTGGTGGTCTGGAAGTTTGTATCAATATGTTTCTATTCTAGGATAATTTATGGATAGAGAGATTTCTTTAGCAATACAATTATGGTTAGCATTTCTTTCATAAATGAATTTTTTATCTATGGTTTGGAAGGAGAGTATGCCTATACTATTTCTATCATATTCCCAAGTTTTTGGAGGATATGTTCAACATGAAAAAATATTGAAGTGATAGAAGGTTCTCTGTGTGTCTGTCAACCAATTCAAGTTCAAGGCATGTGCAGTAATTACTAGTTGCATGCGGAATTCAAATCTTGTGTGTGGTGTTAAGATAGGACTTAAGGTTCATTTGGTAGCATAAGATTTCATGTTCTTTTGGTGGGAATTTTTTTTTTGGACTGACCTATTACACATTTCATGTAAATTGAGGTTAGGTCCACCTTATATCATCGTGGCTATCTGCAAATCCCTAGAAGAAATAGAAGCATGTTAATGTAATTTCATGTATATAATTTAAATGTTCAGATGCATTATATGTATCCAAGAGTGATTGTGTGAATTAGAATTACACCTATGTGAAGAAGAGTTGGTCGCTGGTGAAAATTAAGAGAAGGTGGTGAAGATAAAAGGGAGAATTACATTTCAGTGTTTGCGCCTACATCATAATATCATTTTTAGTAAGGAAGAGTGTCAATAGTGACTAGCTCATGTATGTGTTGTATTAAAGATCCGTAAGATTTATCATTGTAATCTAGTAGGACTAGTGTTCTACCTGTTGTATTGTTTCAATTGGGGATTGGTGTCTCTAGTAGGTTGGTGCCTACAAGCACAATAGGGAATTGTTGTCTCCTATAGGTTGGTGCCTACTTCAGTGTGTAAAATTCACTTGTATATTTTTTCTTTGTGAGGCTGAATTTAGGCAGTACATCCAAGCATCTATTCTCAATGTGGTTTTTACCATCTTTGGTTTTCCATGTGTATCTAGTGTTCACCTATGCAAATGTGTGTGCTTATGTTGTTCCTTGATCATTAGTTTTTTGGTTTAATTCAAGTTTCATTTTTTATATGTGTATTTGAGTTAAGAGTTTTAAATAGATTTGATCTACTAATTCACCACTCCCTTCTCGATATATTATGTGCCCTTCAGAGGTGGTGAAAAATAAATTGAGGTTGTTGTGCAAGGGTTATTCACAAGTGGATGGAATTGACTTCAAGGAGACATTTGGTCTGGTGGAAAGAACGAAGGCAGTAATAATGTTTCTTGCATTTGCAATTCACAAGTACTTCAAGGTATATCAGATGGATGTTAAATCTGCCTTCTTGAATGATGACTTAGAAGAATAAGTTTGCATAGAGTAGCTTGATGGATTTCAGCTATTAGAGGATCCAAACATGGTATGTAGACTTACCACAAATAGCAATCTTTATATCAAAATTAAGGATAAACAAATTATAATATTTGTATATGTTGATGATAATATTTGGTGGCAATGATGAAATGTGCAAGAAAATTTGTAGAAGATATGTAGAAGGAATTTTAAATGTTTATGATAGGTGAGCTATCATTCTTTCTTGGACTTCAACTTTCTCAATTAGATGATGGTATTTTTAACTCTCAAAAAAAGTATGTCAAGGAGATGTTGAAGAAATTTGGTATGGACAATTGCAAACCAGTGAGTACCCCTATGGTAACAGGTTGGCATTTGAGTAAATATGATGTGTCACCTCATGTTGATTAGATCCTATATAGGTCTATGATTGGGGGCCTACTATACTTAACAACATCAAAGGCCTGCAATAATGCAAGTTGTCTACTTAGCTGCAAGGTTTCAATTTGATCTAAGAGAAACTCATGTGAAACAAGTCAAGAGGATTTAGAGCACTCCAAATTATGGATTGTGGTATCAAAAAGGTGATGACTTTTCCTTGAGTGCATATATTGATGCAGATTGGGTTGTGAGTGTTGATGATAGAAGAAGTACCAATGGTGGAGATTTATTTTTGGGAGATAGATTAGTCTCATGGTTTAGAAAGAAGTAGGATTCAATGTCTTTATCAATAGTAGAAACATAATATATAGTTGCAACATCTTGTTGCATTCAAGTTTTGTGAATGAAGCAAACATTGAAGGATATCAAGGTAATTTATGATGAGCCCATTCCTATTTTATGTGACAATACAAGTGCCATCAATATTTCAAAGAATCCAGTAATGTAGTCTAGAACCAAGCACATATCTATCAAGTATCACTTTTTAAGAGAGAAGGTTGAAAATCAAGAGGTAAAATTAGAATATGTACCTACACAAGATCAAGTTGTAGATATCCTTACAAAGGCACTTTCTAAGGACACATTTGAATATCTTAAATAGAAGTTAGGGGTTGTTTCCCCTCCTAACTAGATGCATAAGATGGTGCATTTATCCAGGGGAAGAAACTCAAGACATATCTTTATCCCTAGATTGATGGGGGCTACCTCTCAGGGGGGCATTTAGAAAGAGTCTAAGAAGGATGATAGGGGGAGCTTGTATGTTGTTGTAGGAATAAAGGAAGATCACTAGCCCTTTTCCCTTGATCTCAAAGGGGGATAAATTGCATATTAGGTTAGTGTTTCCATTAATGCTAAAGGGGGATATTGTTGCATGTGTTGTCATTGATGCCAACCGAGTGGTATCAACATAATAGTATTGTGGAAGATTGCATGTGTTGCAAAAAAAATGGTGATCAAAGATTTCAACATGGTAAGAGTTCAAAGGAGCGGTCCAGAGGAGCAAAGGAGTGATGATCAAAATAATTTTAAGGAGAAGGACATAGTGATGAATTTCATGAGCATGTTGTACACATTGTATCATATCTTTTGTTGTTCATAAATAGGTGAAAGTTGATAGGTTGAAGTGTATTCTAATATCTAGAAGTTGTGGTGTCTTTCTTTTGATGAAAAGAGTTGTAATTGTTGTCTATGGTAGTGAGAATGTTGTATTCTTTATCTCTTGATGTAAAGCATTGATGAAAGAAATTATGTAAAGCTTCATGCAGTAAAAGGCTTGGGAAGTTGTACTAAAGAAGATTGGAAGAATGATCTGCATTCCTTCGTATTTGAAGATTTGGCCTTTGCAGTTTAGAAGATAGACAAAAATAGATGTGAAGTATGTATCTTCCTGATTTCAATGCATAAAAGTAATTGTAGAAGTTTTCAGAGCTTGTAGAGTGAAGAACAATAGTATAGTGTGGTTGCATCCAGAAAGATTCAGAGGAATGCTTCGCATTTCTCCATATTTGAAGTTATGTTCTTGTGTCTTGGAGGATAATTTCACATTGTTTGTATGTTTTCTCATTTCAAGTTTTATGTGTTGAGGTGTACTACAAGTCTGGTTTTCAATGTTTTATCTCAAGACTATGTATTCAGAGTTTGCAAAGATGTTGGGTTTAGTGTCTATTTGTTTTCACTATCATGAAGTTGTGAAAGGAGTGTATGAGAATGCTTTTGCATGTCATATAATGTGTGTAAAGTGATCCACATGATGTTATTTGGTATCTCTAGTACCTTTTTATTTTGGAGCTAATGCATGGAAGGTTAAGTGTTTATTGGGCCAACTTGGTATGTTGGGAGGATTGTGCCAAGTTTTTGGAAGTGTGCACTAGTGTGGAGATGTGTGATAAGGTAAAATAGGTCTTAATTATCTTTTGGTTTGAGCCGTATTTAATTTCTTTTATCGTGGATGTGTTGGGAGCTAACTTGCTATGGTCATTGCATGTTTTATGCTACATGCTTTATCTTGGCCGAAAAAGGAATTTTTTTTTAAAGATTATGGAGGATATAAAATAAAAGATCAATCTTGTTGTAAAATGCAAGAGTGTGTGTGAGTATGCAAGGAAGTATGTGTGAGTATATGTGTGTGTGCAAGTGAATTGAAGACGACAGAGGCTGTTGAGTAGAGGTGTTGGAGATATATGTCAGTGTGAAGGGTGTTGTTGTTGTGGCAATGTTCATTCAGTAGATTGTGTCAAGTATGTTGTATTTAGGTTGTAGCCTCTTTCTATAAGTGTTGTAATCTATACAGAGTTATAGATTCATTCGGTTTAAGCCATAAAAATTGTGTTTCAAGGAGTTGTAGCTTACTTTGGGTTTTAGCCCATAAAACTTGTTATAAATCTTTTTTTTATTTGTGAGGATGGATCTATACAATAGTTCCAAGCAGCTTGCTCACTTTGGTTTTTCCCTTCTATGGTTTTCCACATAAATCTGGTGTTATAGTTGTGTGCTTGTGATTTTGAGTTGTATAGTTTGAAACTTTATATGTTTAAGGTAGTAAGAAGATTTGGTTGATAAAGTTGAATTGGATTAATTGTGGTATATACTGATTCAACCCCCTCTTAGTATATCAGTTTGTTCTAACAATTTTAACAACTGAGTGCAGTTTGAGAGTGTGAGACAAGTTTTCTGAGGATTTGTGGATTGGAAAGTCCATAGGGGAAGCCTATTGGCTAATTATGCCAAAGGAGAGGAATCTATAACAATAACTACAATCCACATCGCACATCAAATGGTGGTGGAAGGGAAGTATTTCTACTTTTATGAGGTGATGACAATACTACTCATGGAAAACATCCAAAAAATCAAAACCTCTCGATATAACTTCTGGTATGGTACATTGCTAATATTCTTAAAATTCTAGTTCTTAAAAAAATTTCCCATATTCAAAGGAAAATTATGGTAGACAAATCTACCAGTAGCAACACAAATAAAGCTCCATACTCTATAATTCAAGGACAAACCAACATAAACTACCATATATTGGGGATTCTTCAAAAGATTCCAATAACAACTACAAGCCAAGGAGAGGATCTCAGATGATTTTGTAAGAAATATATCAACACCATCACATTTATAGTGGACAAAGGTTATACATATATGGAGGTGGTGGAGCCAAGGATGGAATGAATTCCCAAGCTCCCCTATGAGGTTTCAAAGTGAGAAATAGATGCATGTGTCGCTAACATTCTTAGTAAACCAAAGGACCCAAATGTAGAGATATTTGGGACATATAAAGAAATTATGGATCAAATACATAAGAATAATGTAGAGGAGAGGTTTAAAAGAATCATGAACAACTTCATAATCAATGGGGACTCACACCAAAAGGGCCAACTCAACCCTCCTATACGCCACTTCTAAAAACCAACACATCAACAACAAGAAGGTCTGGGAGGCTACATGGAGCAACCAATGCACAATCTGATGGTATCACTTCCTCCCCACAAATAGTAACCACCCTAGAGGTGCAAGACGTATTAGAAGCCTTGTTGTAGATGAGTGCAGAGAAGAAAACTCATAAGGTAAGGGCTAAATAATTGGTAAAAAGAAATATAATCCAACTTTTTTGGAGAAGAGGAGGAAGAAGTTGAGGAAGTACAAAAGCCTCCACAAAAGAAGAATAAGAAGGATAAAATGGTGGAATTATAATAGTAAGAGGCTCTATAATAGCCAAAATAGGCAATCAATGTCATGGCCACAACAAATGCCATCATCTATCATGGTATGTTACCACAAGTCCTAACCATGTATGGAGAATTAGATGCAAAAAATAAAAAGAGGATAATATAATGCTTAGTATATTATATAAGAAGGTTTAGCAAGAGCCTAAAGGAAGTAATTAAAGGCCTCCCAAAGTCAATAATTTCCTCACTTTGAGAAAAGAGAGAAAAATCTTTGAAAATAGAAGAGGAGATAAGAGATAAGGTAATCCAAGAGGTAGGGACCGACCTAATAGTAGAGCAGAAGGAGAAACTAGCACAATATCGGGCTAAATAACTCTGAGAAAAATAGAGGGTGGACACCTTAATGGAAGGGGAACAAACAAAAATGGAGAAGGTACGAAAGGAAACAAAAAATTTGACTAGAAAACTCCACGATTCTCTCTTGGAGGAAGAGAAAGCAAGGAAATAAACAACACCTCCTTTGAAAAGTAACCAAAAAAGCACATGAGATGATGGAGAATAAGAGGTAAATATAAAAAATTCCTCTACTTCTCAATCCCCTATACAATCCATTAAAAATTTTCTAGCACAAGAGAAGCAACTGCAACCAACACCCACATCACAACTGCTATAATTGCTAGTAATAGGGTCCCAGGTGAACCTCTCCAGTATCTCCCTATGACAAAAGCTTCAATTAGGGAATATATTATATGCCACCACAAGGGAGGAAATATTATATCAACATGTTGAAAGTGCAGAACAATTACAAGAAGCAGTGGGTATATTGCAAAACTTAATACTGCAACTATAAAGTGGAATATCTCTCCCACTACTGCAACAACTCAAGTAATTGGTGAACAACTTGCAAGCAGATCTAAAGGCATAGAGAGATAAAATAAGGTACGAGGCGAAGGAGTAAATACTGAAAATGAAAATAGAGGCCATAAAAAGATGTGTAGCAGCTTGCTCAGAGTTGGAGAAACAAATAAAGAACATAGAAGGGGGCATAATAGAGGCAAATGTGCTCTACCAATTTTGTATCCAATATTGGTCAAACCTCACCAAAAACCTCAAGGATCATATCACACAACTGGAGGCACAAATAGTGTATATTATATCCTCTTATGATCCACTAAACGATATGGATGGCACTATAAGAGCACAAATAGAGAACCTACACACATAACTACAAGAAGTCTAGGAGTAGAGGGAACAAATAAATATGCAAATCAAATAGCTCAGATAAATAATCAACATAAAATTGACACATTTAACTTGAGTTCTAGGGGAGGAAAAAAATGTAACCCAACAAATACAAATACCCACTACTCTTGCAAAGGTAGAGGCAATAAACATAAACACTCAAGGATACATCAAAGTCCTCTAGCAAGAAATCAGCAATGGGACACTGCATTCATGTAGTTAAAAGTCATCTACAAACATATTATCTTGGGGAATGAACAACATGTCTTGAGGACAAGACATAATTTTAAAAGGGGGGATGATGTCAATAGGCTACAGGGAAGCTACCGCATAAGACTTGTAGAACCTAAGGCCAAGAAAGAAGATGAAGTAAAATGTATCCTATAAGGAGTACATCTCTCTAGGAGATAAAGTATGAATATGTATGTATATATATATAGGAGATAAAAAATATCAAAATAAGAATATGAATTTATAATAGAAGAGAATACAAAATAGAAACTAAGACCTATCATTGTATCTATCATATGAATAATATATGGAGTTACAAGGATTCATTCAGTATTTGTGTTATGAATGAATTTTGTTCTTATTTGAGTTACATATGGAATTCTTTTAGATATAGTTTTCCCTTTCGCAATTACTCTTTTCTCTCACTGTATCCTCTAGGTTATAAACTGACTACATAAGGGATCTCAAGGTATAGTTCATATTGTAACTCCTCGTTACCTCTTGACAACATTATCACTATATAGGCCTATGTATTTTTTATTTTACATATTTTTTATGTGTTGATATGGATATAAAATATTATAATTGATTCATTCTATAGATCTACATTTTTTTATTAATATTCTATGTTTATTTTTTGCATAGACTATATCAATGGTCATGGGATATTTTTTTAAATTCCTTTTTGTATTCACTTTTATAAATTCATCTTGTATACTGACATAGGCATCCAAGAGACTAATATGGGATTTTGTTTTTTTTTACTAGTGAATCCCTAACATTTAGAGTCTAGATTCTACATGAAAACTTATTGTTTTCTCTCCATGTTCATGGTTTTTCCTTAATCTCCACTATCATTGTACTTCAATCAATAATCAAATTTATGAAATGATTCCTTCATTGTGGATCTTGACCTGGCCAATATACCCTCACCTTTTTGTAGACTAAAAAAATCATGTGTTTGATTATATTGTTGTTGTGTTTACTTTCCCCATTAGCTATTGAATGCTAATTTGGAATTACTAGGGCCCATTTCAAATGATTATGTGTTGTGTATAATTTTATTAATAGACCATAGTATTAAAAGAAATGAATATGTTTTATTTATCTTACAATATTAAATCAAACTATGTCAATAGCCTTCAAGGCACCAAAGATAAAATGAATATGGGCATAGTGGGAGGTAGTGTCATGGTTCTAAAAAGAATATGTATTAGTTGGTGAGGCATGTAGTAGGATTTAAAAAGTAGGTTTAAATGTTCATGAATATAAATTAATTTATTTTTAATAGTTATATGGAAATCAAGTAAACATATATTTAAGAATGTAATATAGATGTATAGGTAGTTGGTAAAATTATAGTTTCTTCTCACTTTATTAGTATTTTTTGTAACCATAATTATTTGACTATATTATTATTATTATTATTTGGGAATGAATTTCATGTATTCCCAAGCTTGAATAAATTATTGGGGCCCAGTTGAAAGGATTAATGTTACCTTTCAAGGTTGTGTACAATTTTATTAAGAGTTTGTAGTACTAAAACAAAGGTGTAAATTTTAAATATCCCATACTATCATATCAAACTATATCAATGGTTCATGGGTGTCAAGGAGAAAATGAAGAGTTCATTGAAGGAGGCAAATTTATTGGCTAAAAAATGTGACATTTTAGTTGGTGGGGCTCATAGTAGTTTTATTTTAATTTAAATGATTAAAATATTAATTATTACCCCTCATAAGGATTTTGAAGGATATTTAAACATTTACAAATGTAATTTTAATATTAATCAAGCAAAATGTATTCAAGAATCCAATGCATGTATATAGGTAGTTGCTATAAGTATAGTTGATGCATGTTTCTCACTTTATTAGTATTTTATGTGAGCATATGATTTTGATCATACTATTTTTTATTACTATTCTAATAAATTTTTAGCATTTAGGAATGACGATTGTGTATTCAAAAACTTGAATGCACTAATGGGACCCACTTGAAGTGATTCAAAATACCTATTTAGGTCATATATATTTTTATTAAGAGCCCATAGTATTAAAACAAAGTTGCATGTTTTATTTGTGTTACATCATCATATCAAACTACATCAATAGCTTGTGGGCCTCCAAGAGAAAATGCATATGGTTAGAGAAAAAGGTAGTGCCATTAGTGAGAAATGGTGGCATGTCAGTTGGAAAAGACCACAATAGTATTTAGGTAAAAGTAAGAAGATGAGTCCACTTCTCATGGAAGTTTTGGACTTAGCCAAAAACCTGAAATTGGGAAAAATAAAACAAGATCGTGTTATTTAGAAAATGGGATCCCATTTCGCTTCAGGACCTCGAGCCAAAAGTAGGATCTTGTTTTCTAGAAATGAGATCCTGTTTCATAAAGGCTTAAATTTCTTTTTTTAAACTAAACAGGATCTCATTTAGAAATGGGATCTTGTTTCTAGAACGGGCTCCTATTTCTAAAAATTTCAATTTTCGGCTTGATTTCTATTGTGGGTTTTGGGTTGGAAAAAAGGCTCGGGGACCTGATCCTAAGCTTTGGACTTGCTTTGACCTGCAACTTGAAGGTCATGTCAGTGTCACTAGAAAAAAGTGACTTTGGACAAATGTCTGAAGATGTTTTTTGTAAAAAAAATTGACGAAATTAAAACCCATTATAGATGATATTGTGTAGACTCCAAATATGTAATTTTTTTTACAATTGGATTATTTTTTCTATTTTTCAAATATTTTTTGATGAAACTGATCCACAAACTTGAAATATCAAGTTTTCTTATTATTTTAATATTTTAGTAAAATAATTTTTTGAAAAACAAATTGCAAGTGCACAATCTTTAGATAATTCTTTTTAATTTGAAAAAAAATCAAAAGGTTATATGTCTAGGTCATCCTAAATGTGTGACGTACACAAGAGATTTTCAAAACAACAATTATGGCCACTAAAAAATTAATACAAAAAATATTGTGCACAATCTTCAATGTTTTATAGATTTTTCCCAAAAGGATTCATAAAAATACAAGTATTTAGGTCAAAATATGGTTGACGTACACATGCATGGTATGGTAAAAAAAAGTCTTTTAAATAGTGGTTTTTAGACATGCTTATTGAAAATCAATTTTTATCATCTAGGTATTAAATTAAATTACACATTTGGAAACTAGACTCTAGGTACTAAATTTTATATTACTAGCTTTTTTAAGATTCAATCTTTAAGTGCTTAAATTTTTTAGGTCAAATGTGACAAATTTAATAAATTAGGGAAAACACTTCCACTTTTTGGCCAAAAAGTGGACTCAACTTCTTCCACACACCCATTCTTTTAATCTAAATTATTAAATATTAATTATATACCTCACATAAGGATTAAAATATTAAAATAGTATTAGTCTTTCATCGCCTTGCTACAATAATATTATATTCCTTATTTTTTTTATCACCTCATACATGTCCTATCCTATTCTCTTTCATTATAACTAGTTTAATTTTCTTCATTTCAAATTATTATTGATTCCCATATTCATAAATTGAATATTTTATAATTTTGTGAATATTGCTTGAACAATTTTCTAACATTGTCAAAGAAACATGTCATCCTCAAATGCAAAATTAGAATAATGGGCCCATCAAAGAGAATTAAGGCCTCCATAATATCTTATTTTAATAAAAAAAAAAGGAGATGATGTACCAGGTGAAGTTCCATCAAGACTTGATGACCAAGAAAGTGCACCTAACATTCATGGATTATATTTGGACCACTTTGATAATGAGTGTAGCTATAACAAAATTATTGAAGGAGATATGAATGGTTGAGTTCAAATTGGTAGTGAAAGCAAGATCAATGAGTTCATACAAGGAGAAAATATTCATGCTACTAGTAGTAGTGACCCTAAATCATAAAGCTTCTTGAATAAATGTAAAGAAGATGAGCAGGACATGTTAACACATTTTCAGCTTCAATGAATTTCTAAGTATCCATTCATATAAATTGTAGAGAATGAAGATAGAGTGGGCATGCCAAAACTATGTTGCTACAAGATTTATAACTAGAATATAAAAATAAAAGGTATTATAAATAAAATTAGATAAATTGAGAGGCATGTAATTGAGTTTTATGAAAAGGTAAATATAAATGGAGAGCTGAAATAAATGATACAATGGAAAATAAAATATGAATGCACTCATGCTTGAAATGGGAAACTTTCACAAAATATGTGCACACTAATAAGCTTAATTTCTATTATCAAAGAATTGCTTAGAATGTACAATGTAACCTTGCTTATGTAGGCAAGGTGGTGAAGGTAGGAAAGTTGAACACAATGATTGACAACCCCTCCAATTATGGGACACATGTTAGCTCACATGACAAGTGTTCTTGTATTGAGTGGCAAGTGACCATGCAAGAGGTGTCTCACAAAGTGAGGACACTTGTCTCAACCACATGAAGTGAGGCAAAACTCTAGAATAACCTAAGTAAACTTAAGAAAATGTGAATAGGTAAAACTAGAAGTTGATGACAACTAACTAGTTATCTAACATGACACTATTTACACCAACATAAAGAATACATGTAATTTTAAGCATGGCTAGTTATTGCTAGATGTTCCATATCTTCTTTATTTAGAAAGGTGGTGGAATAAATTCAATTGTCCAAAATTGTATAACACAATTATGTTCATCTATTAAATAAAGGTTTATTTGCTACACTTTCTAAAATATAGGAATTTAAGATAATTTCTAGATTGCCCAATATTTTAATTTGTATTGGCATGTGAAAAATGGTTGTGAATCGGTTTGTTGTTGTAGTGTAGAAATATGTATACCTTTACAATTTCACACTATGTTTGGTTCCCTTAATTTATTCGACTTAATGAATCCTCTAATTGACCCTATAATGTCCTAAATTATATGTTTCATATCCCATTTGCACCACTTTTAATAAATTGCAAACATTAAAAAAATGCATTCATTTAATACTTTTCCCTTGACACCTTAAATATTGGAAAATGGGCCTAGGACTCATTCACCATAATGGGACATGACTCATTCACCCAATGGGGGAAGTGTCCTACTACTCTATTTCCCTCCAAATTTGGATATGTCGGTGGTGGCATCGTAATATTTGATTTTCCACTTGCAAAGGTCAGCTATTGGGATCTAATTTTTGGGAAATTAAATAAACACCTATAAATACATAGTCTTTTTATCATTTGAAATCTAAGTATTGAGAATTAATTTCATGAGAGAAAATATTATTGCCAAGAGAATTGAAGAGTAGATTTATCAGTCATCTACAACAGAAATCAAGATCATATCATCATGGCAAAGTCTATGCATATTCATGTCATGTTTTGGAGCTAACATTATGATGTAGATTTCAAGAATACAAGCATCAAATCAAGCAAATATATCAAGTCAATTCATGCAAGATCCAAGCCTTAGAGAGATGTGTTATAATCCAATCCTCTAAGGAAAGCCATTAAGGATTTGGAGAGTTGTGACAAAGTTTTGTTCATTTATCAAATTCTTCCATTTATCATTATTTCATTATCAAGGTTTAATTACCAACATGTGGGTTTGACTAAGGCAAACCCCTATTCACCCAAAAATAATTTTGTTTACTTCTCTCTTTATATGTGTAGATTTACAAGTGAAGAAAAATTGAAAGTTGATCAAAGGATAAAATTTGAAAAGTTGTCAAAGTTGTCAACATTGTTGTCAAGACACGAAAACTTAGATTAAAAAATTATTTTTTTCCAACAATGAAAGCTAAGGAAAACAAAAGCTTAGATCTTGCACTAAAGGATCCCAAAATTTGATTGAAACCCCTGTACAAAGACCCATTCACCCAAGGGTGAATGAGTCCTTGAGGACACCTCAAAACTAACATTTTTGAGTATTTTTGCAGTCCTCTACACTTCCTAGATCTGCTGGTAAACTATTGTTTTAGATTGTCAATTTTTGAGAATTTATGTTTTATGCATTAGCTCTAACCATCCATTTATTTTAGGAATTTTAAATCATTCCAAATTTATCTTAGATCCTTCCTACTATTCTAAGGAACTAAGATCCAAGGTTGGATTGGCTCACCTCAAGGTTGAAAGTCAATCTTAACCCCTTGTGATCTCTTTCCTAATGAAATTTTAGAGAAAGGCACCTAGATCCTATTTTTCTAAACAGAAGGGACATAGGATCCCTTTTTCTTTATTTTATTTTTGTGAAATCGACATGTTAACATTACATACCCTCTAAAATTTTCCATTATTCACCCTAGATTGAGGTTTTTCATTTGCATTTCTTAGTTAGGGTTTCATCTTTGCATTCTAAAAAGTCATAAAAATTAAAAAACATTGCATTCCATATTGCATCATAGGTTGCATTAGGGTTTGTTTCAGTCATATTTAGATCAGATTTACATTCATTAAGTGGTTAAAATTTGAAATTGTTCTTTGCATCTTTCATTTTAGCTCAAAAACAAGTAAAAAATTATAAAGTTTTGTTTCAAATTTGCATCAAATCATTATTCTTATAATTTTACATTTTCAAATTAGTTAAGTATTGCATAGTAGATCTGAAAATTACATTCAAAAGTGTCCTTTTTTGTTGCATTTTTTGCATGTAGATCACATTGTCTCAAATTGAAAAATATTAGATTGTTTAATTTTAAAATTGTATTTTTAGGTTGTGGCGTCTTAGAATCAGTTAATTTAAATCTAAAATTTTCATTCAAAAACTTACCAAAACATTTTTAAATTTGTTTCAAAATTGCATCTTGCATTACATTGTCCTAAATTAAGCAAAATTTGGAAAAATAGTCACTAATTAACTTGTTTGCAACTAGAGAAAGAAACATCAAACAATAACACAAAACTTCAATTTTTCTCTTTTTAGAACCTTGTACAAGAACCCATTTGCCCTTGGGTGAACCTGTCCTTGTACAGGTGTCCCAAAAAAATTCTACACATTGTTTTATCTATGTATTATCAGTTTGTTCCAGCTTGCAGAAGTCTATTTTGGAATTTTAAAAAATTGTTATTACATGTGCAAGAACAATGTCATTTTGTTTGATTTGATGCAAAATTGGAAATAAATTATTGCATTTTAGTATTGAAAATCATCAAATTTGTAGGAAAAGTGTTTACATTTTCTAAAGAACTACATAATTTGGGTAGTTAGTTTTTATTTTTGCACAAATTCATACATTGCATAGTAATTTAGTCATGTTAGATCTCCTTCCACAAGAACCTTTTATACTTACCAAGCCCTTTAGTTGTGATGACTTTGAAATGTTAGATGAATCCCTTGAGGACTTCATCTCACCTATATCATCCACTAAATCTTTGGTGCAAGAGGATGAAATCATAGACAAACATGACTATCCTAGTTGTTCTTCTCTCGATATCTCTCCTACTTGTGACAAAGGTATCTTGGTGCTAGAAGATCCAATTATGGAGTGTCATGAGAATCTTGTTTGTCCCTCTTCTAATTATTTACCCATTTGGGAATATATGGTAGTAAAGGAAGATGATATCATTGATACATTTCTCTCAAAAAATAGTAAGATGGATGACATAGATGAAGATGTTAAGTTCAAATTAGATCCCCCCTCAATAGAAGGTCATTTAGGTAATTTTGTTGAGGTTATGAATGTGCAAGTAACATTTGGATCTCCTTTAATTAGTGAAACTCCTAAACCACCTCCCATTATTATACCTCCATTACCTTTAGGTTTTATCTCAAACTTTGTAAGGAAACTTTGTAGTAAACATGTGTTGCAACAACCAAGTTATCACACAATTTCTCACACGTATAACATTCCTCAGCATAGTGGTAAAGAGTATGATCTTGTTGATAAAATTTTTTGTACTCTGATAAACATCTCCCTTTGGGATTTGATTCAAACATCGCCTACCTACAATAGGATGCTCCAAGAAGTTTTGCAAAATAATGATATCCAATCTTCTGCTAAATTGAATGATGTATAAACCTTATTTGATTATATGCAAGTGACAAACTGGGATATCACATTCCCTCAACATGAATTACCCTTGCTTGAGATCTAAAATAAACATGAATCCTTAATGATAAAGGTGATCATTAATGAAACTACAGTCATGCATACTATCATAGACAACGAAGCAGGTCTTAATGTTTGTAGCATTGGTCTCCTAGATAAAATTGGTGTGGACAAGAAGCTTATTCAACCCCATGATGTTAATATTCATGTCTTTAACCATGTTAATAGGAAACCATTAGGAATGAGCACATTACCTATTGAGGTTGGATCTATAGTTTTCCCCACTCTTATCCATATCATGCCAAGACCTCTTTCATACAAACATCTCCTAGGGAGACCATGGATTCATACCATGAAATGAGTCTCATCTACTCTTCACCATGAGATGAAGTTTGAATATAACAACAAGATATACAAAGTTGAAGCAAATGAACAAAGCTATAATTCAAAAGTTCAACTCTCTTAATACTTTTATTCCAACTTCAAAAGTGTAACCTAAACAAGTTGATGGTAATCCTAATTATCTTTCACCTACAAAAAAACTCTTAGATGATGATTTGGGGTTACTATATTTTTACCTCAGTTCAAAGGGGAGTCTCAAATCTCACCCTCAAGGTCCAAAGAGTCAAATACAAATGATTCATCTTCAAACACATGTTTTAGGGATGATTGGGGTTCATTATATTTTACACCCTCCTTTATGGGAGAGTACAAAATCTCACAATCTACACCTAAAGACTCTTTTGTTTCATTTTCTTAACTTGGTTGTACATCAACAACATCACCCCATGGTGGTGATGGGGGCTCTTCAAATCCCATCCCTCATGAGTAGAGGATACGTAACTTTGAAAAACTTAAAAAGGGTTTGTGTTCTCATGAAGAAGCCAATCCTTCTAAGAAGCATAAAATATCTTTATCTGTTGGAAGCATGTTAAGGTCTTGGCTACAAAATCCTTTATAAACATTGATATAATAAAAACATAGAACAAAATGATAGAAATCAAGGCAAGTCTATACGGTACTTTTCCAAGCAGGGTCTAGGTTTCCAACTCGTATCTTCATCTTCATCTAATACCTTATTATCTACTATACGTATGATATCTTGTGTTGAGAAATAAGTGTCCACTACTATTGATCAAGAGACTATCTTGTTGAGGCTTCTCAAAGCCCACTTGATTACTCTTTCTCCAAAATCACGAAATAAATTTTATAACACAAGTTCATTTTGTGCATATCATCAAGTGCATGGTCATTCAACTAATGAATGTAAGGATTTGAATAATAAAATTCAACATCTTAAGGATTGTGGTTCTCTTTCTTGTGTTGATGCACATTATTCCTCTAATTGATAATGATTTTCATCCTATCATGTTGCTCATCACTATGTGGCATTGGTAGCTTCATGTGTTTTGCTCATTTCCATTCATGGTGGTATAATCTTAAGTGCAACCATATTTATCTTGGTAGCAACATGATATTCCTTGGTGGTTGTCTTTGTCTCTATGGTTGGCGGCAAGGATAACTAGTTTTTGGAGGTGTGCATTCTTTTTAAGGATCCCCTCTTCCTCTCTTTCTACTTAAAATACCAACATAGAAATTATGTTGACATTTTAAGTGGGGGGAATACTGTCCCCCACTCATTTTTTCCATGTTCCCTTCTTAGTGATGATAACATACATCTCCTAGGAAGTGTGACCTTTACATTGGCATTATTTCATTATTGGAATTGACATTTTTTATTGAATCCTATGTTGGAACGTGATGGATTATAGGCTTGAGAGATGCACTTCTCATGCCCTAATGACTTGTTTCTTAGTGTTCCCATCTTTAGTCTTCATTTACATATTGATCATTTTGTGGCACCTTATCAAAGTTATCAGGGAGTATAAATTTTGGTATGGTTGATGTATGGAAGCTTGTAGACTTGGTGTGACTTTTCCATCTGCCACTTGTTCTTATGAGTTCACACCTTGTATACCTAGTGTGTGTTTTTCATCCTTTTTTGGAAAAATAGCTTAGGCTTGATCCATAGCTTTTGGAAAAATAGTCGAAGCTTGATCCACCCTTCCTCTTTGCATTAATTTTGACATTGTATGTTTGTGTATCTTGTCTTGCTACTTAATATCATGCATATTGTTTGTCCCTTTATCCTTATGTTTGTTTGCTATGGGATCTTGATCCTAGGGGCTTGGCCACCTCCTTTATCTGTATCATCCTATCTCTCAAACATTTGTGCACTTGGACCCCTCTTGACATATATTTCTCTACTTTAGTGTGAGTCTAAGTGTAAGTTCATACTCTCACTAAAGTGGGGGCTAAATGTAGTGTAGAAAACCATATACCTTTACAATTTCACACTATGTATGGGTCCCTTAATTTATTGGACTTAATTAAGCCTCTAATTGACCCTAAAATATCCTAAAATTATATATTTCATATCCCATTTACACCACTTTAATAAATTGCAAAAATTAAACAAATGCATTCATCTAATACTTTTCCCCTAGAACCTTAAATTTTGGAAAATAATCCTAGGAATCATTCGCCATAATGGGACAAGACCCATTCACCCAATGGGGGGAGTGTCCCGCTACTCCATTTCCCTTCAAATTTGGATATGTTGGTGGTTTTATTTTAATTTCCACTTGCAATAAAGATCGGTTATTGGGATCTATTTTTTGGGAAATCAAATAAACACCTATAAATAAATAGTCTTTTATCATTTAAAATCTATAGATCAAGAATTAATTTCATGAGAAAATATTATCGTCAAGAGCATTGAAGATTAGATTTATCAGTCATCTACAACAACAATCAAGATTCATATCATCATGTCAAATTCTATGCATATTCATGTCATGTTTTGGAGCTAACATTATGATGTAGGTTTCAAGCATTCAAGCATCAAATCAAGAAAATCTATCAAGTCAATTCATGCAAGATCCAAGCCTTAGAGAGACGTGTTAGACTTCAATCCTCTAAGGGAAGCCATTAAGGGTTTGGTGAGTTGTGACAAAAAAAATTCATTCATCGATTCCTTCCATTTATCATTATTTCATTATCAAGATTTAATTACCAACATGGTATTTGACTAAGGAAAACCCCTATTCATCCAAAAACAAGCATTGTTGCTTCTCTCTTTGTATGTGTAGATTTATAAGTGAAGAAGGATTGAAAGTTGATCAAAGCATAAAATTTGTAAATTTGTCAACATTGTTGTCAAGACATGGAAACTCAGATTCAAAAATTATTTTTGGTTTCTTGATAGTGAAACCCAGGGTAAACAAAAGCTTAGATATTGCACTAGAGGACCCCATAAGTTGGTTAAAACCCCTATACAAAGACCCATTCACCTAGGAGAAAATGAGTCGTTGAGGAAACCTCAAAACCAACTTTTCTGAGAATTTTTGTAGTCCTCAGCACTTCCCAAATCCTCTTGTAAATTGTTGTTCCAATCTATCATTTTTTTAGAATTTATGTTTTATGCATTAGGTCTAATCATCCATTTAGTTTAGGCATTTTAAATCATTCCAATTTTATCTCAAATCCTTCCTATTGTCCTAAGGAATTGAGATCCAAGGTTGGATTCAAGGCTCACCTCAGGGTTGAAAGTCAATCTCAACCCCTTGTGATCTCTAAATCGTAATAATTTTTTTGAGAAATACACCTAGATCCTATTGTTCTAAACAAAATGGACATAGGATCCCTTTTTCTTCATTTTAGTCGTGATGGAGAAGTAGGATATATGAGATAAATAGAATCGGATGAATTTATTTTCCTTTTATTTGTATGAGTTGATGGTCATTGATAAAAAATAAAAATAAAAATTGTGCATGCATTTTTATAATGTAGACAATCACATCCACCAACCTCATTTACTTAAATTTTTAAAATGAAAGAAAATACTACCTTTGCTAACCTTATGAGAATCATCAAAAATATTTTTCTATGTATATTGGAGGATTGGATGATTTGGCAATTACAAGGAAGTTGTATTATAGTGAAAATAAGGCATTAATCATGTAAGGTCATAGAAATGGGTTTATTGATCATTTGCAAATATCATGTTCACCATAAATGACTATAGTTCACTACATGTCCCACAAAATTAATTTATATTTTAAAATTATAAGCCAATTTCCATATGTTAAAAATTTAAAGATCTTTTGTGTAAGGTGTATACATATTTTTGTATAATTTTAAAAAAAAAATCAGATTATAAAAGATTTTTTGAAGGACTTACTTTAGATAACAAGATTCTTAAGGATGTTGATACCAAGTGGATATCATTACATGGACCAATAAATAGATTGTTCCAATATTACTAGTCATTGATGGTACTATTCTCTAAGAACCAATTATATCAAGTAAATATGTTGCCATTATTAACTAACACTAAGATATTGTTGATTTTATCTAAGGTTCTTACCTTGTTAGAATAAATGAATGTTCTATCAAAAAGGTACAAGATAGAATAATGTACAATACAAAATTAAAAAAGGCTATGAAAATGGTATGTTTTACTCTAGACAATCAATATATTAATGAAATTGAGGCATTGAAGGCTCAAAATTTTGTAGGAAGTAATAATGGACATTCAACACTTGGATAAATTTTAGAGTAGAATTATATAGGTTATTTATGCATATCAATATATGGATATATGATATAATTATACTTCTTTAGTAAATTTTGAAGTAGCTCTAGGATCAAAGAAAAAAGTGTTACAAAGGATGATTCCAATGATCTTGTATTTTTTGTAAAGGAAATATTATAGAAAATTATAATTATGACATCTAATATCATATATTACTTTCCTCAAGATGAGATTTGTTGGCGTTTCCATCTGATGGTCTAGTTTCTCCTAAAGGGTAGCTACTCCTTATACTTAGAGACCCTAGTTCAATGACCAACAAACATGAGATGATTGGAAGGTTCTCCTCTGCACTTTAGGCTCTGTAGGACCAAGGTGGGTATCTGTATATATGTTAAAGAAAATCATCACTACAATGGTGGGGGGCCTTTGATGGGCTAAATCATCTATACAACCTTCTATATCTTCAATAACTTTCAGTAGTATGGAAATAAACATAAAGGTAAAATGTGGGAAATTAAAAGTTTTTTATTTTGATTTGAAATTGGATCCACCTTAGACTTAGGCTAATGTTCATAGACTAAACAATTCCTTAGAGTCCAGAGTTGAAGTAATACTCCTAAAGTAGACAAACTATGGCTTCTAATAAAGTTATTGCCTTGCAGCAAGAAACCAACAAAAGATCAATGATATCAATTTTTTTTGGAATCCTTATTGTATTCTCACAACCTTAACATATGAATGGAAATATATTACTCTATTCCTTGAACAAAAAATAACAAATCAGACATTCATGATCAACAAGTGTGATATGAGAACCAGAGATCAATCCTTAATTGTATTAATTCAAAGACTGTGAGTATAATAGTGGAGACACTAATATAAATGATATAAATATTAAGTGTAAATGCAATGAAAATTCAAGTCATCTATTGTTATTACAGATAAAACATTACAAAATCTCCTTTCTAGGTGTAGAAGAAGAAAACACTACACAAACTAAGGAAAAATACTTACAAAATTTTGAGAGAATGGAACCCAAAAAAAAGCTACAAAAATTTCCTTTATAGTGCAAAAATAACTTCACTTCAGACTCAGTATCTCAACCCTAACCCTAACTAGGTTTAGAAAAAAGAAACCTAGTCAAATTATGAAAATTGAAAATTCCACCCCTAAACAAAGCAACAACCAAGCCATAAAGACCCCTGACACCTCGAGCACACTCCACCCCAATGAAATTCATGAATGCCAGTGTGGGATCCCAAGAAATACATGACCATAATTAAGAAAAAAATACCCTAACAAAGAACCTAGCCTCTGCAACACATCAAGGAATAAATGGTGCTACTTAGCAATTAATTTGTCTTCGAAGAAGTGCAGAAATCCAATCTAGAACTGTTCGAAATCGATCTGATAGCTAAAATGCAAATGTGCCATTACTATTTTGTCTTTACCTGTGAAATGAGACAACTAGTCGTTAGCATTTTGAATTCTAGATATCGGATGCAAAATAGAGGGACAAGATCAAATATGCAATGAAGGTTTAAAACATAACTGTTGATCTCTATTATAACTAAAATCAATGGCTATCATATTATCATCGTGCATCGCGCCTTCCTTTATTATCCGCAGGCACAAAATCATGATGCACTAGATGCAATGATGACCATTGGATCGTTACCCTTCAATCTTAGTTGTCGGAGCCTAAAACTTGGCCCCACCACATCTCCTTCATCACCCATCATGAAAAGGAAACCCCCCTTTGAAACATAATTGTGATGCACTAAACATCCACGATATCCATTAGATCATCTATCTTTAAATTTGATCCATCTGTCGTGCATCACACATTTGACATGAGCCCCTCAACATGAAACAACGATGTAGAGACCTTGCACGATGCAATCAAATATTACCAACGATCATCCTAGACACCTATCAACATTTTACATCGTCGCCACTTGAAACTAGACCCCACCAAATTCTTAGTCCAACCACCATTGAACATCATCGAAGAGATAACCATATATTAGGGGAGTAATATTAGAGTCCCCTTAATGCAACGAAAACACACACCGTCCCTGACCCACATCAGGTCTCACCATACCACATGTCACCTCCCCACACCCTTGCTAAGCAAAGAAAAGGGCCCACCAAAAGACCATGAGCTATTAGGCTACTACCACCTATCCACACGAAATATTCCTTGGGCATATTCTTTCCTTTCATCACACATCACAAACATCCTTGAGCTCAACAAACATGAAACTACGATACAAAGAACCTACATGATGCAATAATCTCCAACTCCCATTTCCCATAGCAGACATTCCTTTGCCTTGCTTCACAATAGTGATGTGACGCAAGGGTGTGATGTAATCTCAACCATTAAATGAATTCTATTTAATCTTGACCCTTCATTACACATTGCAAAAAGGAAGGTCACCATCAAAATATAAAATCACGATGCACGAAAAGCACATGATGGGTAGGGCCCTTAAGTGATTGAATTATAGACATGTAAAAATGTTGTCATTAAAAGGTGGTCATCGCCTAGGAAAATAAACTTGGGCAATAATTAACATTTTTAATCTAGGGACAAAAGACACTAGATTAAATATTTAAACAAAGGTTGTGATCGAAAGAAATGATTAAAGGGTTTGATGAATACACGACCACCTAAACATAAGCTATAACTTAGATGACTAGGAACCAGCCACAGGGAGTCAACATCACTTTAGAACAAAACTGATCAACCAACATCAAGGGTTTAGGGTTTAAGCACATAAGGGTTTTGGAAGCCCTATACTGCAAGTTCAGAACCCTAAAAGACTTCAAAATTTTAAAAATGGCCATGGATTTTGCAAGCTCCATAGTGGCTCTAGTTGGGGATGTCTTCTTGACAAAGCATAGCAAGAATTCAAACATTTATGGGAGAGCAGACCACCCAAAAACCTAATTATGACCAAAATAGGAAACTATAATACAATGTGCATGGATATTCCCTACTTATGAAAAGTAGGGTTTGAGGAATTGTCCATGTAATAGAAATTCCAACATTTCACCACACATATTTTGCAAATAATAGGAATTATCACCATGATTTCCCTAGATGACATAAGGGCCAATCCAAAGGGCCTCAAACTTACCATGTTTGCCCTTATCCCGATTTCTTGCATTCCATATCAAAACAAAATATCCTATAGAAAATTTTCTCTCTATGGCTTTCTTGTCAAATAGATATTTGACCTATAACTGCTTCTTTAAATTAATATCTTGTGTTTCTCTTCTTGATTCATCCAATTATGTCAATTGATTAATCCTACTAGTCATGCTATCATCAATATCCTCTCCATATTCTTGAATGAATTTATATACTGGTAATAAGTTGTTCATTGGTATTCTTGCATCTAGTCCATACACAAGTTCATAAGGAGACTTCTCTATGGCCTTCTTTATGGTAGTTTTATCAGCCCATAGTGCTAACATTAACTTTGAATCCTAGGCCTTTTTGTTTTTCTCCATGACCCTCTTCATGATCTTCATGATACTTTTGTTGTTGGATTCAGCTTGTCCATTATCCTATGGGTGATAAGGGGAAGAATAGGACATGGAAATCCCATAACTATTACATAAATCAGTAAATTATTCAGATCTGGAACACATAGAATTTTCCATTATTATCTTTGTAGGAGTACCAAATCTAATCAATATATTATCTATAATGAAATTAATGACAACTTTACTAGTCGCCCTTCTTGTAAGAATTTCCTCCACCCACTTGGTGAAGTATTCTATGGAAACAAGTATCCAATTGTGACCACCACTAGATTTCTCTTTCAACTCACCAATAAAATCTATAACTCACTGTTGAAAAAGAGCCTCAATATTCTGCATTCTAAGGGGCAAAGCACCAGAGAATTTTAACTTACCAGAAAACCTTTGGCAAGCATCACATTTCTTCACCATTTTATGTGTGTTAGAAAAGAGAGAAGGCCACCAATATCCAGACCTCGGGATCTTATGGGAAATTTTCTTGGTTGTGTAATGACCTCCACAAACTCCACCATTCATTTATTCAAGAATCCTCTCTGCCTGTTTCTCATCAACACACCTCAACATCACACTGGCCCTATCTCTCCAATATAAGAAACCCTCAATCATAACATATTTGATTGCTTGTAACTTCAGGGTCCTTTTATAATTATCAGTGATATGGTCAAGGCAAGACATATGTCTCAGATAATGCAAAATATATTTATACCAAATGTGTTCCTGAACAATGCACTCATTTTTGTGAACACTTTCACCTATTTGATTTATCTAATTGACTTCCAAGTTTGATTCAACCATCAACTTGGCTAAACCCTACCCTCTAACAAGTGTAGTGATATGAATATCAATATTAAATTTCTGAATTTTGTTGATCCATCTACACCTCCTTCCTATGACTTCCTATTGATTAAATATATCTTTGACTATAGCACTAGGTACATAAGCCACTATCTTAGCACCTACCAAATAGGTCCTAAAATTCTTCGTAGCCTTCACCAAAGCATAAGCCTATTTTTCCATGATATCATACTTCAATTTTTCTGCTCGAAGTGACTTGCTAAAGAAAGCAACGGGTTGTTCATACCCCTCATCATTTTTTTGTAATAGAACAACAACAACAATATGGAATGATGCGAAAGAAAACAATTGGAAAGGCTTAGAAAAATCAGGTGATTTGAGCACCGGTGCCTCTTTGATATCCCTCTTAATGTCATTGAGTGCTTTAACAGGCTCGTCACCCCATGCAACTATTTATTTCTTTCTCAACAACTTAGAGATGGACTTTGTAGTTTCAGCAAAGTTTGTGACATATCTTCCAACAAAATTAATTTATCAAAAGAATGACTGAATCCCCTTTATTGACCTGGGAATTGGGATCTTATCAATTGATGCAACTCTTTCTAGATCAATTCTTATCCCATCCTTTGAAACTATATGCCCTAGCAACTTTCCTTTTGTAACCCCAAATGTACATTTCTTAGGGTTCAATGAAATACCAAATTTTAATGCTCTTATGAATATATTTTCCAGATGCATACAATGCTCCTCCTCCTTCTTGGAGTATGATGTGAGGTCATCTTGATATCTAGCCATAAAGACATCTATGAAGTCTGAAAAAGAAACATCCATATCTCTTTGAAATGTAGCTCCAACATTAGTATGGCCAAAAGGCATTCTAACATAGATATATGTTCCCCATGGTGTAGTAAAAGTAGTATGATATTGATTAGATTCTTTTACCTTTGCTTGATTATAGCCAGAAAACCCATCCATCATGGATAAAATCTCACAGCTAGTAGATTTGTGCAACAATGCCTTCATGTTAGGCAACAAGTAGTTGCCCTTCAATGAAGATATATTCAAATTTTTGAAATCAACACATAATCTAATATCTCCATTCTTTTTCCTTATTGGTACCAAATTTGATACCCAAGTGGAATGTCTGATAGGATTTATGATTCTACCATCTTGAAGATTCATGAGCTCCTACTACATATTATGTGCCAATGTAGGATTTCTTGGCCTCTACTTTTGCCTAAAAAGTTTTGCATCTAGCTTTAAAGGAATTTCATGTTGGAATAATTCTTCTCTGTAATACTTTAGGGCATCATATGACCATGCAAACACATGTTTATGCAAACACATGTTTATACTTCCTTAGTAGAGCAATAAAAAATATTCTAACCTTAGGGTTGAGCCTCTTACCAATGTACACCTTCTTGGGTGCATTCTCTATTCCCAAATTGATTTCCTCTAAGTCTTTCTCACGTGTAGAATTTTTCTTCATATTACACTTATTAGAGCTATCGAAAACTCTTTCTAGGGCTACCAATCCTTTTGGGATTTTATTGGTCCTGAGCTGAATAATCTCATTCCAAAAAATAGTATCCTTTCCATCTTTCTCCATAAAATTTTGGAAATCAATTTCCTAGTTGTGATATTCATCCACACAATGCAAGAACTTCAAAAAGTCCTCATCATTATTGAAAACCTGTCAGTTATGAATGTTATTTGGAATAGAGGGCTTCACCTAAGTCTCAACCTTTGATATACCATGTAGAAGATAATATCATCTGGTCTCAAGTCAATATTGGTAGGGAAATCTACCATGACATTTTTTGACCTTCCTACCCACTCAATGGAAAATGCGTCAAACATTTCAATGTAATCCCAAATGACATTCATGTATTGCTTTAACCTTTTATTCTTAAATTCATATTTTTCTCTTATTTGGGAAACAATTAATTCAAAATCACCTAAGACTTTGAGCATTTCATTTCATGCTTGAAAACAACTTTAAGTCCTAGGAGTAAATCCTCATACTCAACAACATTATTTGTGCAACCAAACTTAAGTGAGAATGAGTATTTGTAAGACTTACCTCCTAGTGACATGAGTATCACCCTTGCTCTGGACCCTTCTTTCGAGCATGCTCCATCAAAATTCATGGCCCATAGACCATCTTCCTGAAATTCTTGTTTTATCTCTTTAATTGTTTGTGTGTCCTTGAATTTTATCGGTTCCGTATCTACAACTTTAAATTTTTCCATATCTATGTCAATGAAGTCCACATTTTCATGTGGATAAACATCTTCAATTGTATGTTGAGCTCTCTTCTCCCTGACTAGCATAACATCTCTACCATTCATAGGTATGGTAGCATAAGAAAGGTTTAGCTTCATGCTCCCCCTAACTAGTGTTTCCCACCCCCTTGATAGGAGCATTCCATATTGAGTTGGAATATCAACAATAGTTACACTCATAGCATAATTCTTCTTAGGGAAAGCAACCAACTTGAAAGGAACCTCATTTATAACTCTAACCCTAGGGACTTCCCTTGAATCCATGGAAAAACACTTACCATATGTATGACTTGCTTGCAATTCAAGCTCCTTCATGATTGCTAAAGGCATGATATTGTTTGAAGCACCAGAATCTATCATGCAATTTTTAATCAACTTATCATTTACTTGCAAGGTTACATAAAATGAATCTATTCGATTAGGGCTAGTAATTAAGGTGGTGCTTAGAAACACTTCAAGAAACTCAATGTGGGTTATTTCAGGTTCAACATCTTTCACCCCTACCTATTCTTTCTCATCAAGGACATTCATCCTCTCCTTACTACCAATAGCAGATGTACCAACAATAAGGGTCAGTGCCTTTTCCTTATGTTCTTCTATCCTCGTCATTTCCAACAAAGGCATTGTTACTTTTAGCTGTGACAATATCTGATTCATGTCCACCACATTATACTTTGGGACATCAAAAATTGAAACAATCTATTCTTTCTCCTTTCCTTGCTTAAATTCAGATTTGTTTTTCTAAGTAGAGGTAGCTCCTTTGTTCCCCTGATCACTTTTTTTCTTTTTGACATTTGTCTTTAACAAGGGGAACCACAGTCTGATTTTCAAGCTCCTTAGCTTCATTTTATTTGATGTTCTTATTCTTCGTAGGGGTCTTCCCATTTTCATTACTATATCCCTCTTTTACAAAGAGGTTGCTAGGGCTACCTTGGTCTTTGTTAATTTTTCTATTTTTCATATTGTAAGTACTTCAGGCTTGTGCAAAAAAAAAAATCAATCAACAATCTGATCTCATCATCTGAAGGCCTTCTTAGCCTCACATCCTCTTCTAGTTCTAAGTTATTTACCTTGGTAGTGTTTTCACTTTCACCATCAAAAAAAACTTGATGATAAGAATGAGTTTCTTGTCTTATGTCTTGAACATCAACTTCTGAACATCCCTCCTCTAAAGAATATTCATCAACATCTACACTCATTCCAAACAACATATTTACATCTTGATCCTCCATTCGTGAGTCATCACAATCATTATATGATTCATGGCTATTCTCCAAGGATTGAGCAACCCTACATTGAAAAGAATAATGTAGAAATTGACAAGGGTCACACCAAGGAGCATCCTTCACAAAGTTTTCATTATTTCTTTTCAAAGTATAGGGAGTCTCTTTGTTCTACATATTTCTCTATTTTTTCTAAACAAGCCTACCATTATGCCAACTTAGGCCTTCTTTCTTGTCCCTAATAATTTTGTTTATTATGAGATAAACCTCTATCATTTATTATTACCTTGTAGGTCAAATCTTCTATGGCAGTCATCATTTTATCTAGTTTTTTCTTTTTGTACATCAATATTTTCATTATGATGGCCCTTAGGGTTCTTGAGAAGTTTTACATCGTCCCTCCTTCCTATCTTACCTAAAGCTCTTTTGTTGATTTCAATATGAATTACAACCTTATATGCCTCTCTTAAGGTCTAAGGATTATTATCCCTAAGGTGGTAGCCCATTTTAGAATCAAAAGTGTTACAATATGTAACCAAAAACACAGGCTCACTTAGTCTCAAATGGGATGGGAGCCTAGATATAGCCTTTTGAAATCTAGTGTTAAATTCTAAAACCATCTCATTCTGACCCTTAGAAATATTATTGAATTCATTTAGCATGAATATTGGGTCTTTCTTGTCACCATATTTCTCTCTAAAAACCCTCGTGAATTCCTCCTAAGATCCAACACTAGCCTCCGAAAGGATTCTACACCAATCCCTTGCATCAACAATTAAAGACTGCATGAATAATTTCATAATCACATCCTCATGTTCTACTTCAAAGTCACATAACAAGTTCATAAAAGCACCCAAGTGTTCCTCACCTATCATGACATTACTTCCAAAGAACTTAGAAAGGAATTGCCTTACTTCATTGGGAACTTGATTAGGGAATCAAGCGATTCCACCAAAATCAAGTTGTCTATATGTATCCATCTACAAGGGTCTCCTTCCAAGAACATTACCCCCTCCAAAGTTCTGATAACCTCCTTGGTTGTGAGGAATATTTTGTTTTGTATATAGTGATTGTGACATGGGAATGTGTTGGTTTCCCACATAATGTGGAACACCTCCCTGAAACTAAGGACCGGTCTGAAACTATCCTTGGGTGTTTGGTATATAATTTCCAACTCCTATATTATGTCCCACAAATGGTGGCTGAGACACATTTACCACATTTGTGTTTTATTGAAAATACTGATCTTGTGTGGGGTTATTATAAGGTCCAATTGAAACATTAGAACTCATAGGAATAGAACTCGTTCTTGGATTACTCTATGAATTGGAAGGGCCTATACCTCTAGATGAAGCACTTCTTATATAGGTAGCACTAGTCACATTTTGTAGAGTAGTATTTGGTCGAGGGCTAGTCCATGTGCTCACATGGGAAGTTCTTAGAGGTATACTTATTTGACTACTATTTCTAGATTGAGTTTGAGGTGTAATTATGGAAGTGCTAACAACATTTTGTGTCACTCTAAAATTATCAAGTTCTTTCCTCATATCATCTATTTTCCTTATCATATCTTATGTGGCCTTTTCTTGTTTTAATCTCTCAATTTCTAACAAAAAGTCCTAAGTTTCTCTTAGTATTTCTTCCTCAGTTTGGACTATATCATTTGGAGTAGGGGCCTGAGTGGGGACTTCAGAAGGCATACTAGTGGTCAATGGGGGATTAACTGGGTTTTTAAAGGAAAAGGTATGGCCTTTTGAAGTATGGATCACCATGCAATTGTTGTATCACAAAATTTCCAAGGGGTGGGTTTTGATCCAAAAGATCTTGAGAAGGGTCAACCCTACTTTGATCTATATTTACTTTTTCCCTTTCTCTTCTCTAAGATTTTTTAGGTCTTATCAATGGTGTAGTCAATCCTTCTTCATTTAACAAAGCATATGCTTCTTGAAAAAAATCAAAACTATCCTCACTATGTAAAATGTAACCATTATTTTTATCAAAAGTAGGATTATACTTACTTGGATCTTTGTTCTTCTGATTTTGATTCTTGTCTCTCCAAGATGTTTGCCCTCTTGTGTCTCCTCCCTTCATTCTTCTTGAAGGGTCAATATTGTGAATTGATCTTCTACCCTGCATGATTGCAACTTCTTCTTTTCAAATAGTCTTCATAGTGTAGAGTCGCCACCCAACTTAATGGGAACAATATTTCTTTCCTTCAATGCACCTTGACAAAAGCCTTCAAACTTGATGATATTTAAGACCTTTTAATAGGCGGCTTTGGATAAAACTCTTGACTCAAACCACTAGGACATAAACAACTGGTAGAATGCTTCCTATCTATCCCCAGTCTATCCCCAGTGGAGTTTCCAATTTCTTTGTGTTTCTAGCTGATGGTCTAGTTTCTCCTAAATGGTAGCTACTCCTTATACTTAGAAACCCTAGGTCAATGGCCAACAAACAAGAGATGATTGAAAGGTTCTCCTCTACACTTTAGGCTCTACAGGACCAAGGTGGGTATCCCTATATGTTAAAGCAAATCACCACACTATAATGGTGGAAGACCTTTGATGGGCTAAATCATCTATACAACCTTCTATATCTTCAATAACTTTTGGTAGTATGGAAATAATCATAGAGGTAGAATGTGGGAAATTAAAAGGTTTTTATTTTGATTTGAAATTGGATCCACCTTAGACTTAGGCTTATGGGCATAGATTAACCAGTGCCTTATCCACACAGAGTCCGAAGATGAAACAATACTCCTACAATAGACCAACCCTGGCTTATAATAAACTTACTACCTTGCAGCAATAAACCAACAAAATATCAATGCTATCAAACTTCTTTGGAATCCTTATTGTATCCTCACAACCTTAACATATGAATTGAAAGATATTACTTTGTTCCTTGAACATAAACTAACAAATCATACATTCATAATCAACAAGTGTGATGTGAGAACCAGAAAATAATGCTCAATTGTATTGATTCAAAGACAGTGAGTACAATAGTGGAGAGAATGATAAAATTGATATAAATATTAAGTGAAAATGTAATGAACATTCAAGTCATCTATTATTATTATAGAGAAAACATTACAACATCTCCTTTCTAGGTGTAGAAGAAGAAAACACTATGCAGACTAAGGCAAAAGACTTAAAAAATTCTAAGATAATGAAAACCAAACAAAAAATACAAAAAAATCCTTAATAGTGTAGGCATAACTTCACTTTGGATTCAAAATACCAACCTAACCCTAACTAGGGTTGTAGAAAAGAAACCCGATCAGATTACAAACATTTGAAAATTCCCCACAAAACAAAGCAACAACTAGGCCATAAAGACCCTTGACACCTTGAGCACACTCCACCCTGATGACATTCATGAATGCAGGTATGGGCTCCCAAGAAATCCATGATCATAATCAAGAAAAACATACCCTGAAAAAGAACCTGACCTCTACAATACATCAAGGAATAAATGGTGTCACTCGGCAATTAATTTAGCTTTGAAGAAGCACAAAAATTTAATCTGGGACCATTTGGAATCAATCTAATAGCTAAAATGTATATGCACCATTAGTGTTTTGTCTTTACCCGCAAAATGAGGTAATTATCCGTTAGCATTTGAATTCTAGCCATTGAATGCAAAAAAGGAGGGATGAGATCAATTCCCCAGTGAAGGTTTAAAACATAGTCGCTGGTCTCCATTAAAACTAAAATTAATGGCTATCGCATTATCAACACACATTGTTCCTTCCTTTATTAGTCCCAAGCATAAAATCATGATACACTATATGTAGCGATGACCCTTGCATAATTAGCCTTCAATCCTATTCATTAGAGCCTAAAACTGGGCCCCGCAACATCTCCATCATCACCCATCATGGAAAGGAAAAACCCCCTTTGAAACACAATCGTGATGCACTAAGCAACTGTGATATATGTTAGATCATCTATCTTTAAATTTGAGCCATCCATTGTGCATCATGCATTGGACTTGTGCCCTTCAACATGAAACAACAATGTAGAGACCTTACACGATGCAATCAGATCTTACAACCTATCATCCTGGACACCTGTCAACAGTTTACATCATTGCCACTTGAAATTGGACCCCATCAAATGCTTCGTCCGACCACCATCAAACATCATTGAAGAGACAACCATATATCATGGGGAGTAATATTAGAGTCCCCTCGATGCAGCAAAAACATACACCGACCCTGACCCATGTCGGGTCCCACCATGCCAAACATCGCCTCCCCGCTCCTCCACCAAGCAAAGAAAAGGGCCCACCAAAACACCACGGGATAACGAGCTACTACCACCTATCCACATGAAATATTCCTTGGGCATATTATTTCCTTTCATCACACATTGTAAACATCCTTGAGCTCGAAAAACATGAAACTATGATACAAATAACCTGTGTGATGCAATGACCTCCAACTCCCGTCTCCCATCGTAGAAACCATTCCCCCGCCTTGCTTCACAACAGTGATGTGAAGCAAGGGCGCGATGTAATCTCAACCATTAAAGAATAGAACAGCAAGTACAAAAATAAGTAACAACCCTCAATAGAGGCTGGTACAATTCAATTCAACATTTTGTTCATTCGGGTTTGATTGTGTCATAAATAGCTCCGTGATTTAGTTTATATAAAGTTTATCGTTGTATGAACTGCATTGCTGATATTGATCCCAAGAAAAAAACCGTAGGTACAGCTAGCCCGTGAACGGCCAACCATCTAACTGTAAAAATCGGATAGGTTCTATCTATAGTCATTAATACCTCCTAAAAAGATCTAGATCTAGTAAATTCATCGAGTTACTCTAATGAATTTACATCGCGCCCTTGTGATGCACACAAAGCTTGATGGGTAGGACCCTTAAGTGATTGAATAATGCACATGTGGAAATGTTATCATTAAAAGGTGGTCATTATCTAGGCAAACAAAACTTCAGCAACAATTAACATTTTCTGTAATGCCCCGCCAAGTAACCTTAAAGGAAGTTGCAATTAACATCATAAGCGAACCAATTTTTTTTTTTATAAAATGCATTTAACATACACATTCACTTACTAATTAACAACAATCTCTAAGGCTACAAGGTTAGGATTACTTAAACCCACACATACATATTACATATAACCATAACATTCTAAACCTTATAATATAAACATCATACATCATAAGAATACCACATAACATAATAAGATAATCAACCAAGATACAATCTCATAAACATTATCTTAAACCAATAGATACATAACTCATTCCCAGAATGAGGCAATAGTACTCAAGTTACAATTACAAAATTCCACCTCATAAACATAAAAGGGATAAAATAACTTATACAAGTTAAAATATTACAATGCAAGTAATTACAACAAGAACCGCGAGCTGTCCATCAGGATGTCTCGCCACCAAGTACTGAAGATAGATGGGGACCCAACGGTTTTGGTGCATGTTCCACCCAACCAATGTGGTACCCGAAGGCCCACCCCCCATGCTAGGAGATAGTAACAAAGTAACATGGACAAAGATCTACTACCTCTAACCAAAGGCAGACTCATACTGACTCATACTGTTATAACCAAATATATGAACTAACAAGTACAACTCATTCACTATACAAGTACAAATCAAATACAATACATGTACAAATCAAGTACAATACAAGTACCACTCCAACATCACTGACATAGGTCACATTGCTTCCAGACATAATAATAATCAAGTATGCTCACAGAACCATACACATAAAACAATTAACAACAGTTGTCATAGATAGAGTGTCATCGCAAGGTTTGTCATGAGATCTCCTCTGGGCATTCTTCATAGGCTCCGACACAAGTAATCCTGGTGGCCTCTACCGAATCTCGGCACTCATACTCACTCATGCGGAATCAACCACCTCTCGCAAGAACTAGATAGTTGATCTTGCCATTCCAGGCCTTCTCACTCATCCCAAGTCTAAACAAGCCCTTGCGTCTATGAGTGAGGTAAAATTATCTTGATAAATGTGAGAAGTTAGTCCTAATCTTCTAAGTACATTATTTTAATTATCACTTGTTTAAATCACTCCTTAAGGTTATCCAGTTTACCTCTTTGGGCTCTGGCGCCTAACAGAAGCCACTCTTCTATTCGACAATACACATCCAAACAATCCACCAAGGGAACCACAAGTGCATACCAACTAGGCATCATAATCCACTCCAACATAAGGAGGATACAAATAATATAACTCACTCTATATATCTTGGAGGCAACAACACATAGTCCACTCCTTTCACAGGAGGTACAAAATATCCCACTCCAAACATCTTGGAGGAAATAACACATAGTCCACTCCTTTCACAGGAGGCAACAAGATGAAACCACATAACAAGGTCACTCCATACAAGGAGACACGGATCCCATAATCCGCTCCTAAACAAGGAGGTGCAAACATCCCCGTTCCTGAAAGCCGGGTAAAACTAAACATGCACTACCCAAAGGAAACAACTGGATGGCATAAAGATTCAACAACCCTTATCCTCTTAGTTCTTCTGGAAGACTTATAATTTAGGACTAACACTAAATCCCAAAACCAACAATGCAACTTGACGACATAGCAACAAAAGCATTCAAGTCATCAATCAAATCTAATATTTGGATTTCCTAAATCCATACTCATTCAATAGGTAGTGTTGACAAAGTCAAAGACATGATAAGTAGATCATCTAAAATAATCATAACCCCTATTTCCCTTTTCATTATTGGAAATCTAAGACAATTAAACTTACTTCCCTTTACTGAATACAAAGAATTAAATCCTTTAAGATAAGCATGAGGAAGATACTACTTTTGGATATACTAAATCCATATCTCTTTCATAATCCAATCACAATGATTCAATTAAACAAAAAGAAATTAATAAATAACATAATTGATTGCCTCATCAATAAAACAACTTCTTAATTTACTTTTAAATCGACACAAATCCATGCAAGTAAACTCTTTCCATTTCCTAACCAAATCTTACATCTCATTCAATTTTCTATTTAACACATTCAATCACTTTAGTATAATAACATATTGTTTCTCTATCCATTTTCCATATACACTAATCAATCCATTTTTAAATCTCTATTCAATAATACATTGCATACATCTTATAAAAATGAAATACGATAATGAATTTACCCTTAACATATTTTACATGCTCCATATTATATATACACCAAACATATATATTAATAAACTCAATTATATAGATTCTTTAATATTCCAATCACAACGATTAATTTGTTCTATGGAAATAAAACATAATAACTATTTGCCTTTTTCAATAGAGATAGTTTCTAAATTTACTTCTAATGCAACCTAACACTATTGCAAACAATCTTTTCCAATTTTCTATCCGGATTCTATGTCTCATCAACTATCCATTTAAAAACATGGAATTTCATCAATGAATAAAAATACCTTTTGGCTTGTCTATTTGACCACGCATTCAAAACTTATTTTTTAAATTCTTCATGCAAAACTAAATCACACACACTTAAATAAAACAAGGTAAATACTGATTGAAAATACTCATGGATATATATATATATACATCTCAATATATTTTCTTCAATCATATTAACAAAATAAATATTCCCTTTTAAATCAATTAATTACTTCTATTAAAAAAAAACATATTTCTCTACACATTTTCTACACATACTAATCATTTATTTTAGAACACTAATAATACTCAATTTACAAACAACAGAATAAAATAATATAAAATATTATTTATTCTCTCAAATGGATATATACCTTCAATATATATATACTAAATATAAATTAATATATTTAAATATATTTAATCATTAACATTTCTTCTATTCTTTACAGAATATTAAATTGTTTAATTCAAAATAAAATATCCCTTATCACTAATTTTCCAAAATATAAATATATATTTATCCAATTAAATCAAATTAATAAGTGGACCTTTCACACATGAATTTAAATTCCACAACTAAATTTTAAATTATGCATTATTTAAATCAAATATTTAACTCCTTCAATTAAACTTTAACATGCCATTTTAAAATAAACAATAATTTCCCCATATGCTTATAATTTTAATTCCACTAATCTAATACACAAATTTTATTTAAAATAATATAAATAAATATAATACTTTAGTATTATAAATTACAATATAAAATATTATTAAATAATATTTTAATATTATAATAACAATACATAAAATATTAATATTTATAAATATCAATTTATTATTATTTTATTTTCAGAACAGCCATGGAAAAATAATTTAACAGTAGTCTCATGTTTTAAGTATAACTCAAAAACTACGATCTGGGTATTTGAGATTTTTGGACAAAGGTTAGAAAATTGCAAAATGAAAAAACCCTTTAAATTTATTGAAAACCCAGTTTGTGAAAGTGAGGTTATGGGTGGCGCAACCAGACCATTTTACCATGAAAATATAACTATACTGCAGATCCTAAAATCCGATTTTTAATAATAACAAAGGGTTCCATTTTCTAAAAACATTCTAAATGTATTGTTCAATCTCTATGTTTGATTTCAATAACAATAAAATCAATTTCTCCAAATAATTTAAGTTCAACTAAGGTTTTCACAATTTTCACAAGCAAAGGCTGTAAATTTGTTTAATTCTTTTCTTCTAATATCAAATTTATTTTCTAAAACAGATTTAACAAACAAATCTTTAATCATTACTATTTTAAAGAAAACAATCAAGATCAATAAAACACAAAGAAGAAAACCTGGTACAAGAAGCTATAGGAAGAGATGAATTTTTGATGCAAGCCTCCTCCAAAGATTTCCTGAATTTTCTTCAATCCTCCAATGAATCCAATCCAAAATCCAACAAATGCAAACAATCTTTCCTTCAATCAATTCTACAATCAAACTTTCTTCAAACCCTTGTGCAAATTTTTCAAAATTTCTTCCCTGCTGTAAAAATGTATTTTTCTCAAAACTCTCTTCCCTAAAATTAAAACATATATTCTTATAAATCAAAAATACCTAATTCAACTCTAATTCACATTACATGCAAATTAGATATTTCAATTTCAATTTCAATATTTACAACCCTAATTCACATTACATTCAAATTAGATATTGATATTTCAATTTCAATTTCAATTTCAATTTCAATTTCAATTTCACTTTTCAAAACCCACTTTCAATTTAAAATGAAATTTCAAATAATAAATTAATTTTCAAAGTTGCAACTAATTTTCCAAACAAACATTTAATTACAATTTCTAATTTAATTCTCACACGTTGGAATTAATTTCCAAATTTAATTCTAATTCTTTTATTTCCTTTCATTCTCCTGCATCACGTTTAATTAATTAATTTAATTATTTAATAACTAAATTCAACCCCCTTGGATTAAATTTAATTAATTAAATAAACTAAATATAATTAATTAATTTAAATATAAACTTTTATCCACATTGCATTATTTAAATTAAATAACCATCAACATGATTTAAATGCAATTATTCTAAATATCTATTTCCAAATCAAGAATGCTTCAGAAATAAATAACATTAAAACAAGACAGACAATAACTCGACACACACAACTGACGACACACTAAGGCTAGGGTATAGACTTGACACATGTTACCTAGCTACTATCTCCCGTTCAACTTAACCGTTGGATCGACATGCTCAAACCTGTGAAACCAGGTGGAGTCGATGTCATGTACCTGCAATCCTGCAACCAAGTAAACAACATCATACAATATATCCAGCATATAATACACACCGTGAAGAAGGAATTATGGATTCGTAGGGCGCTCACAACCGAGTGATGCGAACTCGTCCTCTTCACCAATACACTCATCGAAACTGACACTTTCATCATAATCCAGTAATCTCATAATAACATCTCATGTTAACTCTACAACATCATTAATCCATAATGCATGTGAAACAAAATCAGATAACTACATCCCACAATAATAGTTGTCACTCAATAGTAACGATCAAAACATCATAACAAAATGTATCTAGTATCAACGTAATTGTAGCCAAACATAGCATAAAGCGACTTGAACAAAAATCAAAACGGAGGGGTGTTACATTTTCAATCTAGGAACAAAAGACACTAGATTAAATATTTAAACAAAGTTTGCGATCAGATGACATGGGTAAAGGGGTCGGTGAACACACGGTCGCCTAAACATAAGTTATAACTTAGATGAATAGGAATCGACCACAGGGATTCAACATCACTTTAGAACAAAAGTGGTCAACCAACATCAAAGGGTTAGGGTTTAAGCACATAAGGGTTTTGGAAGCCCTATCTTGCAAGTTCAGAACCCTAAAAGACTTCAAAATTTTAAAAATGGCCATGGATTTTGCAAGCTTCAGCTATAGTTTACCCAAAATATTGGAATACCACTAGTGTTCCTTATACCCATTTTCCATGGTATTTTCAAAGCAAGGTGAGGTACTTAGGATAATAATTTTAGTATGATAGAAGAAATAAATAAAGTACTTAGTAGACAAAGGGAGTTATAGATAAGAAAAAATTGGTACAACAATCTACTCAATTTGTATCAACAGTGATTAAATAGTTTAAATTCCTTTACTATCCTTTTGAAAATGATTCAATAACCAAGTTATAGGAAATCTTATTTTTGAGTGAAATTATATGATATTCTATTTCAAAATATATGAAACTTACAAATCTAGGTCGAACAATGGTTTTTAGTTCAAAGGAGGATGAAAGAGATTTTAGTGTCTTAACATTTTGTAAGTCAAAGTTAAGAAACAAACTTGAAAAATTGGGATAATTGTTGGAGGTTCTAAATGAATAGATACAATGTTCAAACATTTTCATTTGAGAGAGTGTTATAATTTAGAATTCTACTCCTAAAAGAATAGATGTGAAAACTATTTTGTCTAAGTTTAAAAAAAAGATAAACCAAGTACTTCAAAAAATGTTTCAAAGGATCTATTTTAAACACTAGACGAAGAAGATGAATATGTTTCTCGAACAATGTCCAACTTGAACAAACCGAATATTTGGAAAATTACTAATTATGATTAATAAATTAAGTTTTGTTTGATTTCTCCATGGTCATGATGAACTTATATATAATTAAAATCTAGAATTTAGATGTTAATTTTATTTAATTAATTTTACCAAATTATATAAATAATAAATTCATAGTTTACAAGGTGGTGGTGTTATTTAGTTTTAGTTTCGTCATACTTTTAATATTATTCCTTAGAAAATAGAGTCAACATAATCAATCTAGTGTGATTATTTTTGAAGTTATTTATGTTAAAATGGATCAAATGTATTAACTTTTAAATAATTCTTATAATAATTATGCTTGTAACAAAACTTCACAAAAAGATAAACTTGTATTAAACATTATAAAAGTGTTTCCCTAATTGGAGAACACTTGATAAAACCTAAGAGGAAGAAGATACCTTAAAAAACTCCAAGTAAAATTGTATTAAACTTCATAAAATTATGTTCAACTCTTTAAGTTTTTGGAAAGTATCATGTACTTATGATCCACCATGTCAAGTTATTGCAGTCCTTTGATAGTTGCTTGATCCCAACATAGGCACCTTAGAAAGGCTACTTTTTTAATAGGTGGTTATTTAACACCTTTATAATAATAATTAACCATGTTTCTTATTTTGTGATAGGAATTTATAATACCTACCAAGGTGTGGAAACACATTGCATGTGGTAGTGTTGTAGAGGGCTAAGGATTTCTACACAATGGGTGGTGTACATAATCAAAGAGAGAGAAGACATTGACTAACTAAAGGAAAAACTAGACATATATCATATTTTAAGATGGAAAGTTGGATAAAAAATTTAAATGATTGCAAGGATTTTATGATTAGATGGTTCTAGACTTCAACATGGAATCCTAGGATAATTAAATTTATGATGAGAGGATTTGGATTTCCTTTTGATGTAATGTATGCCCCAACCTAATAATCTTAGAAGAAAACTTGATAGAACAACCTTTTTTTGAAACAAGGACAACAACACTGACAATGCAACAATAATATGTCACACCTTCATGACAACATGCACACAAGTGTCACAATGACACAACTCCAAAGATAAAAATGTACTTCACCCTTGCATAAGAAAGGTGAAAATAGTGGAAGACTAACTACTCATGGGATAAACCCACCATGATGAACATACAAGAGAGAGAGAGAGGACAACACCTACATGATGATCAATTACTAAACCATGATCATGAACTCTCTTGCAACACAACACCAGGATAGGATGAGGGAATCATAAACCTTGAATCCATATCTAGACACACTAAATAACTCTAAACATAGAGGAAAACCTTCACAAGAGGTTTCCTAACCAAGAGTCACAACTCACCACAAATAGGAATGACAAGTCACTTCTAGACAACCTCACGCTTCTCAAGACATCTCATCGCAACACAACATCAAAAAATGGAAGGATACTACTCCAAAACACCCCATAACCTATGAGGAATTTTAAGGTCACCAATAAGGATCACAACCTTCCTAAGTCTTCACAAGACTAGGTGCACAATCTCCCTAACCCTAGGTTTGACAATCAGGCAACTTCAGAAGAAGGCATGAAAAATGAGGTAAGAGAAGCCACAAGCTCTCAACAATGACACATACGAACATGCACACAACACCACTAGACAATTGGGACCATGAGGAACAAATTTTGTACATGGTTTTCCCATACGAGGCCTCAAAACAATGAAGAAATATCAACTCCTGAAATAGGGAAACTTGACTAGGTTTTTGGAGGGTTTCAACGACTAAAATGACTAGAACGAGAAAACTACAAAGCATAAAAATTATTTGTTAGTGGTATTAGGCTTAGAAAACCACTAGCTAACCATGGTTTATTTCATTTCAAAAGGTTCAATTAAAATTGGAATTTTGTCTCAATGTAATTAAGCAATAGTTTATTTCATTTCCGCTTTCATTCTATTTTCCCCCTTTCCTGAAACATAAAGAATATTTTAATAATAAATATCAGAATCATTTAAATTCCTAATATTTCATTTGTGGAAATATATAGTTTTAACCATTAGTTAAATCAGGCATTCATTGGTTGTTCATGAAATAGACAAAATCCAGAATCACCTCTAATTCAAATCTAGGTTCACATAAGGTTAATTATGACACATACCATACTTGATTCGAGTATAATAGAGGAAGAGATAGGGTGGACCAATGTGACATCTCTGAATTAACCACCATTGAGGAATAAATCAGACATGTGTATCTAGGTGGAGAAATAACCATGTACCTATAACCATTCAACACACATCAATGTTACCTGCTCAATATATATAGTTGAAACACAACATAATCATCCCAACAGGGTCCAATAGCATAAGCATAAAATAACATATATACATCTATCATATAAATCATTTATTTTAAATATTAATAATCAAGATTACATTTAATCACAACATATATAATGCACATCACTAAACTAAAGAAAATTGATATATCCAAGCATATAAATATACAAAATTCTAACAATTGACATGTTGAGGAACCTCATCTCAAAAATGTGGTGGTTCATACACACCATTTAGAGCCATAAAATAATCACTACAATAATCATGAGGAAATGTTGAAGTTGAAACGTTGATCTCACATTAACAATATGCAAACAAGAGGGGGCACTACATGTAGAGTTGCTCAAAAGAACTACAAGGTTATCCAATTTACTTGAGTTTTTAAAGTTCAAAGAGAGAACCCAAATGGTGCTTATAAAATGAATCTTAAATACCTCTCTACCAAATATATGGTCAAAATTAGAGTATGCTCTCATACAATGTGTGACTTGTGAGGGAATGTACTTATTTATCTATAATTTGTATCTTCATTTAATGGTGCATTTCAAACATCAAAGAATCATGAATGTTCTGTATTTTTTATTCAAATCCTTGAGAAAAGTTTCTCTAGAAGTGTAAAATCAAAAAATAAATAGTCAACTCATCATGGGTTGATTAAGTTTGTGGTGATATAGGCCTTGAAACAAAGGAAAAACTAAATAACTTAGAAAAAATTCTTTGTAACACTTATTATAAAATGAGAAAATTTTGTAAAGGAAGATGACCATGCCCCTAGTCATGATGTAGGTATTGAAACAAATAATATACCTCTTACATGTATTTCTCCATGAGATGAAGTATGGCCCTCTATAGCTATAATAGGATATAGTATAAAGGAAAGAAGGAAATAATTTTTTGTAGAAGATTCTAAATGTGAGGATGAAGCAAAGAAAAATCCCCTTCCTTCAAAATGGAATGTAAGCTCATCTATGAGACTAAACAATTTAGAAACCATGGCCAATAAACAAGCTACAAGATTGAGAAATAAGTTCAATATAGTTCTAAGGTAGATATTTTGGAGGAAAAGGCATCATGGATGACTAAATGAAAAATAATACTTGTAGTAAAAAATGGCATTGGGAACCCTAAAGAAAAAATTCTTATAAAAAAATATTGTTGTAGCAAAAATTGAATCAAATATACCTATAGAAAAATAATTTATAATAAAATAGGGAGAAGAAATTATGTATCTCGATGCTAAATATATTGAAGAGGGTGGGTCTATAGAAAGGGTTAATAAGTATACTATAATTCTAATGGATTTGGAGCAAACCCATAAGCTTCTCAAGAAACAAGAAGAGGAGATAAGGTCACTTAGAAATAAAGTTATAGAATTAGAAGGTATTATAGTGTAGGTAAAGGATAAAGAAACATCCTTGTAAAGGAATATGAGATAAAAAATTTAAAATTAAAACATGCTTGATTCATTGTATTTATCAATCAAAAGGGTAAATTATAAGAATTAAGAATGGATAAATTTGAACATGAAAGGTTCAGTCATGAAAGTTGAGTTTTGAAGGACATGGTTCAATAATTTTTAACACTTGACACTAAAATTATATAGTGTAGCCCCCCTCCACAAGTGCATGCATTATGGTTATAAGAATATTTTTATAAATTATCTAGGTACAAAGGGTGATTAAAGGATAATCAAAGAGACTAGATAAACCTATATATCATTTTATGAATTTTAGATAGAAAGTGAAGCTAAGATACAAGATTTGAGATTACAAAAAAAGAGCAACAAACTCATCTCCAAATTATAAAGTATATCTTCAATCCATAGCTTATAAGACCAAAATAGACTTATATTCAAGCTACATGAGTCATAAAAATAGCTAAAACTAAAAAATGGGTTGAGAACCTAAACTTCAA